>CM025785.1:14986716-15085160 GCA_014636745.2 Centella asiatica
TAGTTATTTATGTATTTGGATTTACTCTGCTGCTCTCGTTATGAAAGCTTATTTTTCTTAATTCCTGGAGTCCATGTTTCATCTATTGGGTAGATACAAAATGGAGCTACCTTTGTGATTGTAGATAAAACATTAAATCCAAGAAGTGGAGCTTCAGCATTGTTAATTCAAGGTACAATGTATTTTGTCTCTTGTCTATCTACAAGAAGTGTTGACACCCATTTGCTAGCTCTCTTTTGGAATTCAGAAAATTCATATTATCTGAATCTTGTTTCATGAATGCTGGTTCCCATTAGATGATGGCGGTGGAATGGATCCAGAAGCAATGAGACGTTGTTTAAGTTTTGGATTTTCAGACAAGAAGTCCAAATCAGCCATTGGACAGTGTACGTTATTTGACCTAATCTTTCAAATATATTTTATCTTTTCTCCTTTCATTTTAATTGGTTAAATTGTAGCCTTTCAGATGGAAATGGCTTCAAGACCAGCTCTATGAGACTGGGAGCCGATGTAGTTGTCTTCAGCTGCCACAGCAAGAATGGGTTCGGACATGCTTCATTTTCTACTGTTAAATTTCAAATTGTTTGTCCTCTTATTCATTGTTACTTTCATTTTCATTTAGATGTACATCAGTCCACACCAACGATAAGCGTTACATGATTATGCTTGTATTTTGGCATTTGCAATTATATCATGCATCATTGACTTTAGCGTTTAGATTAATATGCTCAATGTGCTTCCTATTTAGTGGGTTGGTTATTTTATCTTGGGAGGCTTTACAAGCAGATCCATGGAAAAAATACGGCAGCTTGTAGCTCTATCTAGTCTAGGACAAGCTCAGAAAGCCTGCCCAATATCCATGCATAAGGATTCGGAAAAGTGTACCGCTTGTTCAATTAAGCTCTATACTGAATTTTAGATTTACATTTTTTTCATAAAAGGTTTTTTATGAGGTATATAGATGTATACATAAACTAGCCACTTTCTTACCTAGTTACGAGTCATATTCTGTTGATGGATTCTAAGTTGGGGAGATCGAGTCATAATGTAGGCAGAAATACGTAAAAGGGGAAAAAAATTAGTCGAGGAAAAATATTGGTGAGAGAGCTAAGTTTGAGTAATAGTGTCTACAACATCATCTACTGTATGTTTGTGTTTATATAGTGTCTACTGCATCATCTGCTGCTTCTAATAGATTTGTTAATCACTGTATCTTGGTTATTCTTACAACCTTGCTTCAATATGGTATGTAGAAAGGCATGCAAGTTCCATTCTGGATTGTTCAAATTGAAGTTGCTCCTCATGCATATCGAATGATTTCTGTAAATCAAGTAGGTTCTCTTTTGTTGTCTGATTGCTCTTTGATTCACTAATTTAATTGTTTTAATCTCTTATTGGCAGAAATATGACGCGAAGCGTTGGCCTTTTATCCTATACATTTTTGACACAAACAGGACACGACAGAATAGTGGTTCCTATGGTTAGTTCTTCAGTTCTTAGTTTTCCCACTTTGCTCTTCTACTGTCTCTGGCTCGTGCCATGTGTATCCTCACTTTGTTTTCCTTAGTGACATATATCTCAAGGTAGTCGTCAAAGAAGACTGCAGTTGCCTTTTACACATCCTATGGTGCCAGTAGTTGTTTCCTTTTACAGATCAGTGTTACCGGATAGAAGCAAACTAGATCAGTGTTACTGGATAGAAGCAAACTATGTATTGGTACTTGTGTATATGTAAATGATACTTTTACCTGCCAACACTCTAAATCTACTGTGCACAAGTATCCCTTTTTTTCTACCTCCAATTGCTCAAATTTCAATAAATGCTCAAACAAACATCACATTGAGCTATATCTGTTTAAAACAATCAACTATTGGTCCGACTATAATATCTTTCTTAATTAAACTTTATTACAGAGATTGTAAGGAAACACCAAACTATAGTCCTCTACGTAATGGTACCCACAGAGTATGTCATGAGCAGCTCATGGGCCATGGGCCACTTTTATGTAGTTATTTACTTAAATAGTTATTAGTTAGTTTTGGAGGGATCAAGGGTACTCAAGTCATTTTACTTAAATTTTGCTGCCAGAGTTTGTTAAGGGGTAGAAGCCAAAAGGGTCATTTTATGTTTTGTTAGCAGCATAAATACGTGAATAGTGTGAGTAACCTGATTTTGATGAATGAAATGATTATCTGAAAGTGCTCCAATGGAGACACAGCTATCTTTCTCCCTCCCATTCTTTTCCAACCTCAAATTCTATCTTTCTCACTTCTGATTCTGTGATTTCCCCCTGTGTCTGATTCCATCCTTTATTCTCTATCTCTGCTACTGTTATTTATTTCTGTTTTGGATTGTGTTTCTGGTTAAGAGCATGATCTGAAGCAACTCAGATCACGACAGAGTACCATGTTTTGCGAATGCTATGTACTGCATTTCTTCATTTCATTCCTAAGAAAGCAGTTTGAGGTAACACATGTGCATATATAAGCGTTTGCATGCATCAGTGCTCACTGCTCATGTACTGTCATGGTGGCTTTATTTTATTGTTGTTGTCTACTATTACTTTTACAATGATGATAGAAGAGGATGAACTTTAAGAGAATGATTCGAAGTGGAACCAATAAACCTTGCGGTACCACACTGATGATCATAATAATGATAATAATTATGATAAGAATGATAATGATAATGATATTATTTTATCTATTTATTTTTTTAACTTTTTGGGGTGGGGTTCTGCGGGGGACGGGGAAAGGTTGATATATAGGCATTCCATTTTCGTTGTGACATGTACCGGTGATTGCTGATGTGAGTTTAATAATGACATGAATGTCTTCATCCAAAATTGGTAATTAACTTTATTGTGATTCAGTCAAGGACAAGTTGAGTCTCATGTACAGATTTTCAGGTTGATTATGAATTTGACACATCAACTGGCACAATGGATTACATGCATTGTCAGAACAAGGAAAATCATATGTATAATCTTTCAATTTTGTTGCAATGGTCTCCATACTCGACAGAGAAACAGCTTCGGCAGCAGGTAGACTATCATGCTGGCATTCTTTTAAAAAATATATTTTACTTCACTTATTCCCTTTATTTGATACCATCCCTTTAAACCTGTATGGTGTTTCTTACTATCAAACTTGTTTAATCATATATTAATAGTTTTACATTTTCTTCTTGGTTTAAATGAATTATTCTCTGTTATTAGATAGGATTTTAGCATCACAATACTCTGCAAACATTGGTTTCAGATAATTGATCTATTTGGAATGTTAAATGTTTCTGGATTTGGCTCTTTAGCATCAACCAGCCTGGGTCTTTTATGTGCTGTATTCAGGGGTTAAGTGTTCATAGTTGTTGCTAACTTTTTTTTACCTTAAAAGCATAAATGCATCTGGTCAGCTTATCAAGGAGTAGGAATGAAATTCTCTCCCAATACTGTCTGGATCAAGCATTGCACTAAAGGATATATATATATATATATATATATATATATATATATCAATATATCATACATTCTTATTGACCCAGCTGGAATGTTTTTCTGCTTTCTAGTTTTTAATGGAACACTTAGAGTATGAGTTTTTGTGTGCTTTTCCTTTAATGGCAACTTATTATATCCATTTTACTTGTTCTTCAGCACGGGTTCTCCCCATAATTAACCAATTGTCATTCTCATGGCAAATGTTACTGTTGCTTCTTAGATAAGTGTGCAAAACATGTTTAACTTAAGCTCTTATAATATTTAGCCTTTCCCTCTTTGGGCAAGGGCAGGGGCGGGGCTGGGGGTGGGAGAGAGATGGAAAGGATGTGATCTTTTCATACTCTAGTGCCTAGCAAGAGTTAGCAAGAGGATCCAGGACCGTTATCTGCGACGTTGAGAGAATCATTATTTGAAACCAAGTAATGAAGTAACAGTTATGTATGCCTCTAAGTTAAAGGCATAGTATAAGGGATGTGTGTCATCTGTTTCTTTGCTAGGCTGGGGGAGAGCAGGATCAATTTGGGAAAGGATTGCAATTATCGATATAAAGCAACTCATTAGGTGCCTCCTGCTGTAGGACAATTAAGTTTTTGGTTTTATTGTGATAGTTTTTCCTGCTGCACAGTTCCAAAAATTGTTGATCATTTTTTAATCTTATTGGCAGTTTGATGACATTGGGCACCATGGCACAAAAGTTATCATCTACAATCTGTGGTTTAATGACGAGGGAACTATGGAGCTTGATTTTGAATTTGATCTGGAAGTTGGTCCTCTTTAGTTCATCCCCTATTTTCCTACATATGAAGAATTATGATTTCCTTTCGGTTGAGATTAAATTTCACATTATAATGGCCACAGGATATTCATATTTCTGGAGAGTCCAAAAATGTTGAAAAAGGGGGAATGAGGATGGCGGCAAGTGACCAGCATATTGCTAATCGTCTTCGTTATTCTCTTCGTGTAAGTCTGGATTTTGAATGTCATGACTTCATAAAATTATGTCATAGCTTGCTATATCTGATTCTCACTTTTTGCAGGCTTATTTGTCTGTGCTGTACTTGCGTATTCCAGAAAGCTTCTGCATGGTATTGCGTGGGCGGGTTGTTGAATATCATAATATTGCGACTGGTCTGAAGTTTCCCGAGTTTATCTTGTATAAACCTCACAGTGGTCAATGTGTGGAGGTTGTGGCTAATTACTTTCTCTAAAATTGCAGATGTTTTTTTTTCTTCATTAAGGAATCTCAACCTGTACTTTCAAATTGCTTTATTTATCGTATGCAGTGTTGATCTTTTTTATCTTCCGCAGTGCAGTTAGCTTCACTTATGGATCTCTCCTTTTGCTCAAAGCATTATAAATACCTGAATTATTTTTTTTATTGTCAACCTTGTTAATCACTATCCTGCGTAACCACAACACGTGTATATGTTTATATCAGCATTAGTCATGTTTATTGTAGAGAAAAAAGGGTGGGGTGGGGGTGGGGGGGATTGAGGTGTTTTGTACATGGACAGTCCTTAATTTACTCTAGCTATATGATCGAATGACGTCTAATGACACACTATCCTGTATGAATATATTGAATTTTATTTTGCATACACGAAGTCCCTCACCTCCTTTGTTATTTGTGAAGAAATGAAGATTGCTGACAGAATAATTGAATATTGTACTTTCTCCGTTCCAAAATTAGAGATACGTTTCTCTTTTAATGTAGTTCTATTTGCGAATATTATAATTTTATTTGTGATATGAATTTGTTAAAAGATATAAGTATAAAAGTTTGTATTTAAGAGTATTCTTCATGTACATAACTCACTTCAAAAATTATAAAAAACACTTACATTTTGAATTATAGGATTTCGCAAACCTATTTTGTGTGAACCGAAATGTATCTCTAATTTTGGAATGAAAGGAGTAATTAAGTTCAGTTGGCAAGGAAATATGATTTTCATTTAAAAAAATTATAGTATTCCAGGGACCATGAATATTATTTAGCTGTAAGCATTATTGATACTTTTAAGCTGTCTGTTTGTGTGTGTGTAAAGTTATCATCTGCGAATAATTGATGTGTAGAATTTTTGTCTGATGATTTTTAATGCAATTGTGCAGGGTGAAGTTCTTACAACAATAGGGTTTCTTAAGGAAGCTCCCCACGTGAATATCCATGGGTTTAATGTGTATCACAAGAATCGTCTAATTCTGGTGAACAATTTTGCTCTTTATTTTTGCAATTGTAGAAGTTACAAATTATTTCAACATGCCTCATATAATATACGGTATTTATATACTGTAAGACTAGATGTGAGGAAAAGGGTTGTAAATACTGGATAATTTTGTCGAATACAAAATGAAATTGGGTGTCAACCCATTAAGCCGGGCAAACAGTCATTAGGGATAATATCATTTTTAAATGCTCCAAATACTTAACTACAAACAACATTGTACTACTACAAGCCCGAAATTTCACACCCTCTGTTGCCCTGGTGCATTCTCTTAATTTTCTATGATCCCCTTCCATTTCATTCATTGTCCTGTTCCATTGAGGTGCTTTGAAATGTGACTTATGATAAAAACTAATTGTACTTATATTTTGGTGTTGGTTTTTCCCTTTTTAACTGAAAAAATAGTTGGTGCCCCGTAAATTATAACGTGTCACCTAGTGGCTATGTCAATGAAAATTACTCTATTCTTCTTGTCATTTTCCGTCATCACGGCACCTGCTTTTGTTATCCTGTGTGTCAGCTTCTTTATGTGAATGTTAAATTATTGTCTCACAGTGTGTTGAAACGTTCTTCTAATACGTCGCACAGCTATTTTCTTCTGGTTTATCCTCACATCTAAAAGTATACAGCATTTTCTATTCTAGTTTTTTCTGTAATATATGTTTTACCTAATTTGATTAGTTATGTTTTCTTTTTCTTGTGTAGAAGCTTCCTCTTGATGATTATTTTTTCCTTTTCAGCCGTTTTGGCATGTTGTAAGTTTCACTGACAGCAGAGGTAGAGGGGTTGTTGGTGAGTTGAGAAAGCAAACCTGTTTTCTATTTCCTACATGAGTGAGGTTTAGGTGATTTAATTAATTACTTAATTTCGCTCTAGGTGTGCTGGAAGCAAATTTTATTGAGCCTACTCACAATAAACAAGATTTTGAGAAAACTTCTGTGTTTCAAAAACTGGAGGTTCGCTTGAAAGAGATGACATGGGAGTACTGGTGAGCTACTTGATGAACTATGAAATAACAATGAGCTTTTGATTTTCTTATTGCTGATAGAAAATTCAGGAGAAGCTTATCTAATCTGAAAATGTTTATGCTTCTTAATAAATCCCTCTTGCATTTAGTAATAATTCAATGAAATCAATGTTGCTTTTGAGGGTCAAATGGTTAAAATGTATAATTGAACTCGTCCCTTGGATAATTTATTTTATTTATAAAGCTTCTACATTTGTTTGCTCTTTTTTTGTTTTCTGCCTTTTGCCATTTTAAGTTAAATTAGCTATGTGGGGATGTGTCATGAGGTAAGACTGAGAGTGAGGTGCAAGGATGTGTGCCACACCTTCAGATAGAGTTCTGAGTTGTGGTATAATGAGGACAAAAAACGGTAATGTCATGGAAACTAGAACTAGGGACTCCATTATTGCACTGAGCCCTTGGCTTCCCTTCAAGATCCTGGAAGTATTTCATAGGTTAGCAAGGAGGCAAATTTCTTTGTTTCTGTCATGGCTGAATGTCATTGATATTCCAGAGGGTCTTATAGTATCTAATTATAGCATAAGGTGGTCATAGGTACCAGTAAAAACCTTACAAACCGATACCAAAAGTACCAGCTCAGTGAATCAGTACTGGTGAATACCTGTTTTCTACAGGTTCTAATTAGGTGCAAGAATTGGGTTTAAACATCTCTTCATCTGGACCAACTGAAGCAGTACTTGGGCCAGGAATTATTGGACCTCTGACCAGACCGGGGTACTAGCAAAAGAAATTGTGCTAAACAAATAATTAAATATAATGAAGTAAGCCTAAAATAAAATCTAATGAAGTATCTTGAGTTGAACTCTTCATTCTTCCATAAGCAGCAGTATGCCCTTAACAATCAATCACAAATTAAAACTCAAATCTAAATACGTAACTATATAAAAGTTCATTAGGACTTAGAGCGTGGAATTGGGCTGAATTTCTAGAGAAGACTAAGGCGGCCACTGCGCTGAGGAGCTTGTCTCTGCTGTAAAAGACGTGATTATAGGTGATGAAGGAAGATTTGTAAGCGATTAGATTGACAGAACAGATATGATATTGAAATCGATTGGTATCTGATGAAATCCCAGATGAAAACAAACTCTAGTTGATAGATCTAAATTTCACTGTCCTTGGGTATATCTGTATATATCGATTGGGATCTGATGAATCCCAGATGAAAACAAACTCTAGTTGGTAGATCTAAATTTCACAGAGTCCCTGGGTAGATCTACACATATACAAGTAGATATTAACATCAGGAAATCATATTTTCAGTAATTCAAATGGTATAGGAAGTACTCTAAGAGCAAAACCAGCCACAGTACCGGAAAAGTTAACCGGGTACTGAACTGGTACTACTGAACCCATTGGTTCTGCTGAACCAGTTTCTGTAGAAAACCAAATTTTTTGAACACCCCTAGCTGGTTATAGAACAGCCATGATGAATATAGTTGGTGAAATCAATTACTTAAGGCAGAAGCCTGTTATGTTAGCCTTTTAGGTGCGAGTACTCTCTACTCTTCCTCTTGGTTTATGGCAAAGTTTGTTGGTTACCTTTGAGGTAGTATAGTAACAAGTATTACCCTGGCGTTTATCAAGTAACTTGATTATAAACTGGGCATCTAGGCAGACAATTATCTGTTGAGAAGTGAAGTATAGAAGCCTACATGTAGCTTGCAATTTTTTAATTGGAGTTGGTAATACTTGGATGCTGAATAATGTAAATTGGGCAGGGATTACCATTGTGGACTCATTGGATATTTGCCAAAGAAAAAACCCCGAGCCCCGACTTCATTGTATGTTTCATCTGATTCCAGAGCAGAAAACGTTGCACATCAACCTGTTGTACTAAGTAGAAGCTTCTCTGCTGCTGGTAATGTACTACCAGCAGGTTCAACTTCACTACCTGCAGCAGGTGCTTCTTCAAAATCCTTTGTTAGGAGTTGATGTAAAGTAATGTTTTACGTTTAGGCTGTGAAATGTATATGACAGGCCTTTTCTTCACTAGAAAAATGTACTTTCTTGTTTGTGCAGGAACATGTTTGAAGAGGAAAGATTATGGATCCGTGAAGAATGCGGGAAAAGTAAAACGGAAGGTTGGGGCAGGAGCCAATGTGATTGATACATCTCCCAGTTTGGAGATAGAGGTTTGTGCAGTGAATCCATCTTATAGTTTTTCATTGTGTTATATCAGTTATGGTGTCATCTAAGTTTCCTTTGCAAGTTCTCTCAGTTGGAACGGTAGCGGTATTTTATTGTAAGAGCTACTTAGGGCAATAAGTTACAAACACAAGAGTCTACATTAGTTCTAACTAAAATTTTCACATGTAAAAAGGTTTGAGTTCTAACTGAATTTTCCGCATGTGCAAAGTGCCTTCCTCATTTTGTTGCATCTTTTAGTTGACTCTGCTATAAATTTGTAATGTTGATTTATTTGTTTATTCATTGAATTCTTATTAATTTCTGTCACTTGTATCTAGAAATACCTGTAACAGTGTTATTTATTGTTTTCGACTTGCATGCTTTGCTTCTTCATTGAAATGTTATAGGGTGGAGTAGATGGTCATGAGCGAGCGAGTGATTCTAGGCAACCTCCCTCGATATCAACATGATTGTTTCATGTCACTCCCTTTTTGTGTAATTATTGAGTTCTTCAAAATTTTATTATCCCTACTCTTTCAGATAATTTTTTTGTTCATGTTAATGGTGAACTCTAATACTAGTATTTTCCTTCTAAAAGTAATTATACAGTGGAATGGCGAGTAGTTAATGTAGGGGTCTGGTAGGAACTTGTCTATGACTGAACACTTAGTAAAAGTAGCGAATATAATGGCCTGTTGTGGATACGTGTAGAAGTGCAGACTCAGTCAAATCTATCCTGAAACAGTTGGATCCTTGTCTCAAATTAAAGAAAGATAATAGAACTTCCAGAAAGACTCCACCACTTCTTCCAGATAACTAATTTAGTCACTCTTCAGTTTCGAACCATAAGCTAACCTTCTCTTCTTCAAGCAAATTCGTTTGTCATTGTTCCATATTTATAGCAATTTCACATCTTCCCTGCTAAAAAAGCTAATCAAACTTCCACGTGTCATTATGAAATTGATTTAAAAAAAGGGAAAAATATATAAAAATACCCTCCACTATGAGTTAATTCTACTTTAGGGACTGTTCTTTTGATTTTCGCAATTAACGGATTAAACTATGAATTAAATGTATTTTAGGGACCATTCTTTTAATTTTTACAATTAAGTGATTCAACTATAAGTTAATTCCACTTTAGGGATCGTTCTTTTAATTTTTACAAATTAAGAGATTTACCTATTATGTTTTTGTAATATGGTCTAAAATTTTTACAATTAAAGGATTCAACTATAAGTTAATTCCACTTTTAAGGATCGTTCTTTTAATTTTTACAAATTAAGAGATTTACCTATTATGTTTTTTAATATGGTCTAAAATTTGATGAATCAAAAGCACTTTTTAATAAAAGATTGATATTATTTTCATTCAATTTACTCAATTTTTAATGGACATATCCGGATATTTTTATTATCCGTTAAAGACATGTCAATCAAAGTCACTTTTTAATGAAAAATATCATTAAAATTGAGTAATTGAAAAAAAAATTACTCAATTTAAAGAAACGATAAAAAAGTGACTCAATTTTCTTTAAATGGAATCATTTTTTTTCTTCAATTACTCAATTTTAATGATATTTTTCATTAAAGAATGTCTTTAAATATTGGCTTGTTATCATGAAACATCAACAATTAACAAAATATGCGGATATGTCCACTGAAAATTGAGTAACTGAAAGAAAATAATGTCATTATGTTTTTTTCATTAAAAAAAACCTGCAATACATCAAGTTTTACATCATATTTAAAAAACATAATAGGTAAATCACTTAATTGCAAAAATTAAAATAATGGTCTCTAAAGTGGAAACTAAAATATAATTGAATCTCTTAATTATAAAAATTAAAAGAACCATTACTAAAGTGGAAATTAGCCATAGTTGAATCCCTTAATTGAAAGAGGATTCCTAAAGTGGAAACTAGTACATAGTTGGGCTTTTCCATAGTTGAGGGTATCTTTTTATAATTATCCCCTTTTTCAAAGTGAAAAGAGAAGAAAAGAAAAGTAAAAAGAACAACTAAGCCATTTCTACGACATGTGAGGTATTAAATGAAATTAGCATTATCAGTATCATACAAAATATAAAATATGTCATTGGGCAACCATTATCATTAGATTCTCTTTCAAGATCTTTTGGGATTCAACACATTAAATGTTATTTTGTGAGGGAACTTATTAGCCCAGACTGTCCGTCCAACCAGAGATAACACGAAAGCCACTTGCAAAATCTCCCAACGAAAAGTACTTGGCATCAACATACTGCCCCTCACTATCCATCTGTAGCATTAATATAATTTAAATCCATGTTGCCTTGTATTTATTAGCAAATTAGCTGTTTAGTGTTGTCTCTCTTGACCTCCAGTTATGATATGTAAAAAGGATGCTTATATTTGGGATCCATCCCTAATCAGAATTATGTCTCATAATTTTGAGTTGTCTAGGATGTTAGCTGACACATATCTTAGACATGATTATTCCACAGCCCTGAACTAATTCATTCGGGGGACCAAGAGTATTCTATGATCAATGACTGGTCTACGCATGTCTCATCCAGCTTTCTTGATTGGATTGCTAACTAAATCTTGCTGCCCAATCTCATTCAATTCATTTGCATGTTGTCTTCATTGGTCTGTTGGAATTAAGTTAATTCCTTTTTCATCCAGTTATTATGAAAATGTCCTACTACAAAAATGAATGCTGAATTGTTGGTACTTGTATGCTTTTGTTGTAGCCGGCCACTACTACTGGCAAACATGAGGATGATCAAGGGGCCATAATCCTGATGCAGAAGAACAAAAACCTTCATGTAAAGTGAGTGCTGAAAATTCTTACACGATTAATTTGTTGATATTGCTCCCAAATCCTGTATATAACCTTGTTAGTTTTTTATTAATCATATAACATTTATGTTTGAACAAATTCAAAGCATAAGTTGTTTGTAATTTTTGTGGATGTAGTCTGTTCCATATCTGCCTATAATAACTTAAAGGTATGATAAAATTATAATTTTTTGTCAAGTGCTGCTCTTTGATTTTATTTTCCCCTTGATTGGAGGGGTTCACTTTCTCTTTGCTGCTGCTATTACTTTCCCCTCTGTGGTGGACAGTATAACATTATCTACAAGTTTTGATTCACTAAGAGTATAGCACAGATTTTTCACATCATCCGTCTATATTACTTCCTCTGTTCAAAATGAAGTGAAGTTAACACATTTTTGGATTTTGATCAGAAGACTGATTAGATCCCTAGGTTTTTTGCAGCTAAGAGCACATCCCAATATATGCAGTTTGAAGTGTTTTATAACTTTCTTTTCCTTTTCTTCAAGGTGCCTTGAGTATGAGAAGAGGGAGGAAGAACTAAATGAGAAGGTACTGGAAACAGCAGAAATTATTTACTAACCTTGATACTTAGTAGGCATGCAATTTTTTATTCTTTCATTGTGATAAAAATTTGTTGTCAAATTGCAGTTTGTTGATTATGTATGTAGCAAATTGGTCATTAGATGGGTTTGGCTTGGGCAACTAATATAAATGATCATTTATAACCAGACTCAAATTAAAGTTTCATCTTTTGGGGTGGACTTGTTTCAGAATGAACATGAAGAAATGCATTCATTTAGAAACTGCATGTGGTTGTCATTCAGCGGCGATGCAAGAACTTAATGGTGTGGGTACACTAGGATTGGGGAGTTTTGGGACAGTGCCCCTGAATTTTTTTGTTATATAGTTTGCAAACTTAGAAAGAATTGGAGAATATAAACACTTAAAATAAAAACTCTAAAACTTAATATGAAAACCACTTGCAAAATCCTTCATTAGGATTTCATCCCTAAGATATTATCTTTTAAAATTTTTATCTTCAATTTCATCCACACACACACATATATTAAATTCCTCGATTGTGTTTCCGGTACAAAGGTAGAAAATAAAACTAATAAACAGCTCCTGGAGTCAACCCTTGCACCTCTGGTGAAAAGACAACACTAAATCCTACCTAGGCACCAAGGCAACTGATCACAGGATACCAGTAAAAGTAAAAAAGGTAAAAATGGTATGCCTGCACTTGCAGTTCGGGGCGGTATGCCTGCACTTGCAGTTAGAGGCCCCTTGTTGCACGTAGCACTCTAGTATTAGCTGACTCAAGCTTTGTACATTCAGATGTTACTAAATGTTAAGGTACACACTTACTGGTAGTTGTTTTCCTGTGCATATAGAGATTTAAGCAGTGTTGTGAATTTTAATCCATTACAATGAGTAAAATGTTTATACCTACGACTCCTTTGTGGAAATATAGTCAGTTCATCTAGCATTCTTTTTCCAGGTGATTCGGCTTAGAACTGAGTTGGGAGAGGCCCAAAATCTGTATGCTCGGCTGTTGGCGGAATTACAACTGTTGGATAAAGTCAAGGAGGAAAACAAGGTAACAATAGAATTTTGTGTTAACTTCTTTTCACTAGCCGATAGATTTATGTTTGTGTTTTTTGATGTTAACTTTTCCAAAGTGGGAAGAAAATTGAGAAATAATTTGTGTTGTGTTTTTGACGTTGAACTTTTCCACAGTGCGAAGAAAATTGAGAACTAAACCCAAAATATGTAGTTATATGGAGATTTGGTTTCGTAGAAATTATTTCTTCCTGAAGAAGATGCAGAGATTTGCTGGTGTGAGAGATTGAATTGGGGATAAGAATAATTTGGCTAACCTTGAGTAACGTTATAATAAGAATAATTTGATTACAACCATGATCATTGATCATTAACACACTTTATTCGTGTAATGCTTGTACATCACAATAATGCAATGCTCATCATGTAATACATGTAGCATGTTCAACTCAGTAATTTAAGATTGTGTTTTGGTTAGATAAAATGGAATGACATGGGAATGACATGTGAATAAAATGAGTAGATAAGAAAAAAATAAGACGGAGACAATGATGACAAATTATGATGGGAGTATGAGGATGAAGAAATGGTGTATTATGTATAAAAATTTTAGTTGTAATGGAATGGACAAGTTCCATCTAGGAGGGTGTTTTAAAACTACACATAATTTTGGGAAATGGTGATAGAATGGATTTTACACATAAATGATTTAGCAAATAGTGTAAAATTCATTAAATTCATGTCATTACATCTAATCAAACGAAACCTACAGAAGGGTGTGCAAATATCACTTCCCCTAATATATTACCAATGAAATTGGAAATAGATCTGTTACAAAAGGCCAACCATATTTTGGTGGTTATTTGCTTCGCTCTTTCTGAGTTTCTTATTTCATTCTACAGATTTGATCAGATGCATATGAGGTCTGGGTGAAAGTTCCCTGCATGTTCTAGCACTAGTATTTGAATAAAAAAGCAAAACTGTATCTTCCCAAGTAAATTTCCAAGACGTGGTGCCATGTTTTGGGCGTGTCCTGCTATTTGGCTAAAGTTGGAGCCTGAAAAGGGGTTGTCTTCAGTCAACTGTTGGCACCGAGAGCAAATTGGCACCAGCGTACCACCGGGGTTGCCATTCAGCACGAACTTTTAAGGAAATCTTGTAAAGCCTATTGATGCAGTATGTAAATTATAATTAAGAAACTTGAATAGTTGAGTATTCCAACTTGATTTGGTGTTTTGCTGACCCCTTTCATTACTGAAAGTTGTTCGACAGTACTCTTGTAGAGTTCTAGATTAGCAGGATAATATGACTGTTGTATCGTAACCTAATTTCTGTAATTAAAATCATTTTTTTCTTTTACCTTGTGTTAGTTGCTGCATATAAGTTGGGACCTAAATCCTACACACTCGTCAGAACTAGATGTTACGGGGTACGGTTAAAGTGTGTAAAACAAGCTTGGCGAAAATAAATCTGAGAGCCACACTTTCTCTAAGACTGTGTTTGGATTTGGAGGATGGAACGAGAGGGATAATTAATTTGATTCAAAAGTAATTATCAAAAGGGATTACAAAGTTTTATTATTTCTATTGTGGTTAGTGTAGAATGAATAATTTCTTTTGTATATATTTTTATGAGTGAGTAGTGACCGAGTGATCAATTTATTTTTCGTTATTGTGATTGTCTCTCTCATTTTTCTCTCTCCTTTCATCACTAATTTTCACTAAAATCTTTTTAATTTTTATCTATCTCCTCTCTTATTTCATTATCACAATCTAAATACAACAGATGTTAAATACAACATAGGCTAAGAACAAGATGTCTAAGTATAAACAAAAATCTATTATAGGCTATAATGCAAAAAATTTATGCGAGGATATTTAGGTTTCAAAACCTTTCTAACTGTTCTAACAAATTTTTTTTATTGGTTCTTGTCTTTTACTTGACATAACAATAAGATTGTATTTGAATTGAAAAAATAGAATGAGAGACTAAATGCAACATAGCCTAAGAACAAGATGTCGAGCATAAGCAAAAATCTGTTATAGGCTTTAATGCATAAAATCTATGTGAGGATGTTTAGGTTTCAAAACCTTTCTAACTGTTCTATCAAGTTTTCTCTGCCGGTTCCCGTCTCTATTCTACATAAGAATAAAGTTGCGTTTGAATTAAGGAAATAAAATGAAAAAGAAAATAAATTTGATTTATGTATAATTAATATAGGAGATCACAAAATAAACTATTCCTGTCATATATAATTTTATTCCATATATGAAAAGTATGAATAATCTATTTTTTTTTTCATTTTGATTCTCTTTCCTCATCGGTACTTTTCACTGCTTTTCGCTAAACCCTCGTCAATAGAACTACAACAATGTTATAAAGATTTTTAAGTTGGACGAGGGACAGCAAAGAACAACTTGCACAATAATAGTAATAAATACACCAATACGGTACTGGTAGTCCATGTATATTAAATAATATTTGGGCGGCTATCAACTTGCTTCAAAGTTCAAAAGGATCTTCTGATCTGATTCCATTTTTAACCTTGATGAACCCTTCTATAAAGGGAAAGAGAAACCCTAGAAGATAGTTATCATTCTTTCATTAGCAGTCCCTTGTTCATTTCTACATCTTCCTCTAGATCTCTTCTTTTTTTTTTTTTTATCATCATTACATATTTCCAAGGTGTCTTTTAGTTTTACTTGCTGCTAGGCAGCCCACTTCTTGATGTTCATTAAGCTCTGCTATATATGTATATGAGCATCAAAACACACATATGTTTACATATAATGTGTGTGTATATTTATAGAAGCACATAGACATATTTATATAGATGACAATATGTGATTTCCATTCTCAAAAAAAGATGTTCCGTACAGTCAAAACCAAACTTGGCTCAGAAAGCTTAAAGATTTATTTATGTAACTCTTTGCTAAATACTTCTGCTATTTGATGTGTGTGTGTGCGTGTGTTGTGTGCAAAATACTTCCATCCGCATGCAACTAATGTGGTGAGCAAAGCGGCCATCTTTTGCGCAGATTGACCAAAAAAATTTGAGCACCTATTAATGCTTTAATTTGCTGTTTAGATCTGAGTTGGATTTGCCAAAGTGCACTAATTCTTTATTTCAGCAGACATTTTTTAAATTATAATCCATATATAGCTTTCTCGCATATATTTTAGACGCCCTGTCGTTATATACTTTAATCTTTCTTGTTTATTTCTTTACCTGCGTTTTCAATTGTAACAAGTATGTTTAATCCCTTTATATTGTGTGTGTGTGTGTATATATATATATATATTGTTTTCTTTTTGTATATTGTTTGTTTTTTTAGGCTTTTTTTTTTTTTGTTTTTGTTTTTGTTAGGCCTTGTCTTTTCACATGTTTGTCCCATTTTTGTATGTTTTCTTAGTTTCTTATTTCCTTTGTTATTACAAGTTTGTATCCCATTTTATATATGTCGTATTTTTCTTTTGTTTTCTTTGCCTTTTGTTATTTTTAGTTTCTTATTACTACATTATTCAAGAGAAAATTACTTTTTAAGAAACTTATTGAATTCACAATATTTTAATTGAATTTTATGATTGATTTAAAAAATTAAATTTAAATAATGGAAATGAAATTGCATTCATGGTAATATTTGTAAAATTTGGTGCAACCTATTATGACAAAATAAAAAATAAAAAAAAAACTAATTATTACTTTCTCGTTAACCTTATTTTGGGATGAAATTTCTGATCCAGTCAATGACATTATAGAATTAAAAATATTTCCAAATTTAGTATTCATGCCATCATTTTTTTATGTCACCAGCATCACTGCTAAAATATATAAAGTATAATTGAATTGGTAAGAATCAAATTACTCCATTAAAAATGCATACATTTAATTTCCACTTCTAACATACTATATAGGTCCTTTTTGATGCACCATACGTTAATCTTGACCTTGGTCTGGCTGTCTAGTGTCGACCTAAACTTTGTGAAAAGAACGTACACACAGTTTTGAGTGGTAATGTATTATTATATATTATATATATAAAAACCGATCTCAGAGAATCACTTCTCCAAGTAAACTTAGCGATATGAGAATCATCTTCAAATGGTACTTCAATTAATTGATTTTTGTTTATTCATTCTCCCCATTCCATTGCAAGTCTTTTTTAGTATTTAGTATTTTTATAAATAAAGTTACTTTTCACGTCTTTGTTCCTTTAATTTGTTCAAGTCAAAAGCAATTATTTTCCTATATTCTCATTCACCTCAGTTGATTGTGAAAATATCAATCTTTATAAAAATAGTTGAATTTTTATAATTATACAAAATTTTAAAATGTAATCTTTTAAGAGTAAATGGAGTAAAATTATACAATTATTGAACAATAATAAAAGCAAAAAGCATGTGAAAATAAATAGGGAGAAAAACTACCACCCATGATGTCTTGCACGAGTTCATAAACTAAGTAGAGATTAAAAACATAAAATGTCTAAATGTGTATTTAAGATAACAGTGTACCTCATGACATGATGAGTAGGAAACCACGTATAACCAAATATTGGAAATTACTTATTTTTCACTTATATTTTTCCTTATAAAATAAATCATTGCCGAACAAGCGAATCAAGTAACGCGAATTCAAAATCGTGCACACTATATCGTTGCAGAAAAAAGGGAATAAACAAAAGCGAACCTATCTGTTACTCCTGTCCTACTTTAACGTTAATAAACTTTCTCTGGCGCCCTCGTAGTTTTTCACCAATATTTGGTACTATGCATAATACGTGAGAAGAGTGCCCCCGACGGCGCAAGCTATCATATTGGCTCTTGGATGCCAAGTCATGTGCAGCAACTTGGAGTTCGTGTTGCAAGAAAATTCATCACTTCTTAAGTCCGGGGTTTCGGCCCCTGAAAAATGGAGGGAAGAAGAAATTGTTGAAAGTAAAAATATGTCAAAAGAATAAAACTGATAATTTCCAGAAAAGGGAACGGAAACTCCTACCGTGTCTGTAAAATCCTCGCGTTAAGCTGCTCAAAGATGATCTCCTGGCCCTTGGAGCAGCTTGGATATGTGCTTTCCTGTAGTAGAGGCCAGAGAAAAAGGCAACGAGAAATAAAACATCCGAGATTCATATATATATATATATATATATATATATTGTGTGCGCTCATTTGTGTGTGTATGTGTGTTTTCCTTTTCTTTTTGGTTGATTAATTATCATAGTGCATCACTAAAATGCACATGTAGTATGTTCTTGCAACTTATAAGATGTCAAATAGAAGTTGCATTTCATGGGCCTGATTTAAATATTCATAGTGTCCGTCAAACTAACAGCACATCCAATTATATGTTCAGATTAGTACTGTATTGAATTTGAAACTTGTCCATCCGGGCAAATACCAAATCCCAATGGTGCAGGCCATTTTATTAAGTTTCACCAAAGAATATTCAGGTAGAACTTTAAAAACAAGCATACATATAAAAAGAACTGTCTATGTGAATAATTTAGCAAAGTTGGGGAAGAAGCAGCCCCAAAGATGAGAGAAACTCTGCTGGTTCCAAGTTTACAAAGAGTTTCAGACAATTCATTTTAACCGTAAACTTCATTGCAAGTGCTAAAATAGATGATAAGAAATACATCTTAATTGATAAGTGCACCATGTACCTATTTGGGTTTTTGCTAGCTTCCAGTGTGATTCCTTCACTTCCAACTCCATTTGAGAATATCCGAAGCAGGTTGCTATATAAGTAAAATAATAGTTTAAACAGTAGAGAGAAAAAAAAATATGGTAGAGCAGCACTAGTCAAAAGGCAAAGGTAAGTCTAAACTCCGGCAACAACAAAATCTGCCATTCTTATGATTTTACATCACAGTACACCTTCAACTAAATGGCACACCTGTAAGATCCAGTTGCAAAGTGTAGTCCATCTCCACTGAGGCAGCAATCAAACTTATCAAAGATGGCATCATTATTATACAACTCACATAACTGTATAATACAAGTATAAAAAAAATCAATCTGGAGAAGCAGTGGATGCGAGTCCACTCAGGTGGAAATGCAATAAAAAATAAAATGGTTAAAACACATTGATTAGATAATTTCTATATCTTATCTTTGGCAGTTCGCAACATCTGTTATACCTTAGGTCGAAGATGTTCATGAATCTTATAAGTTGCAACAGGAGAATTCTCCATATGCATGTCCCATAGCTACAAATAGTAAGAAAGCATCAATTAGCATAAATTATGATTTCTGGGAAATATGAGTAGCTAAGTATGAACAAAGTCATAATGCAGCTATACATAAGACATAATATGACTTGCACATCGAAAAGCTGCTTACAATGGCAAGTGTTGGCTGCCTTGCCCAGTTATTGTCTAGAACTACAATGGGGTGGGGGTGGGGGGTGGGAATCTCTAATTAGATAAAAACTACAAATATGCTATGCAACATACTTTTCTTCATTCGGTCAAAAGCTTCAATAATATGCAGATGTTAAGCACTACGAAATGAACCGTTCAAATTTTCAATTTTTTCTCAACAGATGAGAGAGAGACAAAATTGAATTAAAGGCATGATGTAGACAATTCGAGATGACATTTTTCATGGTTCACTGTGCGGTCAGAAGACCTTCATGATCGGGTAGTTAAGGACCTTTAGTGTCATATAGTCACGACTTAATATATGTCTTCCATCTGTTGCAAATTTCATATCTGATATGGATGCAACGATCTCCGTGAAAAATGTCTTATGTCCATGGGATACAGTATCATGCAATCTGTAGAAAAGAAAACAAACATAAAAAGTAAATGATAGTACCACGCATAATATCTCGCGGTGGAGTTAATAGACAAATGACAAGATGTAGACCATGAAATCATAATAAACATACTGGCCAAAAACATACATCTTAGCACCGTGATCACAAAGTGCTGATTTTCGCAAGTCAACTAGTCTAATAAAGCCCCTTGAGCTGCTGTAAGCGAGTGTATTGCAGTGAAGTGGGTGGAATTCAGCTGAACTTATCACCTCTGAAGGAAGAGAAAATGTCAATTGGGAACGATGCAGAGAACAACTAGGTCACATACAGGAACACAATGTATTTAGATGTGCAGTTATAGCAAATCTTTCTCACACTGCTTCATTGTGATCAAACAAGAACTCTAAAATAGACCATGCAGTAGAGTATATATCAATTACATACACACATCGACAATAAAATCATTAAAACAGCAGCAGCCCATGTTAACTGGACAATCACTTATGCCTCTTACTGTGATCATCATCATATCCTTCTCATTTGCATGGTCCCTCCCTCCCTCACTCATGTCGTACAATTGGCATGAACATATGCACTTCCGATTCAATTGCTTGTTCTCCCATTTCTGAAGCATCCAACATCATCGTACTAATTCCAACTTTCCACAATTAATAATGAATATCTAATAATGGCTATATACATGCATGTGGCTAATTATTTGGGCATGTCCTACCTAGATATTAATTCAGATCCAATACATTAGGGTAACTGCAGTCAAGACGAAGCTTTTATGTAAACATCATATGCAAATCAGATGCAGATGGTAAATTGGTAGACTAAGTTCCTTCATACACTTCAGTATTAATCGCAATTAGATATAACAAAACAAAATGACACAGAATGAAAAATGCAAATAGAAGATGAAACAGTCCAATATTGTACTGAACAGAGCAAAAAAGGAATTACCTATAAGATCATCCATGTTTGATGGCTTCGTGTCAATTATATTGAAACACTGGTTACTGACCTCAAGGTTCCACAAGTTTATTCTAAGGTCATCCGCCGAAAGAAATGTCTCTCCATCACTACACAAGTTATATAAGCGGATCATTGCAACTAACCGAAGCTTTTAAGTTATAATTTTGAGAAAAATAATTAAGTCAATAAGACTAAAGTCACTAAACAAATTCAATTCAATATTGATTATAATATAATTAAAGAGAGGCAGCGTAGCATTACAAAATAAATCAAGTAAAAGATTGCATCTGATAAACCCTCGCTCTCAGAAGTCCAGAACATAAGGTATAATACATGTATAGACTTATAAGATTACCTATTAGTTGATACAGAGTTGATATTATAGTCATGAGCATGTGCATATGCCATTCGACACCTTGCAGAAACATCATCTCCACTATAAGCTGCCTAGTCATGAAAATAAAGGTAATATATTTCAATGATACTACTGAAACTGTACATTTTCAAAGGAATGATACAAAATTGATATCATAAGATACAAACTACGTACTCTGTTATGCTCAACAGATGGCAGCCTACTACTTTCCATTTTCTCTCCTGATTCTAAATAATGACCATTAGGAGAAGATGATTTATCTTGTGCAGCAACGTAGCTCCTTTCCGCCAGAAGAGCATTCTCTGAAGAGACAAGTGGATTAAGATCCATTACTTTGACTTTCTTCAATTTACGTTCTTTAACCTGGCTTCAAAAGCAATAAAAAGGGTAAAATACCTACTATATTAAAAACCAAATAGAAGATTGTAAATATTGATTCTTTATACGACTAGCCTATAAATCAGGATAGAAAACGTAACTAAGTTTATACATTCAATTTTCCAGAAGTTGTAAAAGTAGACTTGTATATATTTATTTTGGTACAAAATTAAAGATACACTTGGCTTCATACCTAATTTATTGTGAACTAGTTGAAAAAGAATTACTAAATACAATTTCATCAATTGAATCTTAGGATTTCATGGACACTCTGGGATCAACTTGAAAAATATCTACAATTTTGAGTAGTCAATTAGACTCATCTCAGGTCTGAAACAGTATCCAGGTGATGCAAGATTGCATGGGACAAACAATGGAACAATCTGCTCAAAAGTTGCCAAGGGTCACAGTCGTGATCTCCCTTGACAGTTGACCAAAATCGACCAGAAACTTGGGAGATGACAGGTCACACACGTGATCCCGTTCAGCACAAATATTTTCACGACTTCAGATTTCTTGTTATTTCTGACTTTTGTTTCCTTATTCCTTATGTAGTGTAAATATTCACCTAGGGTTATCATAAGCAGCTTTTGATATCGTTTAGACAAATTGAGAATTATTTCTAAGAACTTTGTGATTTCCTATATTCCCCTATCCTTTCGTAGCTTGAATTCTGTGGTTTGGGAATTACCAGGCAAGCAAGAACTGAGGCCTATTTCCATTTATATCTTAACACAATACTAGTGACTGAATTTTCAAGTGAAATAGTCTTTGAAAGAGACGTAGGCTCCAGAAGTGAAAAATAGCACCAAGATTGGCAATCTGTATGTGCATTGTCTAGTGCCCATAAATCTCAACTGTCCTAAAAAGAGAACTAGTCAACTAGAGGGAGTCCACCTCAATAGTGTCTCAATACCTTGTCTATTTATAAAACCTAGATTCATCTGATATAGAACTATCGCCTGGAGGCTGCTACCATGTCACCACCAATGGAAATATTAGATTCAAACTCCTGGTAAATATCCAATTAAATCCTTTTACATTTCAGCTGTTCATTATATTGCTCTTTATCTCTCTCAAAATACACACATCAAATCTTATTGTTCATAATGGTTTTTGTTTTCCATATTAAGGTTTAGACTCAGAATATTAACATGCTATGCATTACAAATCAGGTTCAGAACAAAATTTGTTTATATGCAATAAAAATCTGAAGTTAGTATTAGCCAATCTCTAGTGTATCGGATCATATAATCAGAACAAAGGGGTATAAATCTAAAGTTGAAATGTGAACTATACTTATATGCCCAATGATGTCAAATTGAATGTTAAAAGTTTCATAATTAAAGACCTCAATAGTACACAACAAAAGACACACCTTCCAAAGCTTTACCGTCTTATCATTTGTTGAAAGAAGAAAAAGCGATTCATTTGGTGTTGCACACCATTTTATTTTGTTGATCTTCTCTCCAATTTCCACACTCTTCAAGTAATCAAACTATAAAAGATGTAATACCGTCAGGATCTGCCGTACACATAGAGAGCTGGAATATATGCACTATTTCAACTGAAACGGGGAAAAATAAGAGCTTTAGACATGCATTGAATCGTATGTTGCATACCTCAGGTTCATGACTCTGAAATTCGGTTTTGAACTGAAATTGAGGATGTTGTGTTACCATGAAATCCAATTGCTCTAACTCTCTCCGAGAATGGTAACTGCTTGTTAACTATGAGGTCAAAAAGTAAGGACAAGATTATGTCCAGCACAAGATAAACCAATTAAACTGCTGAGATAGAAAGTGAAAAGCCATAACCTGAATTATCAATATCTTTACATACAGATATATTTATACACACACACAGACATGTATATTAGATCAAGTTAAGATTGTGATTCGCACATCTTTACCAGGTTTCTTTTCAAAAATTACAACCCGGCCACCTTGATCACCGACAGCGAGATGGTTACCGCTCTTTTCAAAATCAATTGCTGATATGACATCAACTAAATGAAAAATCTGATATTAGATACGTAATTGACACAAAATATCAGATAAACATATTGATAAGAAAAGTAGTGCAACGTCCAATAAAGTAATAACACTCAGCTCAATATTTAGCAGCAATTTCACTTATTGCAGATGCTAAACCATAATGATTGTCGAGCAACAATAGCTCCTGAAGTAAATAGCTCATTGAGCTGCACTGATTAATTTGAGACAATAAAGAGAAACATCTTGAGGCTTACTAAGCTGTCTTTTATTCAAATCCTCACACACCTTTATATAGAATTTGGAAGAATTTTTGTAGATTTGACCAAATCTCTAATGTTTGGACATAAAATTTACCTGAATGAGCCTCAAATACAGCTTTCTGTAACTCAGTCTAAGTTTAGAATTAAAAAACTTGCATAATCCTTCTTTTGAGCATGATTAAGTACTCTACACATGTTCCTGGAGTACATATCAACTTATGAAACCTATACTTACTATCAGTGTTGATATCTTGATATCTCACATCGGTTGTGAGGTCACCCTAGCGGATAATATCTCAAGTGTTCAACCGAGTGTGAATAAAATGCATCATCAACTATCAGTAGCCTGATAACCATATCTAATTCTCTAAGTTTAACCTCAATACTGAAACCATCTGGATTTTGAGAAACTGAGTGTGGATAAAATGCATCATCAACTATCAGTAACCTAATAACTATATCTAATTCTCTAAGTTTAACCTCAATACTGAAACCATCTGGACATTGAGAAAAACGCCTAGAATGAGTTAGTAACTATATAACAGGGGTTATGTGACGGAAGCAAGCCTTGGATAAAGAATCGTCATTGAAGGTAAAAATTTATTGTCCTTCATCCTGATGTATGTAAGACTAGCTTAAACTTATGCTACGTTTGGTTGGATAGAATTGAATAACATAAGAATGGAATGAGCGGATAAAAAGAAAAATAGAAGTGGAAGACAAGGATCACAAACTTATGAGAATAAAGAAATGATAGATTGTGTATTTGCTTGTGATAAAATGGACAATCTCCATCCAGGAAGGTGGATTTAGAAATAAACAATCTTGTGCGAATTAATGGACATTATATATACATAATCTAGTAAATAATGTAAAATTCATTTCATTCTCTTGTTATTTCATTTCATTAAACCAAATACACCATTAGGTTGCGTTTGTACTGAGGGAGTGCAATGAATAAAAATATTAGAAGGAATTTGTGAAAAGTAGTAGTGGAAAAAGACGAAGAAGAATGAAGGGGAAACTACAATGGCAAAAAAGAAATGAATTATTTGTCTTCCTTACTCATAAAATGTAACTGAATGAAATTAATTATTAATGAATGATTCATTCCCAACCCATTCCCATATATATAATAAAAATTTAAGATCTCCCTTTATAATTGCACTTCATTCCAACTCCTATTTCATTTCCACAATCCAAATGCTCCCTTTTTGTCTTTCATGCCCTCGTGAACAATACATTCTTCATCTGTCTCAAAAAACTCCTGACAAATAATTTTAATTTGCTCCAGAGAACCTTTTCGTTTTCTCTTTATTTATTCATTTGTTCTTGTGTACGTGATCTTGCAGTGAAAAAATCTGTCACGTGTTAAGCTTGGGTAATGAAATTGGTTTCACATTCCTTCCGAATCTTCCCAATTCTGGGAAACACGCTTGTGTTTTCTCTTCTTTTCTGAAAAAATTCTCCTTTTCTGTTGAATCTTATATTTTCTTCTTTCTTTACAATAGAAAAAACACATTCACAAGATACTGTTAAATCATCTATTTAATAAAAGCATAATCTTTAAACAACACCGCGCGATCATAAGAAAGGGGAGAAAACGAAAGTCCATAATATAATACCAAATTCCGAAAGTTGACAACAGGCCTTAGGCATGTTCAAATAATATAATACTCCGTAATAAAAAATAAAAATAACAAAAATATCATTATTAATACAGTACTACCTATATATAGGGAATGTGAATGTAGAGAGAGAGAGAGAGAGAGAGAGAATATACTATCTTGAATATCGTCCTCGCCGGAACTTCGTTCGCCGAAAGCCTGAGAGAATTTCCAGTCACGAGCAGAAGGAGAAGGAGACGACTCAGAGCCAATAGCCATGGTTAGCGTTCAAACGACGACGTTCTCAAGCTGAAGGTGTCAAGGAAGCCATTGATTGCTAACTGTAGAAGAAGAAGAAGAAGAAGTTGATAGACTACAAGACTGGCGTAGTGAGATTCTGATTCTATGATTTCTCCAACTCTTTCGCTCGTGTTTTTGTTCTCATGTTATCCACTCGATTTTCCCGGGGAAGGAAATTTATCTACCCAACGGTATCTGCTAACCTACGCCAGATTGTATGTGCAACGTTGGACATTCTTGGGCCATTCATTCTTCTGGGCCATTAAGAATAGATGGGCTTTGTTGATGTGGGCGATTAGAACACTTCACTACCATTATGGACTTTCATATGTAGGCTTCTATAGGTTGAAAATTTAAAGCCCATGGCCCATATCATTGATGGATTCCATGAGCTATTTTCTTTTTTTGTTTACGGAAGTAATACTCTCTTCTTGAACAATTACATTTGAAAATGAATTTTGTTTTGTAAAAAGAGTTGTATTTGTGTGTGTGTATTATTGTAACCTTTATTTTGTAGAATTATGATTACAATTATGTTAGCTTATCATAAAATAAACTTATTATTTGAATTTGTAATTCTCAATCGAATATGCAAAATTAATATATGTCAAAAACTCATTTTTACATGCCTTTTAATTTTAGGATATTCTTACAAGTGGAAATATCATATTTTTCTTATTGTTATATTGCATCATAAGGCCATGAAAATTGTCGATTTTGACACTCATATATATATATATATATATATATATATATATATATAATTTTAATAACTAGTGGTGGAAATAACTCATGTGGAGGTTGAGCTTTGTTCTGGGCTAAGCTATTTCTTCTTATATTTTATTTTATTTTTGGCTTTTTGTCAATTGTTTGGATCATATGTTAACATTCCTCAGTCCTTCAAGTTGTATTCTCTCTTTCAAAACATTCTATACTTTTGGTATAGAGCTGGGGATATATGAGACACTAATGAAAACAAACACCTAGTCCAGTATATAACTGAAAAATAAAGCAGACTTGTTCACTAGTTCTGTAGGTAGGTCCCTTGACATAGAGAAGAAAGATCAAAGACACAAATGGTACAAACTTTTATCGCCCATACAGATAATTGTACTCATATATTGTTGCGGTCGTGTTGGGTACAAAGAAAGGTCGGCCTCATATGCATTATCACTTCTCTCTGTTTTTCTGATGAATTTAAATGTATGTTTGGTACACAGTTCGTATTTATGGTGGTATTTTAGTTGATGAATTCAAGTATTTTTTTTTTAAATTTTCTCATTTAATTTTAAACAAATTTCCATGATTTTGATTCATATAATTAAGGTTCGTATTGTTGCAATTGTATTTTAATAAATTAAATTATTGTTCTTGCAAGTTATTATAGGCACGGGCTTTTAACTCTTTTTCCCCACTTAATTTTGCATTATTGTACAACTACATTGATTTTTCTTTTTGAGTTGTATAAAAGTTCAGATGATGGAAATAAAATCAAAATCTAAGCCTCTCGTAGTTTTTAAAAATTTTCCAACAGACAACTTCTCATTATAATATACCTTATGTCCTTATCATTTCCCAACTGAAAAACTGTATGAGGTCTTAGCCGAATATTATTATATATGATGATGGAACTACTCTATCCAATTTATTTTGGGGAACTTGGAGTTTGCATTTCCAAAAACCATAATTTATATAATTTGTCATATATATGAAATTCATAAACGAACATAGTCACTGACTCTGAGGCCTCTCTATCGTCTGTCCACATCCAATAAACAACTTATTTTCGTTGGACACCCCCTCTCTCTCCCTCTCCCTCTCTCTCTCTAATTATTATAATCAACAGAACTTCTGTAGTCTGTAGACTGCAGTGTCGGACTCATGTATTGTATCCTCAACGTGAACTTCGTCAACCACCCCCACTAACCCAATTATCTAGCACCGATAATCTTTCCCGATTATTGCAAAAAATTGCAGAAAAGAAAATACACACAAAATAATCTCTCTTTTATTATGTGGGGTCTGTATCTTGATTCCTCGTGGCATCACATGATACAGACTAAAGACTCTCCACGATACAACCTTGCCCGATTACTCTTAACAGATTTTCTGTTTTATAAATTAAATTAATTTTTTTTATATTTTTTATTTTTATTAAATTACACATATATTCTTATTATACAGATTATAGATATTTAAATAATAAATTTTCTGATATAAAGATTCACCGTTCAAATCTCTTAACAAATTTTATATTTTAAAAATTCTGACGAAAAAATAATTTTTAGAGTTTTAATATTTTTCTTCTTAAAATTAGACATCATAAGGATACTAATGTGAATGCACTTAGTACGAGGGACGGTAGCACTACATTATAACATTACATTTTGATAAAATCTTATTTCTTATTTCACAAATTTCCAAGTATAATTGACACTATCCATTATATACAATATGATGCTACTCATTATATCATATAATATATCTCTTATTGTTTCAGAAAAAGAAATACATTTCAATTCTTTTCAATTATAGTTATAAATTTTAAAATTCCATTGATTTATTTCATGTAAATATTAGTTATTTACTGAAAATTACGTAGAAATGTAAACAAATTGTGTCTTTGCTTTAATGAATTTACGCAATCCATTAAATTTTAGCATTCAATAAACTCAAAATATAATTATTTTTATAGAATGAAGAGATTACTATTTTTCCTTGAAGTCAGTACGGAGGAAACGCAGAATCGGATTGAAAAGAAAAAGGATAATTCGATTAGCCAGTTGATTATCTATTTTTAGGTTAATTTATTAGGATTGTTGGAATTTCCAGTTAGTCTATATTTATGTGTGTATCATTCTATATATCAAAATCCTAAAACACATCGACCTGACCGTTAACTCTAGTTAGTTTATATTTCTGTGTGTATCATTCTATGTATCAAAATCTTAAGAAACATCAACTTGACAACTAGTTTTAACGGTTATTTCGAATTTTATAGGTTAATAAGAAATTTTGTAAAATAATTAATGAGTTGTAGGTTAATAAAAGATTCTACCAATATAATTAATAGATGTGTGAGTGTATGCATAAGTTTTTAAACGACTCATTTATAATAATAAAAAAAAAATTCTAACAACTACTCATTTAATACATAAGGGGATACTAGTGCATGTCGGAGACCAGATTATAAGCAGCTTAAAATCCAAATTTCCTTTTCAAGTCAAACACTATCATCTTTTGATCTAACTTATTATCAGAAAATGAGAAGCAACTATAGCTTACTTTTGAAAAAACTATTTTTTAAATTAAAATTAAATTATAATCCAAAAATACAATCTCATACCGAACAAGCCCTAAATTATAATAATACATAAGTCAATATTTTAACTCATAATAGAGTAGAAGTTTTTCAATTTGTTACAAGCTAGCTCGTGTCGTGCTACTTTTCCGCAATAAATAATTGTACGTACAATATGCATAGCTGTATAAATCTGTATTTTCATTTATCACCCTCTGCCACATGTTATTTACTACTGGCCTTAGTTCCAGCACACAATGTTGCACTCCACAGTCCACACTCCTGTACTGTGTGTCCATACTCCAGAGAAACTCCATTGCTAAAATGTTTTCTGCTTATGAATTTTCAACTCTCACGTAATTTGGGTTTCTCAGTTGCTTTAACGAAATGGGGTTGAACAAATATTTAAGTTTGATTTTGTACAGTTGGGTTTTTGTGGGGTTTTTCCTGAATGCCCACTGTAATGGCGGTTCGGAGGTCACTGTAAAGTTCTTGAAGACTCCTGGTGCCATAACTAATCTTAATTCTGCTAAGTTTGCTTTCAGAATTTTGGTGGATGGGAATGAGAAGTCTTGCTCAAACTGCACAACTACTTGCAAGGTAGTAAATTGCATATCTCCTCTGTTGTTATGTTTTTCTCCTGATGTGGGGTGCTAATTACTTTTTCTGAATACAATGTAATATGCTCTAGATATATGTGTTTTATGTTGAATTCATTACGATATAATCGTAAATCTACCATTAGTCATCCCAATGAAGTTGAATCCTCTAATTTAATGATCTGAGAATGAGTATTCTTGTCGCTGAACTAACCCACAACGCGAAAAAGTAAATAATACTACTCCGGATAAAAATCAGAATTTAGATAAAATTGGGTGTTAATTACTTTACTATGAAGTTCAATATTTCAATGGGTGACATTTTGCAATTACAATTGGATTTCTGGGTACGGCATAGATTGTCATTGGTGACACTTAAATGATGTCTCCATGGTCATCTCTCTCTCTCTCTCTCTCTCCTAATTAACACCTTTCTCCTAATAACCGCTGCATCCTCTCTTTTATGGTTATGATGATTATAACGATGATGATGATGATCCATCAGTCCAATCTCCCAGATGCGATCTCCATTCAAGGTTGGTCTGTGAGACTCTGAGGAACTTACTAAAATAAAAATTTACCATCATTGTCGTCGTCATGGATATCGCTACTCCCTCGGTTCCAAAAAAAGAACGACAATTGAAAATGATATTTATTCCAAAAAACAAGTAATATTGCATAATGATGGATATATTTTCTACAATTTTTTATTACAATCTTCTTATCTTATCATTAATTGAACAATTATAACAAATTTCATGAGAAAAATTTATTATTTGAACATTTATTTATCAACCAAACATGCAATATTTATATCTATCAAAAATACAAATGTTGCTATTTTGTGAAACGGAAGAGTATTATTATTATAGATATTGTTAATATTATTGTTATTTTAAAGTTCTTCTGTAAAATATTTAAGCAATATGTGTGTGTATTTTTATACCTTTTTCTTTTTTTTTTTGGTTGTTGAAAAATAGTGTTTAGGTGTCTCCTGGGCAAAACATAACATGTATACCTATGAGATTCTCATTTGAACTCAAATGGATTCTTAATTCATGTTTCAGTGTTTCTTGCTCTTGCTTGGGCCCTTTCAATTACTTTAAAATCCTAATAATGTGTGTTCATACATTGTACGCAGCTGGATGATCACAAACCTTCAGTTTGTGAAACTGGAGAAGCTTTTTATGCAGGAATAAAGGATGGAAATCATACATGCAAGGTCTGCACCAAAGGCTTTTCTGGAGTTGGATGTGCTAGATATACCTGGATTGTTGGTTAAGAACCACCCTTTATCCATTTTGGGTTGTTATTTAAATGATCGACGTCTATAAATAGCTTCACATAATGACTTCTATACTTTCACTAAGCAACTTTGATATCAATATAAGCTAATATGAAGTTTATACGTGACCACTTGAGTCGTATGGCATTTATGCTATCATGGTAAACCTGGGTTTATCATGGCATGACTGTCATTCTTTTCTTCAGATCTGTTAGTACAAGTTCTGAAGTTCGTCAAGCAATCATTACACTTCAGTTTTACCCGCCTACTTCTTGTTTTTGTAAGATTTGTCATTACAATAAATCATGTTTTGACAACAAAACATAAAATGTAGATGTCAATGATTGGACATTCTTTGAATTTCAGTCTAAATTTTGTTACACTTCGTCTTTGCAGATACGGTTTCCCCTACAGCATACAATGTAGCTGCAACATCTTTTACAAGTGCGTCAAATGTTTCTGTAAATATATCCTTCAGTGAACCCTGTAGCGGACAGGGTGGTTTTCAGTGCACTTCTGTCGATTCATGCAACGTGAGTGTGTCATTTAATCATCAAAGATTTTAATTACAGCATGGTTCATTGTTTTTTTCATATTTCACTATGCTATCTTGTTCATGCATTATATGTGTTTTTATATGTTCTAGATGTTTACTGTGATTTTCTGTTCTGTTCTTCTAACCAGTCCACATGTATGAGAGTGATTGGCATGATTAATAGTTTAACAAAGTCAGGGGGTTTTCTGAAGCTGTTATGGATGAATTGAACATATTTATGTCTTTTGCAGCTGCTTGTTTATGGTGCTGGACAAGTAATTCCAACTACGCTTAGAACTATTCAGCCATATCTCAGATTTTCTCTTGTTGTGAGTTTGTCTCCAAGTGTTCAATATGGAAGAGTGATACTAGTATTAGATAAAAATTTCTGTTCAGATGCTGCTGGCAACAAATTTACAAGGACTGAGAATTCAAGTTTTTTCGTGCATTTTGGTAAGTTTGATCCCTTTTTAGAATAAAAAACAGTAGTAGAAGACATTATGTACTGTAGAGTTATACCTGAATATTCTTTTTTATCTTCAATTTTGATCTCATTATCATACAGTTTTATGTTTGTTTGAAAAGTTTATGTATATAATCAAGAAATGTTATCAAGTAACAGTAAATCTTTGGCAACACAAAAGCAAACCAGGTGGCATCTTGAGAAAAATGATGGGCTCTGTAGACATATCTAATCAGAAGTCCAAAGATTAAATTTTTACTTATATCTATGTTACTGTCAACCACATTCAAATTGTTATGGTCCTTGGTTGGAATCAACAGATAGAAGAGGAGTGATTGTGAACTTAAGGACTCATATACCTGAAAGGTTACTTCAGCTTGACAAAGAAACTAGAACAGTGCAAGCGACTAATCAAAACAAGAACCTAGAGTTGTATTTATACTTCAGTAAACCTGTTCTCAACTCCTCTACTGAAATTTTAAACTCCATACGTACAAGTGAGGGATCATTTCTTCCTATAAATGTCAATAGTCTTGGAAATCGCCGATTTGGTTTCCAGGTCAGTTTACTCAATTTAGTTATACTTCTGATTCCAAAGTTTATATTTCCGGAAGAATTAGGAGCATTCTACATCACTTTGTATCTGCTCATCTCATTTCATTTTTTCCCATCTCAGGTCAAAATTACATCCAGCTTGGCTGTCGTCACAGTGAGCCTCGATTCTGACTTGATAATTAGCAGATATGGAACCCCAGTTTCTCCTGTGGCACCAATTACTTTTCTTTATGGTGTGTACTACGCCTGTGAAAGGAATTTCACAAGGAACTATTAGGATATTTCTCGGAGTAGAACTCATTTTCTTTCTCTTTATATCTCAAAAGTTGATCATAAAATTAAACTGATATTGCCTTTTTTTAAGAGTAATTTTGCTGTTAATTAGTTATTTAATCTCACTAACATAAACGTCTTATGAACTAGCAGATTCTCAAAGGCCTGCTGTGAAGCTAAGCACAACATCGAATATGAGAACAAGGCACAAGAGTTTACCGGTGCTGATAAGGTTCATGAAACCTGTGTTTGGCTTCAATTCTTCTCATGTATCTGTCTCTGGAGGATATTTGCATGGGTAAGTATCTTGTATTCCCATCGTAAATGCTTGAACAAATATTAGTAACATCATCGTGTGCAAAACTTTTAGAAATATCATCTCCAACATTGACATGCACAAACTAGTCTGCAGGAAATTGTATCTTGGTTCTAGAATAAACTGATTCAATCTAGGTCTGTTGTCTTCTAATCTTATTACAGCTTCCGAGAGGTAACTAGGAGTGTATATGCTGTAGATATTCAAGCAGACGATGATACTGTATTAATCAATGTTCCTGGAAACATAACCAAGGATGTTGCTGGAAATGAAAACCTTGCATCTAATATTTTACAAGTGAGACACTGTAAGGATTTTTAATTGTATTTTATTTGATAAATACTTTTGTCGAAAGATCTCTTCAAAACCTTTCAGAAACAAACTGTCCCTCTAAATTACTAACTGTGTCCTCGTCTTATTTATGAATACCATACAGATTCTCTGCCTGAAATATCCTTGGTGCTTTCCTCCTTTGCAACTGCTGCTTTTATATCGACAGCCTTAGTTGCAGGGCTATTGACAATTTCAACCGCAAGTCTGCAATCCGTTGGGGTTTACAGAAGACGGTCTTCTTCATTGACTTCCGATCCTATAAGGAACCTTTTTGTATGATACTTGTCCCAGAATGTTTTACTTACAAGTTTTTGTCCCTAAATGACATGCATAATTGGTGCAGATACCTGTTAGTACCGGAACCTTGCCCTCAGAGTGTTTGGGAGCTCTGTATTACTTAATCCCACTACCAAATCCCCACAATTCATTTAGCTCAAAATCAAAATCAAAAGCAAATATTAGTTTTGCATTTCTGAATATAAAACACCAGAACTATAAATTTGTAATCATACAAGGAAAAGTTGAATTCTTTTTTTTTTTTATTTTTTTTGGTGCCACAACTACATAAATTTTAAACCAGTTTGTTTCTGTTTTCTTTGGCTCAGCGAATTGCATGCCATGTTCAGATTTTTGCACTGTCTAGATGGTTGGCAGTTACCCTGCCAGTTGAATATTATGAATTCTCAAGAGGTTTACAGTGGAGCATCCCTTACTTCAGCCTTCCCTGGGACATGCGCGACATTCAGCCACTTATGGTACCCTCAAATTTTCCTACGAATTCGCATTTGCATACTTCCAGAACTTTTGACTCCGGAATCTTTGAGCATATGCAACCAAAAGCTGAGTTGGCAGATATTGTTAATCCAGTATATGGCTTGCCTCTTACTCCAGCAGAATACAGATTGTTTTTTGAGGTCAGACGCCTCGCCATCTTCATTCTCAAATTTTGTCGTTGCTAACATTCATGATTTTCTGATGGGTCAATTGTTATGGCAGAGCCAGAATATTCCAGAAGCTGAATATATTTCAGATACACATGATCCAAATGGGTAAGTCTTGAGGAAATCTGTCTTTTCAGGATCTTTTATATATTCTGCTTTGAGGTTGCTCTAATAAGTACAACATATGGTAAGTGATCAAATAAACTATAGAACTTGATAGGTGATAAGAATGGTTGATACTTGATAGAAACTATGTGGTAAAACAATAAACCAAATTCAGTATCTATATTGCTCATTTTTTCCACCACTTAGCAACCGTTTGTGCTGAAAATAGTAGAAAGTTATTACGATTAATTGAGATCACTAATTTTCAGGTAAAATTGCAAAAATAGATTCTCCTAGTTCTTTTTTTCTTTTCAATTTTCAATGCAGTCAAGTTGTGAGGAAATTTCATTTTATATAAATTACTAGTTTTTTATTTATCTCTAATACTATATAGGTGGAGTGATTTCAAGAAGAGCATGTTTTGGTTGGCCGTAATTGGTTGCTCCTTGATACTGTTGCATGCTCTACTCTTGTTTATTCTCAAATTCAGAAAAAGAAAATCAGAAAAGCAAAAGATTTACGGAGCACTAGTTTTGCCTAGATTTGAGATATTTCTTATAATTCTTGCACTACCTTGTGTTTGCAAAGCCTCAGCAGCCCTACTGAAAGGTAATACCAAATTCTATATTGACTTCAATTTAATTACTGTCTGGAAACGTATATCCTTAAAGTGGAATGTTTAATAGTGACTTTCAAATGTCAAACACTATTTTCTTGGTACTTATTTATGTTTCAGTAATAAGAATTGGCACATGATAAGTTATGCTGCAATTGTTTTTTGCTTACAAATATTTCCTTGGAAGATATTCTTCTGTTACCTGAATAACTGCATGAAAACAGTACAACTTTGAATTAGGGGTGGACAATATTTTGGATTTTCAACTCCTCACAGGTCTGAGTAAAAAATGGCCACAAGATTAAAAACCATGCGCTTGACCAGCGGAGCTAAGATAGCTACAAGAGACTAGGTCTGTGATGACATTTTCAGATCAATCTCTATAAAATTTCTACTGGTAGCAATGAATTACCTTAGTTACCTCAGAATTAGTTTCTCTGCCGCTAAAGATTGTTAGAAAATGCCAGCATATAGGCTGTAATTTAGAAACTATATTCGTCCACTACTATAAGTGATTCTTCTTCTCTACGAAACCCTAGCAGCGAAATCTTTAGACTACATTTACCCTACCATAAGTATCTAACAATGATTAATATAGAAAATTAGAGCTGCACTTTGACTTTTCTCGTAGTAACAATGTATCTTACATATGTATTAGGAGGATCAACGTCAGGTTATGTAGTTGGGATTCTGCTTCTGGGAGTTATTTCTTTACTACTCTTAGCTTTACTGTTGTTCCTGTCAATTGGAATTTCTTTTGGGAAGGTACTTCAATACAAGGAAGTACATACAGAGGGTCAGAAATCACACTGGTATCAAGAAATTGTCCGAGTAACTTTAGGACCTGGAAAAAGAGGCCAATGGACATGGATAAACAAGTCCAATTCTGTGTATCTTACCATCTTGGGGCCTTTATTTGAAGATCTTAGGGGCCCTCCAAAGTACATGCTTTCTCAGTTCGCTGTAGAAAATCCACATAAACGAGGTGATAGAATCATCGCCTCAGATGATGAAACAGAAGACGCAGAAGCACCTTTTATCCAAAAGGTATTTGGAATTCTGAGAATATATTACACATTGTTGGAATCTATCAAACGGGTTTCTCTTGGGATTTTAGCTGGTGCTTATTCAGAAAATTGGTCTTGCAAAGCTCCCACAATCATCTTACTCTGCATCACTTCTTTCCAGCTCTTCTTTATGGTTCTTAAGAAGCCTTTTATCAAGAAAAGAGTTCAGTTAGTTGAGATCATCTCACTTTCTAGTGAGGTAGCCCTCTTTGGCACTTGTTTTGTTCTCTTGGAGAAGTCATTTTCAGCCAAGGACGAGACAAGAATCGGGATGTTTATGGTTTCCTTGTTTCTACTGACATTTTTTAGCCAAATGATCAATGAGTGGTATGCATTGTACATACAGACAAAGCAGCTGGATCGCGTTGACAAGTCTTTCTCCTTGGGTTTGAAAGCCGCATCAGTTGGATTTCTCTTGTATTTCATTCCAGCAGAGCTGATCAGAAAGCTGTACAACAGCAACTTTGATTTTATTAATTTCATGGATGGTGATCCTACGGATCCTCATTCATCTGGCGATAGAAATAGGAGTTCAGGTAGTAGAAGCTCAAGCTCATACGACAAACCATGGCTGAAACAACTGAGAGAAATGGCAAAGTCTAGCTTTGGCAAGGAAAGAGGTGGAAGTACTCCAAATGATCCTTCAACTAGTGGCACCAGATGGAGTGGATTTTGGAATAACAAGATGAGCAGAAGTACATCCCAGAATTCTTCAGGAGATACAAAATCAAAAGTGTTGTACAAAGATTTAGAAGACATTTTTGCATCAAAGTGAGATGAACATTTTATTGAGAAAAAAAGAAAAGAAAAGTAACTCCTGGTTTAGGACAGTTGAGGTATACTTGACATAGCTGGTACTTGAAATATATAGTTGTCCTGAACAGTGGACTACTCAATGATTCAAAGAATGACCGGATGCAGAGATTGTCATTTTTTATTTTTATTTTTTATGTTCCTAATTAATAGAAGTGTATCCATCCTTCTTTTAATATGTAAACAACACTGTTATTTCTTCTGCAATAGAGTCGAATATGTAACTTCAAAATTACAATAAATGAAGAGACGTTTTCCCCTTACCATCACCTTGGTCCGAGGGGACTGTCACTTTGTTATTCTGCATTGCTATATGGCTACATGAATTTCAGACACTTGTCACGCACACATTCACACCCATCAATTATCTTGTAAAATTAAAAATCTTAATCTTTTTCCTTTTTAAAAGAGATACTCAATGATCGATAAAATTAACGACCAATCTATTTCGACTTGAATTTTAAGAGTATTACATTAAATAATTGATCTTTTTGCCTTTTTGATTGCAACGATCTCTAATTTAAATTTAGATATATAACATTTGAAAGATAACTAAAGGTCATGGCTATGGCCTATGGCTACGTTTAGAAGGATTTTTCAATGAGATCTTCAAAAGATTATTTATCACATAAAAATATCTCATTTAATGTGAATTTTTAATGAGATCTTAACAGATTACTTTCTAGTATTTTTCAATTATTAATTTATTTCTTTTATACTGAATTTTTCCGGTACAAGTAGGATGGGGTAACATTTTTATCGTTAAAGAAATATTTGAAGGGAGATGCGAGAGAAAGTTTTAATCAATGTAATGTAACTATAACAACGTATTATTTTTGTGTCAATTTAGAATACTACTATCATGCTCAATCTTAAACAATAAGAGAAACTAATTGTAAGAATATTTTTGGTTTAATTAAAAGAATTGTATGATGTTAACTTTTCAACTAATTGCTGTATTTTAACAGTACGACCTGCGCGTACTTGTATTAATAATTTGTTAATTCTAATCTTTAATTGTAAACCTTTTAATTAAAAAGAAAAGAAAAGAAAAGAAAACTTAGATTCTGATTTTTGATCTTCGAATATATCCCGAAGAAGAGTCCGAACTTTCCGTCCAAATTCATTCTCCATCTCCAATCCGTGCCACCGAAACGCGAAGAGAAAAGGAATTAGGGCATACAGGTGACTAGGTGAGGTGTGCTTCTTCAATACACCTGGTGCGCAGTCATTTTGATTTGGTCTCTATCTCGTTCCTCTCTCCACGACTATAGAACAATATATAGATTGAGATAATGGGGTCAATTTTTAGTTCAAGCAGCAACATCAGCAAAGAAGAGACAGAGACGGCTCTGTCCAAGGCCCAAACTATTGTTTCTTCAACTCCTGTTGTAGTCTTCAGGTTTCTCTCTATCTCTGTGTTTACAGTCTTCATTTGATTGTATATTGTTTATTGGAATACTTGATTTGGAATAAAGACTTTGTTTCTCCTTCAGTTAGCCGAGTTGATGAGTCAATTATACGAGTTATCTTTTCAATTGATTGATTTGTGATTTGTGTTGGTTGTGTTTTACCCTTTTCCTAAGAATATATTCATAGATGGCAGCGCAAATTTCAATATTTTTAATAAAACAAATTATATTGCATTCCCAGTTCCAAAATAATACGGAGTAGTATTCTGTCCTAAATAGAATAAGTTCCCACTTTTTGCATGTATTTTTACCAGACTTTAGCGTACATTAAATATTATATTTTATTACTGAGGAGTATAAACTAAAACTATGTTAAATGAGCATTATAATGTTTACAATTATAAAAAATATCTAACATGTAATTTATTTATTTTTTAAATGTGGGCGCTGTAGTAGCTCATTCATTCTTTTTGCGATGAAGTAGTCTCTTGAGGGGAAGTAATTGCTTTTCTTAATCCGAGAAGCTAAATTGGCTATAGTTTTGAAACCGGAGGGGTTCTTCTTAGTCTATTTTGCTGATTGAATCAGAATTATGCCTCATTGATGTTCTCAGTTTGTCTTATAGTATAATGAATCTCACTCCAAGAAGCTTCTCATAATTCGGTTTTATGTGATACTTCAATAACGACAGCAAAACTTATTGTGGATATTGTAAGCGTGTGAAGCAATTGCTATCCCAGCTTGGTGCAACTTATAAAGTCATTGAATTGGATGAGGAAAGTAAGTATATATATATGCTTTTATATAGCTTTTCTTCATCTTAGACTTTCCACTTGTTGAAATGTGAATGTCAATGAAGAAAAGTCAACGGTGAAAGAGAATGATAACAAAAAGTAGATGAAGCTTGAATAAAAATCATGAAAAATGGTGTTGAAGGGTTGGAATGGACAATACCACTTAAAAGGCAAAGAATGGTCAATCATTGCATTTTTCATTCTAAACTCTCTTTATTTTATTTTTTTCGTCATTCTCATGCACCACTATTTTTTTTTATCTTTAAATTTATTTCATTCTCATTCTTGTTCCAGCGAATAATCAAGCGAACCTAGAATCATTCCTCTCAAGTTTTGGTTCTTTCCCTTTTTTTTTTTTCCTTTATTAGTTAGAATTTGTTATAAATTGGATTAACTAACTAGTTGCCGACTTTCTTTGACGTATTATTATTTGTCAAGATTTAAAGTTTTTCTTGTTCGTCTTCTTAAAGGTGATGGAAGAGAAATTCAAGCTGCTCTTGCACAGTGGACTAAGCAGAGGACTGTACCAAATGTGTTTATAGGTGGAAAACATATTGGCGGATGTGATGGTAAGAGAAGTTATGCTACTGTCTATTGATTTGTTGCTTGGCTACTTTTGCCAATACTAATGAATCCAAGTAATTTAAGAAATTAAAACAGAAATATTTGCAAATTTTGCAGCTGTTACAGAAAAGCATCAAGCCGGCAAACTAGTTCCCTTGCTTGTGGATGCTGGTGCAGTTGCCAACAACTCCGCGCAGTTGTAAAGAACTGTTGTGTAATAAACGTGACAAATAACATGCGTATGAAGGAAATAGTATATAACGCACATGGCTGTAATTTGATTTTAAGTACACTGAATAAATCTGCTATCGCTAATTTGTAGAGATTTCGATGCTATTCGACTTGTTAGTTGTTACTGATGGAACTTGTTCTTTATATCTAAGCTGTGGTTTAAGTGTGGGATTATGCTTGTGTGTTTTGTTTACGATATGTTGTAGAGAGCTGTTTCAGTTGCTTGTTTGCCAGTTCTACGGAGTTCCTTGATTTTTTCTTAATTTAGGATATAGTCTCTTTTTTTTAGTTCAGAGGGAGGCGAAAATTTTGCAATTTAACCGTGACAATTACTTTAATGAGTATCAACACCACCAACCCCATCCCCCCCTCTCCCACAACAACAAAAAAAATTAGACACCGGCTGTAATTTCAGGTAAAGCAATTTCAATGGCCTGAATAAGTTCAGTTGTACTGAATAGTGCAGGGATGCCAAGCTGGCCTTGTTAGATGATCTGTAGATCAAAACAATACCGAGTATTACCTCCTTTATCACACGATTTTACCTCATTCTGAATCCGAAAGAGGTAAAAACGTCGAAATTGAATGATGATTGTATTGTTGTGTTCTCAATAGTCCTTGAAGCAACCAAAAAAGAAAAGAAAAGAACAAAAAACAAATAAAAAAGAGAGTTGTGCAATAGAGTTGGGATAGTGTACACTCCAAACAAGAGGGGTGAACTTTTGAGTTCTGGTTAGCACAAAATGAAAAAGAATATCTTGCATAAAATATTGATTTGATTATATTGAGGATGAAGTTAAATTGTTTTGGAATATATATAGTTTCTAAGCTAGTAAAAATTGTTATTTTTCGTTCTAATTTTAGAGATATGTTTTAACTTTTAAGTCAAATGATGACATGCTAAATTGTAAATTATTATTCATTTAATTAATTATAATTAATACAATTATTATATTTTCAAGGTTTATAACGTTAAATCACAATATAATTATCATATAAAATTTTAATAGATTATATTAATTTTGAAGTTCAATATAATATCGTTTGACCATAAAAATCAAACAGTGAGTGTGAAAAAAAAGTTTGTTCCACTGGAAATCACTCAATCCGGTAGGTTAAAAAAAAGAAAGACAGAAAGAAAGAAAGGCAAAAATTGTTGGAAATTAACATTGTTTGTGATCGGAGATTGATTGATGTTACAAAATTTTTAGGAATCTGAAAATTTTGTGTTGAAAACTTAAATTGCATAGATTGCGCAGCGTCAGCTACTTATGGGAGCGAGAGTAATTCCAATGTTATCATAACCGAACTAACATCGAATCGATAAAAATACTGGTTTATGGTTCAACGGTTCAACCGAATTATTATTTTATTAAAAAAATATTGTATAAATCATAAATATTCTTAAAAATTCATCAAATATTCTAAAAATTCATAGTGAACCGATAATATTCTTATAAATTATAAATATTCTTATATAAAAATTCATAGTAAACTAAAAATATTCTTATAAATTAAAATAATTTCATCAAATATTTTTAAAAATTCATTAAACCGGTTGAAAAAAAGACACAATTTAAGGAACAAAAAGAGAAAACCCATTTAGCAAAAAAAAAAAAGAAGAGAAAACCCGATTTTTTTCGGTTCATTGATTAGACCGATTTTTAAAACCCAATTTTTTCCGGTTCATTGATTAGACCGATTTTTTTCTGAACCGCTAATTTTAATCGAACCAACCGGATCCATGGCCAGTTCATGGTTAAACCGGTTGAACCGGCCGGTCCAATCCGGTTTTCATAACATTGGTAGATTCACAGTTCTATCTTGGGATGTTGGTCCCAAAATTTAATATTATCCTCCTTTTAAATTTAGAGATAAAATTTGAATTAATTAATTTAATTGACATAAATTTTGTAATCGCATAATTTATAATGAAATTTTTATCAAAATATAATTTCTTCTATAAGTATTGTATATTAATTTTAAATTTTAATATAGAGTGTTTGCCTCAACATCAAAAGCTATATACTCCCTCTTTTTTTATTTAATTATTTTACTAGAATTTGACTTTTTATATTTTAAGATAAAGATAAAATTATTTTTTCTTTATTACTCTTTTTATATTTTAAAGAAATATAAATATCTCTTTTTTATATACATATTAAATAGGAACAATCATAACATAACATAAAAAAAAGTTAATGATATTATACTTATTAATTATTGAACTTGAACTTGATCCGTATGATTTGAACTAATAAAAAATAGAGAGAATATATAATTTTAATTTTTGAACCGAGTACTCCGATTTCCGTGTTCAAATGGAGCCTGGCAATAGATTTGGTGGGGCAGGGGCAAGGCGCGGAAGACTATTTTGACCGGCTTCTGTTATTGTTTGTCAGAGTGCTGTTTTGATAGTTGTTAGCCAGCTTTCTTCAAGTTGTTAATATAGACATAACAATTATATATATGGAGTAGTATTTTACCGAAATTTGTAGCAGATGAGTTAATATTGTGCGTGTAATTATATGTTTATTATAAAATAAAATAAAAATAAAGAGAGAAATTATTCTTATTTCTATATTATATCTCAATTTGATTGTTTTCATCAACATTCTACGATGTCTCTATTTATAGGAAGATAATGTATATGAAAAATCATACAATTAATCATAAACATAATGAAGGAAATGAAGAGATGGAGAAGGTAAAAAGTGTATATTAAATATTTCATAACACTCCCCCTTAGACATTTTATCTTATATTATACACAATTAATATGTTGGTACTTCATGACCAAATTAACTGATACTCCTGGATTAGTTATACTACCTCATTAAAACCTTACTAAGAAAACCCAGTGGGATAAAACTTAGTAAAGGAAAAAGAGTACAACGTGTATAATACTCCCCCTCATTTTAATGTATATCTTTGAAACGGCGGATACTAATCTTATGTGTAAGTTATTCAAAAACTTTTCTTGACAATGATTTTGTGAATAGATCTGTCAAATTATCACTTGACCTAATTTGACAAACATTTATCAAACCATCATTTTGTACATTATGTGTTAAGAAGAATTTTGGTGGTGAGATGTGTTTGGTTATGTCACCTTTAATATATCCTTCTTTGATTTGAGCAATACATGTTGCATTGTCTTCATATATCACAGTTAGGCTTCTTTTGATTGACTTAAGTCTGCATTCCTCCTGGATCTGTTGAATCACTGATCTCAACCATACATATTCTTGTCCAGCATCATATAAAGCAATTAATTTGGCATGATTTGATGATGTTGTCAGTGTCTGTTTTGTTGATTGCCATGAAATTACAGTATCGCCATATATAAATACATATCAGATTGTGACCGAGTTTTATGTGGATCTGATAAATATCATGCATCTGCATACTCAACTAATTTGGATTTTTTATTCTTTTACTAAAATAGTCTCATATCACTTGTCTCACAAAGGTAATGAAACACTGTTTAATTTCGTTCCAATGTCGGTGTGTTGGATCAGAGCTATATCTTACCAATACATTGACATAAAATGCAATATCAGGTTTTGTATTATTAGCAAGATACATCAAAGCCCCTATCGCACTTAAGTATGGTACTTCTGGACCAAGACCTTCTTCATTCTTTTCTCGGGGACAATAAAGATCTTTTTCTACGTCAAGTGATTGAACAACCATTGGTGTGATCGAACAACCATTGGTGTACTTAGAGGATGAGCTTTGTCCATAATAAAAAATGTTTTAACATCTTTTGGATGTAATTTAATTGATGAACAAAAATATCATTATTCAAATGCTCGATCTGTAGGCCAAGACATAATAATTTTGTTACACCAAGATCTTTTATTTCAAATTCTTTCTTAATAAATTTGCAGTCTTTTCGATCTCTTCAGGAGACCCAATGATATTCAAATCATCAACATATACTACAATAATTATAAAAACCGAGATTGTTCTTTTAATAAAAATACATGGATTAATTACATTAGATTTGTATCTCACTTTTATGAGATATTCACTTAGTCGATTATACCACATTTGACCCGACTGTTTTAGTCCATATAAAAATCTCCATAACTTTATAGAATACATTTCTCGAGTTTTTGATTTAAATGCTTCAGACACTTTTAATCCTTCAGGGACTTTCATATAAATATCATTATCAAGTGATTCATATAAATAGGTTTTGGCTACATCCATGAGACACATTTGAAGTTTTTCAATGATTGTGAGACTAATTAGAAATCTGCGAGTTATTGTATCAACTACAAGTGAATACGTTTGTGAGAAACCGGAAATTGTAATAAAATGTAATTCTATTAAATTCGTTTTATAATGAAATTTTCGTTTCATTTTGACGATCGATATATTTTAAGTTTAAGTTTACGTGTACCCTACGCAAATCGACGCGCGCATTTTTACTAACGAAAATTATAACGAGCGCAAATTTTTAAAATTTTAAAGCGTTAATCGTTATAATAATCGTATGTGTGCATTTTTTTCGCCTCATCAGTGCGGAAAAACTTTTTGGCTTATGCGTTAAACTAATGCATAACCATTAAATTTAATTAGAGGCTAAACAAGTCAAATTTAACACTAATTAAATTCAAATTTCAGCTTGTCCCTAAATAGCAAAAATAAGGAAAAATTTTGTTACCTATCTAAGTAAATTTTTTTAAAACTCATACAATGGTCAAAATTAAATTTGGGGTTATATAAATATATCATTATAGAAAACCCTAGCCTCCACTTCTGATATTTCCTCCAGCAAATATTTCTCAAATTTCGGATTTTTTCATTTAACCAAAATCATTGAACTTTTGGATTTTTGTCCATTAAAGCTTTAAAGAGGTACCCCACTGCTCTCTTATTTTAGCATTTATTGTTATTTCTTTTTATTCCATTGTGTAGATTATTTTTTTCAGTATCATTTTCATATATGGCATATGTTTATAGCATTTATATATTGTGAGTTATTAATTTTTAAAGTTTACTCAAAAAAAAAAAATTCAAGAACATATTCAAACCCGAAGAAACCTAGTTTTTTTGACGGATTTTCCGGCTTGATTCGTTGGTGCTTGTTTGAATTGATTTTATAGATTTGTTTATACACTTGTAAGGATATTTTTGCCTCAAACAATTTCTAGAAATGATTAAGTTTTGGGTGTTTTCTAGCTTGCCCGAAAATTTTATAAACCCGAACTTTTCCTTTTGATCTTTCTTGCATTTTCGTGTTTGAAGCTTGAAATTGGTTGTTTGGATCGATTTCTGTAAGCCTATGGCTTCATTTCCATACCTGAATCAATGGAAATAACCGTGTGAAGGCCATGAACGGCTAGACCCGAAGGTCTCGCCGGCTTTAATGGAGGTTTCACCTTCGACGACTTATGCTAGCCTCTTCCGTCCTTTTCAACCGATGGCATGAAGGGAAACCGGGGATTAGCCTATGTAGTTTCTCACGGTGGTGCCCTTACCACCCAAATTTGTTTGTGTGTGCGTGTGACAGTCAGCCTAGCGCGGCCGCGGCAGCTAAACGGCGCCGGCGGCACTAAGGTTCCTTTTGCAGAAGAGGAAGAATAAGAAGAAGATGGATCGGGTCGAACCGACCCAGACCCTACCCGAACCGACTATGTTGACCCGAGCTTGACCCACAGTTGACTAGTCCAATCCAATCCACTTTATTTTTTTTTTGGTCCAATCCAAATTTAAATTAAAATAAATTAAAATACCTTTATCTATAAATTATTAAATAAATAATTTTTTGGATAATTATTTTGATATGTAAATAAATCTTTTACATGATTAAAATTTCATGTTTTAAAATTTAGAATAAATTTATGATGTTAGAGTCTCTTAATTACCTCAATTAAGTGACGAGTCATTAATTCATAAATAATTATTATTTAATTTAAAATAATTAAATAATAATTAAAGATTAAACTCTAAAATTTTATTAAATGATTAAATAAATCATTTAAGCTAAGATTAATTGAGGAATAATCCTTGATTAATTAAATTTAAGAATCAAGACCAATTATTATTTAATTAAAACAATTAATGAATAATTAATGAATAAATTTTACATGATTATTAAATGATCAATAAATCATTTAATTTAAAAGTGATTAAGAAATAAATTATTTCAATGATCGATAATTATTATTTAATTAAAGCAATTAAATAATAATTTAAGAATAAGTGCTTAATAATTGATAGAAGATCTATAAATCTTCTAAGATTAAGATTTAATCAAGAAATGATTATTGTTTAATTAAAACAATTAAACAATGATTAAAGAACAATTTTTAACAAATGTTAAATGATTAATAAAAAATTTTAAATCAATAAAGTTGATCAATTAATGTTAATTAATTAACCTAAGGCCTCTAATAATTAAATTTCAATTATCGAGAGCCTACAAGCGACGTTTTATCTAGTCCACAAATCTTTCGGACTCCGACTCGATTGTAACCGAATCTCAATTCAACGATGACGACTCAATTAGTCAATCACAGACTTGAGAAGTTCCACAAACACTCCGCATGTATATCCTCATATGTAATTAAGTTGAGATTTCTCATGTTATTGCATGTGCATTGTCTTACAGAACTCTCACTACGCGAGTGTTAATTTTACTAAGGATTTGAGGTAAGTATATACTCACTCTGCTTTCTTTCAATTAATACGTATGATCATTCTTTCGATATACGTAATGTATTCAAGATTTCTGCATGTCAATATTCATGTTTTAATTTCTTCAAAGTTAAGTAACGTATGATCCCTTGATCCGATGTATGTGAAAAATGTTGTATTTGAATCAAATGTTCTTTGGGCGATGGTTAGCTATTTAAATTCTGCTAACACGCCAAAGAAAATCCTATACGGATGTAGAAAGCTTATTTCTTCACCTCAAACTTGTAAAGTATATCCGTATGGGTAACTAAAGGCTAGTGGGATGCATCTGACTGGCATCCCCGGCCTAAGATTTATAGGGAACGGGAACCGAGGCATCGGTAACCGGATCCTCGCAGACAAAAGGTTTCTACATCGACTACGTATGTCACTATGATGAAGTCAGACGGTGGTCAGGCTGGCCAGCTGATATACTGTTTGATACGAAGTTCCTAAGGGCACGTGTGCCAAACGGACATGGTTATATGGCGCATGTGAAATTATTCTTTATTCTTTTAAGTAAAGGGTCAGATCCCTCGTTATCACTCGGGGACCCTAGGATCTATCTTTTCTTCAAGCTATTAAAAGGTGTAGACATTGTTTCTGTCCAACCTCATAAATACTTAAACTCAATAAATTATCCCTTTTCAAGCTCACCAATACTTGTTTATATACTTGCGAGCGTAAATCGCTCATGTTGTTATTATCAAATGTTCTACAGGTTATGGCGAGAAGGACGAGCCGTCTTTTAAAGGCAAGGAAATAATGGCTTGACGAATGCTCACTAGTCGCCCTCTGTGGACGACACTTAGGGAAGGGTGAAGTGTAAGGATGTTATAGTAATGTTTAGATTGTAAGGCCTGTGTGGGCCACTCACAGACTTCCGCTGTTAAACAATTATTTGGGGTTATTGTAATATAAATTACTATTTATTTCTCTAATTTAATGTTATGCATGCTTAGATGTTAATACTTTTCTTTTGTCAATTATTGACGGTGCCCGAATTTCAGTATGGTATTTTTGGGGTCGTCACAACGTTTCTTCATAATCAACTCCTAGTATTTGTGTAAAATCCACAAGCCTTACTTTATATCTCATAATCTCATTTTTCTCATTCTTTTTTATTACAAATACTCATTTGTAACCTACAGGGTTAACATCTTTGGGAGTTAGGATTACAGGTCAAAAAATATTGCGCTTTTCAAGGGAATCTAATTCAGACTTAAGGACATCTTTCCATTTTGGCCAATCATCTCTATGCTTACACTCTTCAGGAGTTTTTGGCATATAATCATTCTTATTTAGCACATCAGTTGCTATAACATATGCAAAAATTTGATCAACACGTGTTTCATTGCGGTTTCATATTGTACCATTATGTACATACTTTATTGAGATCTCATAATCATTAGGTACTTGAGTTTCTTCTGGAACTTCATCGACCTCTTCTGGGTTTTTATCGATAACCTCTTCTTGGGTTACACCAACTGCTCTATTCTGCTCTTTCCTTTTCTATGAATTTTGATCTTTGGAACCGATTGGTCTTCCACGTTTTCGTTGTATAGCAACCTCTGCTGGGATTACATCAACTCGAGCAGGTGCATTTAAAGCTGGTACATGTGATTTAGTAACCCTTTTTGTATCTGCAAATGCTTCTGGTAATTCATTTGCTATTCTTTGTTAATGTATAATGTTTTGAACTTCTAGTTCACATTGACCACTTCGGGGATCAAGATAAGATATTGATGGTGCATTCCAAGTTAATTCTTGTTGTTTCAGCTTTTTTTTTCTCCCCCAAAGATTGAGAATATTGTCTCATTAAATTGACAGTTAGCAAAATGTGTTGTAAAAACATCTCCAATTTTTGGTTCTAAATATTTAATAATTGATGGAGAGTTAAAACCAATATAAATTTTTAATCTTCTTTGTGGTCCTATTTTTGTGCATTGTGGTGGAGAAATTGAAACATACACAACACAACCAAAAATTTTAAGATGAGACAAGTTTGGTTCTCTTCTAGAGACCAATTGTAATGGAGAAAATTTATGGTATGCAGTTGGTCTTAATCTAATAAGTGCAGCAACATATAAAATGGCATGTCCTCATGCAGAAGATGGTAGATTACATTTCATAAGTAATGGTCTAGCAATCAGTTGCAATATTTTAATTAATAATTCTGCTAAATCATTTTGTGTATGTACATGAGGCATCGGATGTTCTACCGTAATCCCAATTGACATACAATAATTATTAAATGATTGAGGTGTAAACTCTCCTGCATTATCAAGTCTAATTCTTTTAATTTGATAATCTGGAAAATTTGCTCTTAGTTGAATTATTTGTGCTAATAGCCTAGCAAATGCAACATTTCTTGTTACCAATAGACAAACATGTGACTATCGAGTTGATGCATCAATTAAAATTATAAAATATCTAAATGGTCCACATGGAGAAAAAATAGGCCCACAAATATCTCCTTGAATTCTCTCTAAAAATGAAGAAGATTCAGTTTCAATTTTATTTGAAAATGACCTAATTATCATTTTTCCAAGAGAACATATTGCACATGATAAATCTTTTGATACTAGGATCTTTAGGTCCTTTAGGGGATTTCCATTTGTACTTTCAATTATTCTCCTCATCATAGTACTACCTGGATGACCTAACATGTCATGCTATAGAATAAATATCTTTGTGTCAAGTAACTTCTGGTTACTGACCATATTTGATTTTATTGGATTTATGTTCATACAATATAATTTAGAGGATAAAGTTTCCAGCTTTTCTAATATGATTTTCTGGCCATATTCAATAGATGTTATGTGAAGATACTCAATATTATTTTCAGTCATGGTTTCAAGATGATAACCATTCCTTCTAATATCCTTAAACCTTAGTAAATTTCTTTTGGATTTACTTGAGTATAATGCATCATTTATAAATAATTTTGTTCCTTCAGGTAACAAAATACAAGCTCTTCCAGAGCCTTCAATTAAATTACTAATGCTAAATATTGTATTAACATGTGTCTCTGCAGGAGACAATTGAGAAAAATATCTCTTACTTTTTAGTATAGTGTTTGTTGTTCCACTGCCTATAAACATTCATATTTACTATTTGTCATAACTTTTCTTGAGCCTCCAATCATATTCTTTTTCCTTCTTCTAAAAACAAAATCTAATTATAGCAAGTTTGTACTTCTACTCAAATAAAATCCTATCGCAATTTGACTAGAGCAAACTTACGCTAATAACGTATTATAAAATAAAGTAAAAGTAAAGAGAGAGACTAATCTTATTTCTATATTACATCTCAACTTGATTATTTTCATCAACATTGTACAATGCCTCTATTTAGAGAGAATGTATATGAAAAGTCATACAATTAATCATAGACATAACGAAGGAAATGAAGAGGTGGAGAAGGTAAAATGTCTATATTAAACATTTCATAACAATGTTAATATTATCATTTTTTTCTATATAAAATTAATTCAACCTAAATCAAAATCACTGTTACACTTAATCAATCATACAAACAATTTCAAATTATAGCAATTATAATCTAATAATAATTACATATAACATAATTAAATAATTATTTAATTATTATGAAATAATGTAATTACATATAAAACAGCGTTCATAATTTAATTCACTAAAATTAGATATACCTTATTTAGAATAAACTTAATTAAATTAATGATAATAAAGTTACTCGTGCTATGAACCGTTCTTTATCACTAATGAATATTTTGTATTATTGGGGGGTGTACCTTTAAATCCATACTTTTTAAATTTTATCAATATATATGATTAACAACATTTTTGTCTTTTTCAGAAAGAAAATGATAAAGAAAGAATACAAAAAAAAAAAGTGAAAAAGATCTTTGTAGGTAATTAATATTTGTCATAGTGCTCTAATCTCTACATGCTCAATATATCGTTGTTGAGATAAATGTATATACATTAGTTGCAGTTTATTGCATAATTTCCATAATTTCAACTCATACAACTTCTGTTCCATACAAAAAATGGTAGAAATATTTCAAATAATAAAGATATAGTGTTTATAATTCCCTTGCCTGTATCACTCAAATGAAGAAGTGCTTTATTTACTTTCACACACACAAAAAAAGTGCTTTTTTTAGAAACTAATTCTTTTAGGCAAAGAATTCTCATTTTTTTCAATACAAACTACTTAAAACCTAACCTATCTCACGAAAAAATTATTCTTATTATTGGAAATCTAAAAGAAGCAATCATCGACTATTTCCTTTAAATTGTTTTCTTGTTAACTACTTTATCCGTTCTAAAAAAAAGAGTAATATTTGAATTATTGACATATATTAGTACAGTATGTTTGACTGAAAATTATATATACAAATAATAAAATTTTCTCACAAAATTTCTCACAAAATTTATTATGAATACTCAATTATAGAATTTGGTGTATGAATTCTAGAGAACTTAAATATAAAAAACTTATATGTTGATTACAAAATCAGTTTTGCAATAATTACAATCAAGAATCTACGAAATACTCCATATATGATTTTAAAAGTACGTTTAAAAAATAAGCAAAATTGGAAAAACATTAAGATTCGACAATTTTCTTTTTTAAAGTGAAGCTTTTGATAATAATTTAATATAAGTAACATATAATACAACAAAATTTTTATTGTCAGAAAATTCTGAGCCGAAAATAATTAACAATTTTCCATATATAAGAAGTTCAAAAATAATATTCTTATTAACATTAGAGTCTTTGTTTCCTATTCTAATTCGATAATAATTAATATCTATAAAAAAAAAACTTTCCGACTCTAACTTGTACATGGAAATTTCATCGAGTATTTAAAAGGGAAACAGAGTCCATTCACAACATCATACTTGTATTCTAAAAGATGCGCGTTTACCTTGCTCTACACGACTTCCGGCTAAACTGAGAGTAACTAGGATTCTTCGTCTTCCTCCTGCAAAATTAAGGTTTTTCAATTCTCCGGCCGCCGCCTCCGGCAACTTCCCGCCATTCTCTTCTCCATTTTTATTTTAGGATCATCATGATTACACTCAAGCAATCTGATCTCGACGAGCTTAGAAGCTCTAATAATTTTTTGAGTGATGTGATCATGGAATTCTATTTTAATTATTTGTCGTCGTACCTTTATCCTTCCGATTCAATTCTGTTCATTTCGCCAACGGTCTGCTTCATGCTCGCCAATTCCGACGATGAGGAAGATGTCGAAGAATGCCTAAAACCACTGCAATTCTCGACCAAGGATTTGATACTTTTTCCGGTTAATAACGGCGGAACTCACTGGAGCCTGATGGTGTACTACAGAGCTGTCAATTGCTTTATCCATCACGACAGTTTGAAAGGTTTAAATGATGACAACGCAAGAGTACTCTATTCGAGAGTTAGGCAATTTGTGAATCAGAGATATGTTAGGTCGCCCTCTCATAACCGCCGGCGAAGGGTTGAGACGGATGTGCCGAATTTTGGCGTTGTTGCTTCGCCGCAACAGACTAATGGATACGACTGCGGTCTTTATGTGATGGCGATTGCGGAAGTTGTTTGTGAATGGTTTATTGACGAGGATGAATGGAATTCTATGGAAAGACAAGGATTGGAAGTTTGGTTTGATTATGTTCAACGAAAAGTTGATGTGGGCTTGGAATTTACAATGAGGGCTCATGTTTTGAGGCTTATTGAAAAGGCAAGTGTTGGTGAGTTGGGGACTGTTTCGTGTACAATTGAAGAGAAAAGGGAATTAATATTGCCTGCCGCTGATTCGGGTGGTAACTGTGGGGTGGAAGGCGAAGGTGGCAATGATTGTGGGAAGCTTGTAGGGCCGTTACCATTGACGGAGGCACGAGCTTATAATAATTGCAGGACGACGGAGTCGCAGGCTTCGATTGCGACTCCGACTAATCGTCGGAGGAAGATTATAGGGCCGTTACCATTGGCGGAGTCACATGCTTATAATGATTGTGGGACAACAGTGCCGGTTTCAGATGGCGCAGGGGAGTGCTGCAGCGCTGTGGAAGAAAAAATTAGTGGCAATGAGTGTGGGACGGTAGTGTCAGTTTTGAAAGAGAAGTTGGACTAGCCACATGCAGCAGCAGTAGCAGCAACAATCTTGAATAAAAGCAAGCAATTGTATAATTTTGGGGTGAGTTCCGTGTATCATAGTCATTGAAGTGGTACAATGTCTTTTTTTCCTGCAGATGATTATGAGATTTAGGTAACTTAATTTGAGGAATTTTAGATGTCATTGTTTTCATTTTTATCTGATTTACAGTATTAAACTGGTTGGGGATTTATCAGTCTAATTTACCTTTAAATATTTCGTACTACGCATTAAGTTCTGCAGAATGGTCGAATGATATTGTGAGGACTTAATTTGAAACTGAAAATTCAAAACACCATCTTTGGCACACTTTTCACGTGGGTTAGGCAGAAGTTTTTACTCCACCCAGTCCTAAATTGTTATTTGTTGATAAGATCACCCGGTACTAAATTAGAAATATATTAAAACACAACGATCTTAAAAACAAATTTATTTTGTTGAATTTGCTTTAATTTGCTCTTTCCTCTTTCTCCTCCTCTTTCTTTATCCTCTCCTCTACGCTCTAGCCTCCGTTTGCAATATTTAGTTTTATTTTCTCTCTTTTTTTAGAATAATTTTTTCGAATTTAAAAACTCGAATAATTTTTATTTTTTATTTGCGAGACTCTTTTCTCCAATTTCATGGAGACTTTTAAAAGTCGAATAATTTCTTCCCAACATCACTTGATTAGCTTTTATGAGAACTTTAAAAGTTTTTAAATGAATTTAGTGAATCAAAATATGTTTTCTCTAATTATGATTTTACAATTGATTATATATTTTATTAGCTTGTTTATGTAATGATATATTATGTCCTTATTTTTGGTTTGTTTATGAAATGATATGTTGTCTTTAATTTTTAATTCGTTTTGTTTATGAGATGATATTTTATGTATTTAACTTGTAGTTTACTTATCAAATAATATGTTATGTCATTAACGTTTTAGTACTTGTTAATTTTACGAGTGTAATGTAATCAAATTATAAGAATTTATTCTTTTTCTTTGCTTGTAATTCGATTCTCTTGAATGAAGCGTGTTTGAATTTTTTTTAAATATATATTTTAATGTTAAATATAACCTGCCACAGCAATTGTGAAATTAATAATGGTGATTATGAACCAAGAACATACCTTAAAGTGTGTAAAAGTATAGTTAAACGCACTGTAATTCCCTGTGCACACGTGTTTTTTGAATGGTGCTGCATTCATGCATGAACTGTACATGTTATTCTTTAGCAGTTGCAGCTCCTGCTAGCGAATGAGTTTGGTGAGGCGCAATTTCTATATGGCACGGTTTGAATTAAAACCAAGATTAGAAAACGTGAATGAAAAAAAAATGTAAATGGATTAATTACATCAAATAATTATATAAACTTCAAATGATTAATACTGACTATAATAGAATAAGATACTAGACGAAAGAATTTTGAAAGTTTTAGAGTACTCAAGGCTAACTGATCCTTTCTTTCAGATTCTCATTTCAAATGTCAACAGAAACGGTATTTTGATCAAATTGAAAATGAGCTTCGTTCGCTTATATCCAAACAAAATTGTAGACGTTTGAAAAAATTCTCAACTAAAAGAAATTCAAAATACAAACCGTAAATGTCGAGACTTTGGACTTCGGGTGTAAATTTGAAATAGCAGAGAGCTAATATATCGCCGAGTAGCTATGAACTCAATTACTTGAACCTTGCATAGTGAGTGTCTGCCTGTTTTATTTCTTCAGTACTTTTTGCCTAGATTTTGATGCTCCGAAAGAGTATTTAAGCAGAGACACAAGAACCTAGAGTTTCTTCTTTGGCTTTCTGCAACGTAGACAAAGTAGGAATTTAGTCAACGATATGTAGATATTGAGTAGAAATTAATTGAAGCAGTCGAAAATTCAGAACATTTTCATTTACTTTTGAGATTTCTATCCATAAATCAAGTGTCTTTACAGCTCTGCCAGATGATTGTGTTTCACGAGCAAGAGCCACTCCATCAGCTAGAGATGTTACACATCCACTCACCAAAAGAGCTGCGGCTGCATTGAGAACCTGCATGATCCTTTTTTTTGTTAATAGAACTCAGGGATCCATCAGTCAAAGTAGATAACAAGGTTACAAGGGTAAATGCTGTTTGTGTGCTGTAAGATAAAGCTTGATTCCGGATGGAAAATATTTCTCAAAACATGGAGTGTGAATCAAACCCATTTTTGAATTGGGGGGGTGGGGCGCACTAATATGATGAGTGAGGTCTACAACAATCTTACAAATGCATCGGCTATTGAGCCCCTTTCTCCGGATAGAACATGCCTTAGAATCTCTGCATTATACTCTGGTCCTCCACCTCGCAAATTATCCACAGTACAGCGAGGCATCCCAAAATCCACTATCAAATAATCATAGTGAACTTTAGTTGGAATAGCATGTTGAAAGAGTTAAAAGGTCTTCGTAAGAAAATATAAATATTGAACCTATAAAAAGAAAAGCAACACAATGTTGTTCAACCACTTTAATCACCAACTACAACTTCAATATTGTCTTTTAAAAAATTAAACTATCTCCAAATACCGTTGTAATTAATTGCAAATAAAGAATTGATCTTGTCCAACTAAAAATATTCTAGTCCAGAGAGAGATGATTACATGGGTCAAATGGAAACTTCTCAATCTTATCCGAGGTGACATCAAGAACTACCCCAGGCCCTGCAAACACATGGTCAAATAATTGATGTGCAAACAGATAACAAATGTTGAGGGACATTATGTGAAATAGGTTCAGTTTATAAAATAAATTATATCAACATCCTGTCCAAAATATAGAGAAAATCATACCTAAGGGGCTCATTTCATCTAGGCCCTCTGAGTGGACAACCAATGCTCTTTTCATGCCAAATCTTTGAAGTGCTTTTGCCATTTTTAGAACCTGGGCAAGACAGAGGCACATGAAAACCAACAGAATTTATAACCTCGAAATCATTATTCAAAAAAGGTATGTGCATGGATTGGTGAATATAAAAGAAAACAACAAAAAAAATGCAAAGAATAGAAAAAGACAAAAGGCTGATAACTTTCTCGCCAAGACAAATACCAATTAGTTCGATGTAAAACTAATCTGTTGCAAAAAAGAGTGCTGAATTTGAATAATCTGACCACCCATACAACATCCGTCAGATAACTCCTTTATGGAAATTTAAATAAGCACATGAACACGTATATACCAACAGGAACGCTCCAGAAGATGGTAAAAGTCACACTTCATTAGATAAAAGAAATAAACTACTGATCTTCCAAAGCAGCAACCATCAATTGAGCAAGTTCTTAGTTGTTACTGCTTGAAATATTATGAATACAATGATCTGCTACCCTTTATTTATTAGAACCATGCTGAAGGTTGTCAATACCATTTGACTTTTTTTTATCTTCTTTGATACTATATTCGTAGTCAAACCTTTGATGATTAAATTATTCTAAACCACATCAATATATTCCATATTCGAACTCAACATTTTAAACCAGCTAAACAATAACACAGAGGCACAAATCCATCCTTTTAGAAACCAGAAAACATTATCAAAAGAAATAAACAATGTTTAGAGTTTGAGAACAACATTTTTGTATTATCTATTACCTAAAGCTATGTCCAATAAGTTTGTAAGCAAACACTATTCAAAAGCAGAACTTGGGTTGTGTGGAGACATTAACAATCTACATCTGTTCCCCTCCCCCAGCCCCCGTCCCCACCAAAAAAAAAAAAGAAAAAAATAATAAACAAATGAAATGACTCCAGAGCAAATAAATAACTGAGAAATACTCTCATTATAAAGAGCAAATAGATCACTAGAATGTCTATTTTCTCATTGCAGCCATCTCTTACCAGGTCTTCCTTGTATACACCAACCACCGCAAAAGGTACTCGCGCTGGATTTAACATGGGTCCCAGGATATTAAATACAGTCTTCACTTTCAATTTTCTCCTCACAGGTCTAACAATCTTCATTGCTGGATGAAAAATTGGAGACATCATAAATCCAATTCCTGCTTGATTCACACACCTTCTCACACCCTGAGACCACCATAAGAGAGATATTGAGTTTATGTGTAAATTCATAGAACATAAGAAAAGCCTAATTGGCTTAGGTTTGTCTCCCCTAATTAATGAAGACTTCAATTCACAAACTTGGGGTTTTACCATGATTTTATTTATGTGTCATCTAATATCCAGTGGTCTGATGCACCCAGCTCAAAAAAGAGCATATGTGATAAACCACAAAGAAGATTACAGCTTTGTGAGGTACTCAGGAAGTCATTTTTCATAGTCTGAAGCCCAGTAATTTGTATCAGTTAACAGAACTTCTAAATTCCACTGATATATGTGATGGAGATAAAAACTGGAGTGATAATTTAAATGTATTGATATAACGTTTAAAGTTGTTATTGAGGATTCCATTCCAATTTCCCTCACATAAATGACAGTATACTCAGTTTAGTTACACAGCTCAGAGCCTCAGAGAAAGCAGAAATTACGTAAATCTGATGCTTCGCGCAACAGGGACACACTTGTCCTCAGCAAGCATATATAACAGCAAAGCATCTCAATATAATGTCCAAAAGAGGACTAACATGAATATATAGACTTAATGTCCAAAAGAGGACTATGCTGAACGGTTAACTTAAACATCATAGGCTAATGATTTTCTAGAACTTTAAAACATCACTATCATATAGCATCAGAAAGATACCACAGGTGCAAAAAAAAGATGCTATTGAAGTCCAAACCAGAAAGCAGAACTGCAGGAAATTTATTAAACAGGATTGGTTGCAGAAATAACGCATTGAATTATAAATTTAACAAACCTCAGAGTCCAAGTCAATAACAACCCCCAATTCTTCCAATACATCAGCACTTCCACAAGCGGAAGAACTTGACCTATTCCCTTGCTGCAATATATTGAACAACAAAAAGAATTACTCTCTAACAAACTTTAAAATGAAATTAGCAAAAATATGTATCATCACCTTTGCAACTTTTGCACCACAAGCCGCAGCAAGTATTGAAGCACCTGTTGAAATGTTGACGGTATTTGCACCATCACCACCAGTCCCAACTATATCCACCCCATCACTCAAACCTTCTACCTTCTTACAATGTTTGATCATCGCTCTCGCCAATCCCACCACCTGCAATTTCAAAAAATTTATTCCACTACAATAATTTGTTACTTCCTCCTCCCCAAAAGAAAGTCACAAACCTTCAAAACCCATCTACCAGATCCTAAAAATTTAAAATTCATATAATTTGATATTGCTTCAATTGATTGATACAGTGATATCTAAAATGTACTAATAATAGACAAATAAATAAAACCAACGTATACATGAATCATGATCATTCAAAAATAAGAAAGTCATAGTATCACTCTCTATATCGAATCACATAACAAATTCTCCGTCCAAACAGAGAGATCTTTTTAAATATTTTCAAAATTAAAAAAAGTATAAAACAAAACGTAGATATATAGAACAAAAAGGACTGCTTACTTCTTCATAAGTCTCTCCTTTGGCTCTCAAGAGAACAAGAAATGCACTAATTAATGCCTCGTTAGCATCATTCAGCAAAAAACTGAGAGAAGATTCCGCCTCTGATTCGGATAAATCCACACCAGCAATCAGTGATTCAATCAACTATGCATTCAACGACATAGAAATACAAAAATCAAATCCGTTTTTACCTTCAACAGCTTTGAATAAAAATCCAAAAAATGTACGAAAATGAAATCCAATGATAATCGAATATTTTACCCACCTCACTGAAAGATGCAGCCAATGAGCCTGAACTGTCACCACCACTACTGGACGGCCTGTATGCCGAACTTCGTAGCCTCCTTTGCTTATTCCTATTACATGGTATAGCAATTAGACAATTCCGAAACTCGATTCTCGAGAACAGCCGGCTAGTAAGTAAAGAAGAAGAAGGAAACGGGTAATTGTACTGAAGCACCGCCATTACTGGTTTGAATCTAACAAAAGTACACCAATTTATTATTAAAATAAAATTGACCTAATGATTGAAAAGTAAAGGGGGCAATAATCGAAAGAATTTGCAATAAATTCGGAGTTGAATTGCAGCTGGGCTAATAACAGAATCAGCCGGCGTAGCAGCGGGTGAATGACGAAGACTTGGAAAGTTAATGCTATATATATATCACCACAAGTCGCGCCGTGGGGCGGGGCATTGTGTCGTAATACTCGATCCGGTTCACGGTAACAATGACTTTGACAAAGCCGTTTTGCACGTGAGGTTTAGGTGATTTTGTTTATATTTTAAATATTTTATTTTATTTTAACAAAATTAATAGTAAAAAATATTTGATATAAAAATTAATATGAATAAAAAATTTAACATATAAAAGATATCATCTAAACTTAAGTATAAAAAAATAAAGCGGTTGTTATTGTGAATTGGATGAAATAATTAATAAGTGTTTGTATGATGAATTTGAATGGGATTTCTGAAACTTGGAATTCTTCTTTATATTTATCATATGAATGAATCTTATGTATTATCACAATTTGAAAAAGAGACAAAAAGAAAAATCAAAATGGTTTACAAGAAATTTTAAAAGGTAATCTTATAATCATAAATACTCTCTTGATTTGAAAATTTATAAACATATTTATTAGAAGGATGAATTTTATAAGTAAATTTTGTTATTTTTATAATTGAATCAAAATTATCTTCATCTATATAATTTTACAACCTCGAGAAAATATTAATTGATTGATGTTTATCTGAAAGTGACATACAACATATAAAACCATAGTTTATGCATAAAGTATGTTTTTAACCGATAAGTAGATAAGTTTTTAATGTGTAAAATTTTACTTTTGGAACAAAAAAACTAGTCCGATATAGTTGACCTCAGACCTTGATATACATACCCAAAAAGAAAAACGTTGGACATAATTATGAAGCTCGCCTCCACCTTTATTAAGGCTCAAGTTGTATACTGTTTTATGTTCTAAAAATTTATACACCTATTATCCACGTATACTAATAACTGCTATATCTGTTCTCGAAAAGACAAAAGAAAAGAGTGACACAAAAAAATATAAAGAAAAGAGTTAAAATAAAAAATAAATATAAAATATGTACTTAAAAATATAATTTTAAAAAGATTTTTATAGTTGTATTTAAGATAACCTTACGAGGAGTGAGGAAGTATTTCATAAGCTATAAGACTCAAAACTCATTTTTTTCACTATTTAAAAGAAATAATCAAGGATTAGTTTGACCAAAGACCATATTAATACTTGATATAAAATATCATAATTATTCCCAAATACATATGGAAATAAATTTTAAAGAAAAGGTGTATTCAATTTCAAACATTTGGTATTTTTTTTTCTTTTTCTTTTTATGTTTCTCTCTCTCTCTCTCTCTCTCTTTCAATATCTAATGTCTAATTAGGTCCTCACTAATTCTTAATCCGACCCATAAAGGAGCATACTCTCCGCACAGCACCATTTTCTGCCCAATATTCGGTATTTCTAACACAATATCACTTCTTTTAGAAAAACATAGAATGGTGAAGGAATAAAAGTTTTATTACTACAAGTATTAATTAGAGTCGTACCTGAATACATGTTGCGAGAACATGTGGCAGATGTTACCCAATATTAATAATATTAGAGGGGACAGTACGTTTAGTTGAGTTAGTAAATGGTCCTATATATGTATCTCTCATCAGCAATCGCCACGTTTTATCCGATTTATATACGAAGTATATGTGGTTGTCGACTTGGTAACAACTTTGCCTATTTGGTTTCTTCGTTTTCCCACTTTCACCGACTGCCTAATTAAATGCATGCAATTCATGCCAATAACAAGTGGGGATAGACTTTAAATTCCTCTATATCATCTATGTATTATATTTCAATCACTGGTTTATTTTAATTAAATTTATTTTTTTATTTAATTTGAACTTATTTCAGCTTATGTATGATTTGAATTTAAAATATGAATAGTATGAAGGGATATAATACGAAGAAGAAGAGCTTAATTTTAGAGAAAATATATGCATGTTTCATGATATTTAAATTTTCATGCAAGTAATGTTACTTTCGTAATGGTCTTTAATCTTCGAGTCTAACTTAAATTTACAAGTCTGTTACTCATTAAACCTGCCAAGACATGAGTTTTGGATGGATTTGATTTGCTTAAATTTCATTTGATTCGGCTCATTTGTTTAAATAAGTTGATTTGTAAGTACAGTTTTTATAAATTAAAAATTGAATGTGAAATTAAAATAAAGAATTTAGCAAAAAAAATTAAAATAAAGACATATTATTTATAGTGTTCAATTCATGTTTGACATTGTTCAATTATTTAAAGATGAGCTTTTATAATGTTCAAACATAATTTTTATTAATTCATTAATTAAAGTTTATTCAATTCAAATCGACTCAATCAATAAATAAGTTTGAACTTAATTTAATTTAGATGTGGTTCGACTTAACTTATTTATGACCCTAAATAGTTGATTGTCACATGTAATTGTGACCAATTCAACATATTGTCTCCTATCTATAGATTGATGCACGATTTAAAATTTTAACGACAAATAAATATTAACCTACTAAAATTTTGAAACTATAACCTCATAAGATACTATTTATTTTATCCTTAAATATTCACATTACGATTAGGACCTCGTTAACCCCATAATGAAGTTATTAGCAAAAATTAAGGAAAATACTAGCACGCCACGTACTTGAAATGTTCAACAAATAAAAAAAAAAAGAAAAAAGAAAGCACAATCTTCGTATTGATTTTCTATAACCAAAATTTTTATATGAAACAATTTTCTCATAATTCAAGAAACTTCATCTTTATCCAAACCCGTATCTGCATGCATCAACATGGTAATTCCAATAATTTATTCGACTCTGGTGCAATATTGTCATCCAAAAATCAGCGTACAGATCAGTAATCCTGGCCAAGGAAAATAGCTTGCATTTAGGGGAAGATATAACAAATTATGGGAAAATATAACAAACTATGGGGAAGGAAGTTGGGTTAATATAAGCTGAGTCAAAAGGCTAAAAATTCAAAAACTGCAGGTCTTCCCCCCACCAAAGAAATTCCTTCACTCCAAAGAGGAAAAAGAATAGAGTCAAAAAATTTAATAAGAAAATATTATTTTCACATATATTTTATATAGGATTTATATACAATATTGTGAGATCCAGACGTAAAAATATATAAAATGCGGGTGAAAATAGCGTTTTTCTTTTTAAATTGTAACATTCTATAGTTGATTCTTAAAATCTCAAATTAAAAATAGATGTCTATCATAATGTTCAAAAAATAGTGTTCAGTTTCTTTGTGAACTGATTTACCTATTAACGTTTCCAGAAAAGCCATTGTTCGTCTATGGGATGATGACTTCTTCTCAGCTGCAACTGCACAAAGATTAATTTTTCATAAATAATCAAAGTAGAAAAAACCAGTAATCCATCTAAATAGAACGTTGAAAAAAATAATACAATAAAGAAATATGGTTGTAAGGCAAGGATCTACTGGATCTTCCCATAGATAAGTAGGCATTCCTCATTTCGACTTTATCCAACTATGAATTTGGATGGGTTTTGGGTTTGGCCCATATCAAATATCATCCGGGCAACTAACTAGTAAACAAGTTCTTTTTTATTTTTTTCTGACTAAATAAATTTGAACCAAAGAAATAAAAAAATCATGACCCCAGTTTAACTTTATTTCAATTCCTTAGTAATTATTTATCTTTATCTTATATAATTTGACATACCTGAATCACAATTTGATGTAGAATTCCAACTTCCACACAAGCACAACTCACCAAAACCATCAACATCATACCCACAAGATCCACCAGTTGACTCACAAGCTTTACATGAGGCATCACTGTTCACTTTCACGGAGTACTTGACCCGTATTCCATATGACCACTGACCCGGCCCATCAACCCGGAGTGGTGCAAGACTATATGCACTACTATACCCTTGGCAATCCAGCTTAGTAAGGTTCACACCCTTTATTGCCTCAAATGACACTGCACAACACTCGGGTGGGCCTGTCCCGTACACCGATCCCACCCGAGTCAGCCCGACCCGGCTCCAAGCCGGGCACTCGTAGTACTCCTCGCAGCCCATACCGGATACATTCCGACATGGCAAGTGCTTCCCGGGAAAACCTTGGAAGAGTGGTGACCTGGCCGAACATCCTAGGAGCATGAACACATTGTCAGCCGTCGGATTCAGAAACGGGGCCCGCCATTGCTCGACCGCGAATCCGTTACCGTTACTTCCTAGCTCAATGTTGTCACACGTGGACATGTGAGGGTCATCCAACGTGACCGACCCGTAAGCATAGTCTATGTCTAGTACCCGATATGAACCCGAACTTATGTGAAACATAAGTACATCATTTATACAAAACAAGAGTTCCCGAAAACCCGGATGACCACAGCCGGGTCGGAGCCCGAAAGGATGATCCACCGTTAGATTCCCACAATAAGATCGGCACGTATAATTGGAATGATTATAACTAAGAAGTTGAGGAAGTGTTATTACAATGTAGAAAATGGGAAAGAAGAGATGAGACATGTTTGGGAATGAGGGGGAGAAAATTTTGGTTTGGAGCAACTGAGAAATGTACATGATACTTTGCTTGAGGAATGAGGAGGGGAATGGTTAATGGAATGCATGATTTGGGGGGTTGTGTTTATTCACGTGTACTTTGTATAGAAAGAATCTGATTTTAATTGTTTATGAATTTTGCTTCGACTTTTGGGAAGACATTATGGGTTCTTTGAGAAGATTTGGGACACTTTTGAGAGTTTTTTGCTTTAGCATTTTGCTTTTTTGAGAGTTGTCCACTGTTGAAAATTAAAGGATGTTATTATGCTGTTGCCTGCTTTGTGGTCGAGTAGCATTTTCGCTCTTACTTTATTTATACTCCGTAGTTTTACTTTGCGAAAGTGACTAATTGTAACCAGAAAAAATGCACTCCTTGTTACCCGACCACAAAAATATAGATATATAACAAATGAATAGCGCATGAAAATTGGTTTAGTACATAAAATTCAATAGATATTTTTATTAAGTTGGAAGTTTGAATTTTATTAATAATATTTTTTGTGGGTAATTTTTAATAAACTAGAAAAGTCTTCTCTTATTTAAACTTTTTATAACAAAAAAGAGAGAACTCTCTATCATATTTTCAATATTACTGTGAAGATATGTGCGTACATTATTGACATTTGAACTGGGAATAGAGTTTGGCAATCTTTAGCCTTTGCTATCAATCTATCGTCAATATTTTATCGGCCTCTGTATCTATTATTATAATGTTTAAAAGTATATAGTTCACATCGTTTTCACTCTTATATTCTATTTTCTTAGTTTTTTTATATCACTTTTTTTTTCTCATTAATTTGTATGTTTAAGTGTACTAAAATTATTTTTTTTGACGACAGACGAAGTATTAAATTTGAACACTTACGTTTTTGCATATCTTCTGAGTCCCAATAAATGATAAGATATTGTTTGTTTAATGAAAGAGTCACACAAGTATTATTTCATTTGCCCTCTGAGAAATAAAGAACGGTTATAAGTTGCATAAAAAAGAAGAATTATGCAAGAGGAAATAGTATAAAATGAATGTCAATTTTATCCATAACTCAAAACTTAGATACATTTAACTGATAACACGTGGTACAACATATGAATTTTTTAATATCTTTAAATTTATTCATAGTTTTTAAAATTAATATATCCTAATCCTTAAAAGATTTTAAATTGACAGTTATAAAAGTCATGTAACACCAATAAAAATGATAAAATAACTATATATCTGAAAATTATGAATTAATAGATATAAAATTAATTTATAGAATATAAAAAATAAGGTGCAACTCAATTGACTTGATCCTATTTTTCATTCGACCTTCCCACCTCACTGAACTGAAGTACTGAATCGGTGAATGGAAGGGCAGCCTAAATAACACCGTGTTTGGTCGTCACAGAAATTGCTGCTAGCTCAAATTGTTATTCAGCTATCTTACTGGGCAGTATCGGATCGTTGCAGTAGTTTTCCCCAAATCAGCTGTATTTCAGGCGATTTCTAATCATGGAAGCCATTGAAAAAACAGAAGAATCAGTCCCCAAAGTAAGTACGACGTTCTAAATCACGTTTCACTGTTTTAGTTGATTGAACTTTTAATTGCATATTTTGCTCTTTATCTGTGTTGAGTTGTTCAAATTTCCTTTTTTCAAGGTTTTCTGTGGAATTATTCATGGGTATTAATTTTCTTTTGCTAACTCAGAAACCCTAGTTGTTTTGTTGAGGACGATTACAGTATTTTGTTCTTCAACATTATGGTTTTTCACTTTTGAATCTGAGTTAGGTTTGGATAATTTGGTAAACCTGTGTTTTGGCCACTCAATTTTATGTCTTTGAATTGGATATGAACGCCAGATTCAAACTTAATTTCAATAATATGGATTTGTAAATTTCCAATTTCAAAGCTTTATAATGATTTAAAAGTCTAGATTCAAGAGTGTTCTTGTATATATTAACATGTTGGTATTTCCTAAAATAGGAAACCCCAAAGTTGGCTGGAACAGTTAACTGGGGTACGGCAACCGTTGTTGGGATTTTTGCTGGAATGTTATATGGAGGTAGCAAGGAGGCATCTGCTTCTGTTGTAAGTACGCAATCTGTACATATTTATGTTAGGGTCACAAATGTTCTTTTTTCTTCTTTTTTCGGTTTGGCACAAAAATTAGTCTGGTTTGTGCCAAATTTCTATTGATTAAGCGTCTAACTTATTTACGACGTATTAGCTAATAATATTTTTAGTACATCAATATCATACTTGCTAAAGAACTATTGGTAATTTTGAGCACCTTTACGACATTTTGGCAGAGCAAGGATGCTGAAGTAATGTTGAAGCTTGGAAGCACACCAGACAAGCGTGAGCAGTATAGATTAATGAGAGATGCAATGGAGAAAAGATTCCTAACGGTGACCCGTGGTTCAATAGTTGGTGGAGTGCGCCTTGGAATGTTCACTGCTGCATTTTATGGTTTACAGAATCTGCTTGCAGATAATCGGGGAGTGCATGATGTTTATAATGTTGTTGGGGCAGGATCTGCCACTGCTGCCACATTCGGTCTGATTTGTAAGTATATATTTTTTCTGCATCTGGCAATATCGAACTGTTCAAAAATTCAAATTTTTTTGCCATAATTCTATACCGGACTAAATGAGAACTGGTTATTACAACTTTGAATACCTGACTGAGTAATGCCTGTCGGTTTATCATTCTATTTCTAGTGCCTGGATCTCTCACCTGGCGTGCAAGGAACGTGCTGTTGGGTTCAGCTTTAGGTGCTGCAATTTGCTTCCCTCTTGGTAATAACTTTGTTCTCACATCATTTTATACAAGCATGAATTTATTATTTAATATGTTCAAAAGTTCATAGATCCTTTCTTGATAGGCTGGCTTCATTTGAAGCTCGTGGAAAAAGCAAATGAAGAGGCAGTAACAGAGGGTGAAGGGGCAAAGAGTGGTGGTGTAGGTGCTGCAATTGAAAGGCTCGAGGGAAATTTGAGTAAATAGAAAATTTTGACTTGCCTTACCATAAATACAAAGTTGCTTTTCCATATGAGAAAATCAACCATATAGAGAGAAAAGAGCTATACAATTTCCGTCGTTTTATAACTTTGAGGCATTGAGCTAATAAAGGAGGTATTAGTTTTGAAATTCTTATTTCAATTAGGAAACTATTATTTTCAGTCACCCACAGTAAAAGGAAGTGCGGCTTTGTATCTCATATGCACCTTTTGAACTCAATGTTTGATCTGAATATGCACCTTTGTTTCGTTTTCCTATTCTGGTCTGGTGGTGCAGTTTTAGTTCTAAGAACGTTTTAATTAGAAGGGTATTAAATTTCACATATGTATTTGAAATTTGATTTGCTGCCGGCGAGATTCGGGCCAGAAAATTGGTTGCTTTCTCGTGTAAAACAGTAGGATGCTTTTAATCGATTTAGAAGAGTAGGATGCATATCGAATGTGGGGTGTAAACTTTGGGGTGCCAATCACAGTTAACTCTTAAATTAATTATGAGATTTATTCATTTTCCAAATGAGGAGGGCATGTCCCATTTATTTGTATGGCCGCAAATGGATTAAAATTTCGGATGTAAACTTATTAGCAAATGCATATTAATTTTACAAAATTATACAGCATCCATATGAAAAATAATAAGCAAAAGAAAAATCAAATCTCACATGCTATAAGGTTCCCTTCCACGCTCTCTGAAATAATTTTCCGCTCAACTTAAATATAATGTGTGTACAATAGAAAACCTATATTGTAATTCTCTATTATCACCCTTGACTCCATCCCCATGAGCTCGAACGTTCTCAATTCTTATATAATCGGGTGTTAACAGGCGGCATTATGTCAAAACCTCTTTATCCTTGATTTTCAACCTGAAGACACTCTAAAGTCGTTGAACCTCCAGTGTTGAGAAATCAAACACACGGCAAGCCCATAACAATGCAGCTACTGTACAACTCCGGAAGGCCACGAGGATATTCCTTTATAAATGAATCCTGGGGAACTCATTATTTGTCCATCCCTACATTGAAATGCAGAAAGAATTGAAATCAGATGCATAAACTTCTTAACAGAATAAGCCATTTACGAAGCATACTGGTAAGAAAAATCACCATCATCATTTTCCAATGCACTTTCACGCGACTTTTTTGCTGTCCTTTTCACTGCCTCAGCTGCAATAATGTTCCACATTTCAGGGAATTCATAATTTGCAAAAATCTTGCGTCTATAATGAAATCAAAGATTTGCAAGCATGAAAGGATCAAAACCATATGTTGCTGTACCAAAGACAAATAGGCATTTAAGGAAGTTTTTTCTCCCTTTATACTAATGAGCCAGCTCACCTTTAAATTTCCTCTTTTTCTTAGCTCTCCTCTTCCTCCTCTCAGATTGTGTCAGCTCTGCTTCTTCTTTGATGTCACCTTTACCAGCAAACACTTCCTCAGGAGCCAGCATAGCTGCATCTGATACCGCAAGGGGTGCAATCTGCCAGACCAAGTATTTTCATTAACTATAAGCTTACAACCAGCACCAAATATCCAAAGCGACAAAGATTTTCCACTAGGAAATGAGTATGAGTTGGTCACCTCTTCCATTGCTAAAGCAGGAACATTAGCTTGAATAGACATATCTTCTATAACCTGTACATATGAGATATTCAATCAAGTACCTTTAAAAGTTCATAGAAAAGACGGGCACAAACTTTTATGTACAAATATGTGTGTGTGTGTGTGGGTGCACGGCACGCGCGCGCCCACTCGCATGTTATAGTTGAACAAGATGCATACCGGTTTTGGAGTGAAATGGAAATGAGATAGAGCATCCAACTTCAAGCACAGTTTCTTGAACAACATGCTAGCCTGAAAGGAGTTACAGATCCAAAAAGGACTCAAGTGTAAGAGATAAATAATAGCTGAAAGGTGTTGCAGTGATGTACCTTCCCCAACACAAAGGGTACAAAATCCAGAAATCAATAACGAATTCAACAATTTCAACAAATGGTATATGAACTTAAAATAATTTAAAAATAATAATCCGTAATAACTAAAAAAGACTATCAAACCAAACTAACTAAACCAACTAGCTTTCAGTTAAATTCAATATTCGACTCCAATGCAGAATAAAAGAGAAGTAAAACAGAAATGCACCTCCTTCTTTTGCTCATCTGAAAAGGTCAATGCTGTTGAAACCAAGCCTGTTTTTTGAGCATATTCATCCTACAGTGGAATAAGAGAAAAATCATTTAATCCTGTTTATACAAGTTATTGAGCATAAAAGGCTGTCTAAAGTAATAGACAAACTGTACGTTATACCAACCGCATAAATTTCAGCAAGGCCCTTCTTGCTCTTATTTTCATCCTGCATGTTTTAAAACATAGAAAAATTAGTGTTCTATAACTCTCAATTAAATGCATCTTGACATCAGAAAAGAGACAAGAATAGCTTCTTTCTCCTGAACACAGGACTTACCATTTCCTTGATTTCCTTTGGTGCTGTAGATGGTAAACTAGGTGCCTTCTGAACATCATCAAAATTCCCCTAATAATTTCACATAGATACCAATTATCAGAAACCAACAGAGAGTTAATAAATATTTCAGTAGCAGCACCATGATTTATTTATTTCTTATTTTTTCTATATGTGCTTTGTGTCGGGGCCAACTTCCTCCTCAATAGTCAAATCTGGTGAACGAAAAATAGGGCATTATATGAGAAGGGTAGATATTTCCTTCTACAACTGGATTATCAAAAATATAATCTTATCACTGCAATTGTCATTAAAAGAGTCTCTTCATTCTGTTAATCCAAAATACCAACTGCAGTACTTTAAGACAGGTCCAATCTTCCACAGAACAGTACTTGTTGCATGAATATAGGAAAACATAATTGAACATAAATTATAAAGTCTGCAATATGAAGTTAAGGAAACCGCTATTCAGTCCACAGATATCTCAACAAAAGACTCAAGTCAACGATTTTTTAATGCTTGAATATATTACCATCTCCAATCTGTTGCACACAGTGTCACTTGTTTAGGTGTATTTGATAGACTTAAGATGTGCCAAACACGTAAATATACCATTACAGTCATACATGTGTGTAAAATATAGTTATTAGAATCGTACGATACTGAATAGGATCAGTCCAAACATCGCCATTCCAAAGCTTAATTAGCTTTATTTATTTATTTATTTATTTATTATTTTAGTTGTCATGGACTTTTATCATATTGGGTTATTATTATTATTGGGCCCGTTTGTTTTGGGCATAGTTGTTAGGGTCTATCTTATTATAAATACTCGTGTTGGTAATTGGTTGGACATTAAGACTATTATTGATATTGAGATTATTCTCTTGGTTGTGACCTTTCTCCCCACTGCGGTTGGGAAACACTAGGGGTAGAGATTCATCCGAATCTCCTTAGTTTTACTTTACTTTTTTGTTAGTTTATTTGAATGTTACAATTCCGTCCTACATCAGATACGTGATATGATACGTATGATTCGAAACGATATAGTGACAATTCAATACATATCATAGGGCGTATTAGAATTATCACTGTATCACACGTATCGTCACAATACGATACGTTCCATACAATAATGATCAATTTTACAATTATTTTGGAAGAAACATCATTTAGAGTATTTTAAGTACAATTTACCTATATATAAATCATTTTTAGGTCAAAGAATTAATTTGTAATGCATGACGGGTTAATATGCCAGATTAGCCAATAAAATTATATTATCACATTTTGCATTTCTTTTTTGTATTGTACAATACGATTCACGATACGATACATGCAACACAACATGGGGGCTTTCGATATTCGATATATTTACGATTTAATAACTATGGTGTAAATTATTTCATTTTATATTTTGACAATTTTTAAATAAGAAAAAAAACAATGTTACTCTTACATCAATGGCCATGACGGGTATATAATTAGGTTTCACACATTTTAAATTGCAATCTAACTGCTGTAACACCAGCATTGTTTTAGGGGGGGTTTTTTGGCTATATTCACTGTTGACCGCACCTTTGACCATCGTCGTTCCGCCATGGTCGCCTTTGTTCAAAACCTTGAAAATCGTGAAGGCGCGGTGACACTGCCCGTTTGCGCCACGCTATTAGCCATGGCACACCATGACGCACGCATTCACTACACTACATTTCATCTACCACTCCCTGCCTAATATATATATATTGTCTAGCACCACACCTTAATTTTATTACAGATGTGTAGAAATAATCTTAATTTCAATCACTGATATAGAGCATAATAAAAATATAGTCCACCTACTCCCCGCCTAATATATTTAGGCGCTAGGTTCTCCATCTACCACTTAAGTCCGCCTAGTGCCTTTTAGAACACAAGCACATTGTTTCAAAAAAAAATTATACGCAACTTTTATGCTGCAATATCATGCAATTTGTTACAGAGGTGAAAAGAAGTTTGTGGCATTTTCAAAATCTTAAATGTCATTTCCACAACCATTTACAACATATATAGTGGATGGTTCACTCTTTTTGTCAAAATAACATTAAATGTTCTCACAATAACACCTCCCAAAAAAATGTAATGATAAAACTTTGGTGGAAGAAACTTGGAAACAATTGCATTTTAATTAGATTTAGAGAAACAATTTACCTCAAGGATTCGTTTCCGAATTAATTCTTCAATGTCAGCAGTAACTTCCTCTGTGATTACAGGGGCAGGTCTGACATTGTGCTCAAAATCAAGATCAACTTCTAAAGCACTATTTTTTGGCCTTTTCGCAGCCGTAACCTGTAATTGAGAGCAGATAATATAATTTAATATACCTTTATTCCACATGATTTCCACTGACGTGTTGATTGGGTAGACCCATATGAATTGATATTTCATTCTAATTACTAATTACGAGAGAATACCTCTCCTTGCATTGTCCAGGTTTTGGGTTCCAAGTTCGCTTTCTCCATCTCCTCTATCTTAGAACGCCGTTTTTCAATCTCTTTCTCAAACGTAGAAAGATTCTTTCCATGCTGCTCAAAGAAGAGACAGTGTATCTTAATGAGTATTCGATACTCCCACTTAAAAAAGCACGGGAAGTCCATAGGAAAAACAGAAGTAAATGCTAATATTTACATTGATATGAACTACAAGTTAACAACCTGTGTATCTTGATCCATGTCATCGTTTTGTTCATCATCTGTGTCCGAGCCGTCAGATTTTTCTATCTGTTTAGATTTTTTCTGTTGATTGGTCTTCTTTTTACCACCAAAAAAGTCCTCATATCTGAACAAGGCATAGCCAAAAGGTGAAAGAATTAAAAATAATTATAACAAATGAAAAGAAAATAAAAAACACGAAAACACAAACCGAGTAAGAAAACGACTAGAAGTCACACTAATGAAATGTCATAGTCTATATGAACCCAACGCTTTAATAAATTAAGCAAAGCAATCAAATAAACATACATTATAAATTGAGTTTGGGATAACACTTAAAATGCAACCATATATTGAGCAATCAAATAACACAGGTAACGAGGTTGACATTTTATTAATCCATATGAAGGAAAAAGAGCAATTTTACTATAATAAAATTAAATAATATCTAAAATTAGTTTTTTCACACGGATTCATTCTTGCCAACCTCCACAAGTTTGGAATAATGGCATTGTCAATATTTATACAAGTAATATTGAAAATATTCCTTTAGTTGGATTTCTCACTCTTGGACTCCTCGAACTATTTAGGGCTCTCCAATCCTCAAATACTATTAAACCATGTCTCACACGCTTATCCTGCATCAAGAGGATCTTAACCTGTGTCTTTTCATAATGTCACCCCCTAAATGGAAACTACAACATCCACAATCTGAAAAACTAACTGAATATGTGGCAACTAAAACCACCATTACGGTGGTAAAACTTTTTGTGAACTTATATCACTTCACCATTTTGAAATTGACATTGATTTTTCATAATCTTTAACTTCCAAATGAAACATTGCACAGTAATGAACTTGTTTACTCTAAAGCTTGACGTACTATGAATATCAAAACCATAAACCTTGTAAGTGAGAATCCATTCATATGACCATGAAGATAAATAGTATAAAAACAATGGCAAGGGGGAGGGGAAGATCCAAAACCTGATATTTCCAAATTTTTCGTCGTCGTCGTCATCAACCCCAAGACCGAGCTACAGTTAGCATATGTGGAACATTAGAAAAAGCTTGCAATGAAAGAATTAAACCGATAAACATTCAAAAAAATGTAAAATGAGCGTTCTTTTTCGTGAACCCTAAAAAAACTAAAAGGAGAAAATCAACTCAAGAGTAGCGAAGTTCCTACCTCGTCTCCCTCTTCCTCGTCATCCTCTTCATCTTCATATTCGTCCTTTTCCACTTCCTCTTCCTCTTTCACAACTTTATTATCCCCCTTCTTCTTCTTCTTCAAGCCATACTCTCTTGCCTCATCATCCTCTAAATACTCCTCCAGTTCCTTTATCTTCAAAAACTTATCTTCAACTCCATCACCATCACCTCCTTCTCCTTCTTCCTCACTCTCTCCCTCTTCGCCTTTTTCTCTCTCCTCTTCACTCTCCCCATCCTCATCTTCATCATCATCAAACCCCTCCAACTCCTCATCATCCAATCCTTCAATATCCTCACTTTCTCTCCCCTCACCCACTACATTTTCTCTCTCTAAACCTGAACCCTCTTTCTTCTCGATTTCAAAAGACGTTCTAATTTCTTCTGGATTTTTCTCGAAATTCTTTACTTGTCGGCGGAGACTGGTGATCAATGGCTGGGACTGAAGGTCAATTTGCTGCCAAATCTGCTCGGCGTCGAAGCCTTCGGTGAGAAGGGTATTGAAAGGGGATTTAGGAGTGAAGGGTCTGAGGAGGGAGAATAAGTATTGGGAAGCTGAACGTGCAGATTGAGAAAGTTCAATTGAGGGGGCCAGGTATTGCGGTGGCTCCGCCGATTTCAGGTGGTGGAGGACCTTTTCAATCTCTCTACCTCCGTCGTGGGTAGAGACGGCCATGGCACTGGTGGCGGTGGTTCCTGTGAGGTTTTAGCGGGGGTAGGGTTTAAGGAGATGGCTATTGGATGCGGCCGTGTTGCGGTTGTTAGAATTTAGAAGTAAGAAAAATAAATTAGGAAACGAATTTACTACTACATGACCAATGTTCTTTATTTTATGTTTTCCATCATAATGATTTTTTCTTTTCGCTCAACAAAATATTGGGAATAATTATTGGGAAGGGGAGGGAAGGTTATTTTATTTTTTAAAAATGTAAAATTTTGAGCATAAGTGGAAAATCTTAACTTGTGTTAATATTCATAGCAATAGATATATACTCTCTCCGTTAAAAAAATAACAATATTTAATAATAAATTTTATTCTAAAAAATAATACAATTTGTATAATTTTTTTCATTATAATGTCATATTTTTTTAATTTTGCTATTATATAATTTTTAATTGGACATTCATAACAAATTTAATGAAAAAACTTATTATTTATACATGTAATTCTTAATTAAATATACAAAATTAAAAATCGTCAAAAGTTCAAATATTACTCTTTTTGTGTAATGGATAGAGATTAAATAACTAAATACTCCCGTAATATTAACCCAGAATATACTCCCATAATAATGGAAATATAGAGAGAGAGAGAGACTACTTGTTAAGCATAAAATAATGATTCATATATTTCTTTTTATATAATTAGATATTAAGATAAATTAGATATTGAACATACAAAATTTACACGGTCTTTTATTAAGCCGGTTGTAAGCTTTGAAATATGTTACATTCAATATTTAACGAGTGGTACAATAAAATGGTAAAACATGTATGAATTTTCTTAAAGGACTATAACTAGGGACAAAAATAGAATTCAAATGGTTTGAAAGTCATTTTCGGGCTCAATTTGAAAATTAATTGATTTGGTTCGCATTTAATATAAAAATAAACTAAATTTGATACTTTATTTAAAGTTCGATAAGTTAAACGAGAATAATTTGAACATATAGATACTCGAATATATTTGTGAATAATTTAATTATTTTTTAATATTAAAATATTATAATATATACCAAAATTTTAGTGTCAATTATGTCCTAATAATTAATTTAAGTATAATATGCATTGTACAAACTATTTTAGGAATGATGTTTGCAAGTAAGTAATTATTATATATATAAAATGTGTTACAAACTAGGAAAACTTATATAAATTATATTTATATATTTTTTAAAATTTATCAAATATAAATGCTTACGAGTAGTTTATGAATAGTTCAAATTCGATTAGAGTATAATCTAAACATCAAAATAGTTTTCAGTCTATTACTCGATCTCGAATCCGAGTATCGAAAATTTAATTAAAATAGAATATGAGCACCTTAGTGTTGGTTCGTATTCAACTCGTTTACACTCCTAACTATAATGAGTTTATGACCTAACAATTAGCCCAATTGATCATTGACTACCTTCTTTGAAAATTGAGGACATCAGAGTTTCGAATCTTGTAAACTAATAAAAACACCCTCCAAGGTAGTTGATGGGTGTGTGAGTGTGTGCATGAGTATTTAGACAGTGGTCTTATGTATAACCAATTGAATATAGTTAATAAAAAGGCCTCATTTAACATATTTAACATTTTTGAGCATATGGTTAATATATTTAACTATATTAACTATATGTTCATTTAACATTTTTTGAGCATAAAAATTTAGTTAATAAAAAGGCCTCAGTTTTTGAGTATAAAATTTTAGTTAATAAAAAGCCTAATTGATAGAAAGGAGATGGTATACTTTGAAGGATGTTAAATTGTGAAGAAGCCAAAAACCTCATGCAACATAAATTTATCCTGTTACAGTGAGAAATACCATTTTCAGGTTATAAAATGAGTTGCATACTTAGTTTTCAAGGTGCCCAAATATTCTGGTACTGAGTTTTATAATGGACAAATTGAAGATTAAAATAAAAATATTGGCTAGATTTTTTTATCTTAATCCATTTTTGTTCCTGAATTTTCCAATAATTCGTTGATTGAAATCATAAGTTTATTTCCCCTAAATAAAAGGTCAGATAAATAAATGGACAAAAGTTAGTCGGCGATCATAGTAATCAGAAAGCTCTGCTGCAGTTTGTTAATATTGTTGGGAGGGTGGTCTAATCCTAATGGTCTTGTTGCTGCTTTTCTGTAAAATCAGATCTCATCAAAAAGTAAAAATATGTAGAATTTCATCATATATCTTTTCTTTTGACTAGCTTTTTGCTTTTTTTCATAAGCCATCCTTCTCCATACAAAATATCTATTTAAACAGCATATTGGCTCCATCACAACACTTTAATTCCCCTTTTCAGTTTGGATATATGAAATGAATGCCTTTCTCTTGTCGGCATAGTCTAAGAAATTATTATCAAAACTATTTGTGTCAGTTAGAATAACACTTTCCCTGTCATCATGATAGAGGCAAAATAAAGTGAAATTTTGAAATCAAGATTTACCCCCATCCATATATAATTAGTTTATAACTAACTAAACTTATCCCAAGTTTCATACATAATATTTATAAATCCATGACATTCTTTAATTTTTTTAGTTTCGTAATTTACTTATCAAAAAAATTGACGCACGATGATAACCAAATAACAGTGCAGTAACACTTGTATTATACTTGAGATTTTTGAGTCTAAACAATGATACAATAACACTTATATTTTATTTGAAGAGACATTTCATTCTAAAAAGAAGGGGTAAAAACATTAACTGCCAAGAAGTTGAATTCTTCAAATTTGTATACATGTAAGATATAATACATTGTGTATTTCCTCCATGAATTGGCTATATGAAGTATGAACAAGGGCAAAAATGTTGCCTTAGTTCATGTTCAACCTATACAAAATTTACTACATAATCAAATTTTCTTACATAAATTAGAACCATTGTTTATATCTCTTACTTATATGGACAAGGAATTTCTGTCTACTGTAACATATTGGCCCATCTCCTTTCGAAAAACTTTCAGCATAGAACTATGTTAAGCATTTGAAACGCGGATGTGATCAATCCGAATCAAATACCTATAAGACCGAGGAAAAAATCTTAACAAGAGGGTGTGTTTCAGCTTCATTATCAGTGCAAAAATTCCATAGCATGGTATATGCAGTAGAGCCACAGATGAATACCTGCATTTTTTGTGGTTCAGACCAGTAAGCATTCAAGATTTGTTAAACAGTATGTTAGGACAAAGATGACCAACGTAAAAAAGTCGCTTATTTCCTGTTTTCTCTATAAACAATAGCAGCTTTTGTGTCACAATGTCAATTAAATTGCTATTGATTATAGTGTCTTAAACGAAAATTTCCAATTGCAGATGATTTGGAAGGCTATATCTCAATCATTCAAATTTACACTAGTAATTGATGTTGTTAAGGTTACATACCACAGCGGCGAAAATGAATCTGACAAATCAAGAAATGGATACGGCCACCTGTTTCGAGGATTAAGAAACGAACAAGAAGAGAATGAAATATAAGACGGACTTTTTAATGAATTAACAGCGAAATCTGGTAAGCTGAAACTGAGTATCTTACCAAATTGAAGAAACTGAGTGTAAAATCCATTGGAATATGACATAGATAGTTGTCCATAAGAAGAAATATGCAATTCGAAACCAAGGGAACCGCTGAAAAAGGATCATGTAACATAAATAAAATATGGAATATATGAATAAGCTGAAACTAGTTTCAGGCTTAGGAGCTTCAACTTACCAAGCAATTCAAAGAAGCTTCGCCAAGCAAGAAAACAACATTAATTGAATGCATATTTATCATCAACTGCAATATTAAAATTAAACACTTTGTCAGAAATTGTACAAAGGAGCTTCAGAAGTGTAAAAATAAGGGTACTCAAATGTTTGAACGAGTAGTGTCATGGACACATATAGTACATGTTTGTTTCAGCTTATTACATTGTCAAAATCTAAAATCTTATAATTTTAAATTGAAACAAGTGGGATAATAGTCTTATAGATATTCAAAATGTCCTTCAAACATAATTTTATCTTCAAATTTACAACTTCATTTAATTTGTTAACTTTGATATGTAAAACTTACAAAATTGAGATCATAATCTTTAATGGCAAGAAATGGTACAATTATGAACCAAAACACCACATCTGTAAGCATCACAGCACCTGCATTCATCTGTTCAAAATTCAAATAAATTTTTGAGAAACTAAACTATATCACAGCAAGATGAATTCCAACTTCAGATCTTGTTTGTTTCAAATATAATTGTCAGTAGAATTTACCTGAAAAATTACTTGAAAAACATATCCCCAAAGACCTGCAATTTGACGATCATAATCTACTACATTATGGACAAAGTTTTTTGAAGAGTTGGCCGCACTATTATTTTCTTCTTGTGCAGAAGCAACATGAGTGCCTTGCTCAGCGTCTCTCTCAAAGTTACTCACTCCGTCACCACCCACTTTATTGTGATACTTTCGACATCCACGCATGGAAATCAAAGCTCCAAGCTGCAAATTCAAGCTACCAGAACCATTAAAAAGAAAAAGAAAAAAAAAGAACAAATAAATAAATAGAACTATCAAATTCTAATGACAGAACCAAAAATAAAGGACTACAACATACCCCAAAATACACAGTAATCAGTGTAAAAGTCCATCTGAACAAAAAAAAAAAAAAGTTTAAAAACTCAATACACAAATTAGTAATGGGAAGAATTCTTTATATCATGTAAAGCTGTATATGTGCAGTTGTAAAACAAAATTTGAAGTATGTTTAGTGTACATAAAACACAACTTACTGAGTGTAGTAGGCAAGAATGCTGGTTCCATCAACTGCAACATTTAAACATAGCATAATCAAAAGCACGAAAAAAGCAACTAATCGATATGCCAGCAACCAAGCTGGATGTATTACTGTGAGACATGGCTTCCAAAGTTCATCCTCATACAACAGTCCAGCAGGTTCTTCCTCTTTCTGTGTTTCTCCGCTTTCAGTTCTTGAATTGTTGGGTCCTTCGTATTTTAAAATTATAAAGAATGTCGAAACAAGAGAAAGTAAGATCCAAATGGAGCAGACCAAGACCCTCCAATTCAACCAATAACCTGGGGTGGTAGTGTTTGCAGTCATTTCTGGCTGCCAACTAGTTCTTGAAGATCCTGTTATAAAATCCATGCCTCCGCTTTTTTAGTGTTAAATATAGTTCCGAATAGGCTAGTGGAAAAAATGAACAGAATAATAGGACAGATTACAGAGAAAATGGTTTTTGTTTTTGGAGAAAAATGCCAGGCCTTGCCTCTGGAGAAGAGTAATTCAAGAACTTCTAGTCAACTGATCTCTAAGGAAATGAGAAAAATGAAAAGGGTCTATGGGAAGATGGACAAAAATTTAAACCATAAGAATTTCTAAATTTTAAATGAGAAAAACCAATGGAGGAATTAATGAATTGTGGAGATCCAAGCTTTAGGTGTTTTGGTGAAAAGTTCAGCAAGGTTTTGTAAGAGGTTTAGAAAGATGGTGTGGAGGAAATATGAAGCTTAAATGATCAAAACATCAATAGATGCCAAAAGAATTTACTCATGCATTTAAGGATGGTGAAAATCACAACCCATGAGATATGAGGGCCAATACAACAACTTTCACCAAATAGAAAAAATAATTGCGAACACTAAAAGAGAGAGCATTTGCACTTAATCTAAGGGACTGATAAAGACCAAACATTCATATGCATTAGACTCTTCAATGGCTGAAAAATATTTAAAAATTATAAATGAAAAAAAATCTAGATTCCAAACTTTTGGAGGGTATTTGCACAGAAAGATACAAATACAAAAATATATAAATTATGAAGAAATAAACAAATAAGAGGTTAAAAAGGGGGCAACTTCTAAATTGTGAGTAAAGGAAAGGAGAGATACTTACTTACAGGGGAAAGCAAGAAGTGGGGAGGTAGTAATGTGTAAGAAGGAAGATGCTTTGCTTCTTGGGATAATAGAGAAAACAAATAAAAGTGAGATTATAATTTATAAAAGGGTGTTATGCTTTGGGCGTAAGCTTCTTTTTACTCCTATTCCCATATGAAAATAAATCTTGTTTATTGCAGTCTCATGTCACAATCTTTATATTCATATTCCCATGCAAATACTATTGAATTACATAACCAGCAGCTAGCAGGCATCAGACATGAAGCTTTTCTGTAATTCACCATTACTTTATCTGCTGATGTGTCGTTTTCACCAAGAAAGAAATCAGTGTCAATATTGGTTATGTTGGGAACATAAAAAAATCATGGGAAAGATTTTAGAAGTTTCATTACAATAATCTTAATTATCTGTTACATAACATATTAAAATTTTCTTTTTTATTTCATTTATTTGGGTTTTCTAGATCATTGCATACAAAATAACAAACTTTTGGGGAATTTCATTTTTTTTTGGGTGGGTAGTGTTTTGGGTTAATTGTTATTCCTTTTTCATCTTTAAATATTATCCTTTGTTCCAAAATTAGATTTATATTTTAATTTTTTAAGTTGAACAATTGCAAATTAAATTCTAAATTACTATCAATTAAGTTAATTATAATTGATACGATTATTATATTCTTAAAGTTTATATCAAAAACTTTTCATCACAATATAATTTGCATCCAAAACTTTTATTGATTACATAAAAAAGTCAAAATGTATATCTAATTTTGAAACGATTAATTATTAAATAAGCACCTGCTTTACCCACAATGACATCGTAACAATTTTTATTTTTTATTTTTTTTAGTTCGAGGGCATTGTTAAAAAAAACATGGGAAATGAAAAATGACAATGATAATAGTAATTTCAGATTTCTTACTTTGTTTTTCTAAACTCAATGCAATAAAAAAAGAACTTCACAAATTTCGTATTTTATCCGGTTTACGTTTTCAGCCACTTTCTTCTTTTGCTTATATGTGCTGATGACTAAAAAATTACTCGAAAAATATCACCCCAAAATAGTGTTATACGGAGTAATATTATATATATATATATATATATATATATATATATATATATATATATATATATATATATATATATATATATGCGCGCGTATATACATATTCATTTTAGTTCGTCTTAAAATAAAAAATACGACAATAAAATGATATAAATTTTCTGAAGAATCAATTAACACTATCTCTACTATCGGCTCTAATGGTGGTCCCAATTATCCCACCGTCATTATCAAATATCAGTAATATTACTTAATCTGATATTTAAAATTTTATAATTATCTTTCAAAATTGTCATTTTTAATACTAACCGCTACTCTCTCCGTTACTTATTTTAAATGATAAAATTTATCCACAAATATGTGGCATCCCATCATTTCGAGAATAAATTTTTACTTCTTTCTTATTTTATCAATTTATCCTTTCAAGAGTTAAGTGTTTAATAATTCCACTATTTGAAATTTGTGAAAAAGAGAATGAAATTAAATTAAGAATATTTTAGGTACAATATATTATTCATATCAACTTTAATATATCTAATACTATATATATACATATTGTTTTAGAAGAAACATCTCGCTTTTGATTATAGTTTTTAAATTTATAAATATAAAACTAATAATATTGTACACAATAATGTAAAATCTAACGTATTTAACATAACAAAAATTTATGAAAAATTAAAAATAACACTAGATAAACTTAACAATATTAATTGAAAGAAAATCATATTGTGCACGGATTGACAAGCTAACATGTAGAGTTATAAAACGACGACTTCAAATATTTCGGATGTTATTTTCATGATCAATTTTTTTATTACACTATATAAATCATCTTCTAATATAAATAATAAAAAATTGAGAAGTATCTTCGATTTTTTTTAAAAAAGAAAAGAGATCTGAACCCCAATTTAAAAAGGAAGATTTTGGGTGGTTGGGGGGTTCAATTGTTACAAATATTCAAGCGGTGGTCATGACGAAGTCAAATCAGAAGGTCGTTGTCGTCAAGGGGTACCTTTCATTCATAAGAAATGGAGGAGGGAGAGCTGAAGAGCCATCACTGTATTATTATTGAGGAAAAATAAATTCTTTATTTAACAGAATGGGTGACTCGGATAATATTGGAGGAAAGGAATGGATGCTTTTAGAATACGAAAATGAATAAGAAAATTGCTTACTTGGAGGTGGAGTTTCTTGCTTGTTACTAGTAGTTACCATTCCATAAAGCAATTGAAAGGACACATGGATGATATTCTTCTCTGTTTTTTCCACACGTCGCATTGAGAATTTCCTCTTGACGACAAATGCCGTGTAACTTAACAAACAAGAAAATCAAAAACAAATTCTCTACTTTTGTTTTTGTTACAATAAAATTTAGGCGATAAATTAAATGTTATTCAGCAGCTTTCATAGAGGATTTAATGTAGGACATATAAACAAGAGATTATTGTTAGTGAAAATTTAATATAATTATTATCAACTCAATCAATTCTAATCGACAAATTAATTAGACTATTCCATTATTTTTCGGGGAGGGGCTCTATACTTAGAGATTTATGGTCAAATATAGTTCTTTACCTTTTTGAATTGTAAATGAAATTATACAAGAACGTTTCATAACTTAAAAAGGGAACAATTGACTCATAACAATAAAATAAAACATTACTCAATCCAGTTTACAATAACTGTTGATTTAAATTTTTATACGTAAATTTAGATAATATTTTTTATATATTAAATATTTTTTATTTAATTTTAAAAAATTAATAATAAAAGATATTTTTTATGAGAATTAATACAAATAAAACATTTAACTAAGTTAAAAATTTTAAGATATAAAAGATATTACTTAAATTTAAACGAAAGCTAGAAAATTATTGATCGAGCAATTAGGAACAGCAAGTTTAATTGACAAAACGGGACCTATATTTGACCACTCGTTGTGGATGTTGACATCGTCAGATTATGTTTAAATATGATCGTACGGCATATGAAAGTGTCATATTTTAACTTTTGGGAAGAGATGAAACTTGTTGAATACGTTGAGTGATTATAAAGGAACACCCAATGGATTATTGTTCGAAATTTGTTTATATTATAATACATCAGCTTAAGACATAGGATTATAAGATAATAAGATCTGCTGTTATGGAGTATTCGAATAACAAAATATAAAATGATTTTCCGATTTTATCCCATTTTCCATTCAAATATATAACAAAATATTCTTTTTATTGTTATTAGGTCTGGTGTCTATTGAACAACACATATCCTTAAACAACTTTTGCGTTTATTTTTTATTACTTTACTGATATTTCATTTATATAAAGAAAATTTCACGGGAGAAATGGGATAAGAATGTGTGTGTGATAATCCAAAATCCTAACGGGATCTAATTTTTTTTTTCAGGGTATTTAGTTTAGTAGAGTAGAATAACACAAATATCAATATGTAATTCTAATGCTAAATATGAATGTACCATTTTATATCTCAATATCATCCGTATAAATTGACTCCTATTTAGTGAAACGAACAAAATTAGAAATATATTTATAAAATGATAATTTTTAAAAATAATTTTTATTTTTTAAATATATCCTATTAGTATTAATAGTTATGGTAAAAACAATAAGTATTAGAAATACTTGAGGTAGTTGAAATAGTAAATATGTAATAAAGTGAGTTAAAGTAGTGGAATAGTTGAATGTAATTTAAGAAATTTCACGATTTTTTATGATTCAAAAATAAAAATATTTCTAATTTTAAAATAACTACATTTTAAAAGGGAAGAAGTAGTACTTTGCAAATCTACTGTGTCAATTGTGATTTCACCGCAGAACATTTCCTTTTTCTTTTTGGTTACGGTGGAAACAAAGGCCCAAAAAAAACAAACTATTAATCCAAAACTCACTTCCTAGTTCCCAGCGCAGTTCTTAATGCTTATAAAGAAGCCCAGGTTGGCCAGAGAACGACACTGGACTATCCAGAAATTAGGGAAAAAACAAGGAACAATTTTTGGCAAAGTTCGCATCGATCAAAACTGGCACGTTCGTTTCGTGTCATCTTAAGTCTCATTACCAGGAGCAAGCAGCAATCAAACCTGAAATCAAATCACAGATGATAGCCATGCCATTAGGGGTGTTTCTTCATAAGCAAACTTCGCTTCTTGTCTCGCTCTGATATGGATGCTATTCATTTAAAACAGTACTATTTTCACAAACTTGCATTAACAAACTAGACACCATGTATAGTCTGTGTAGCCAAAGAATGAACTAATAGTCATCCATTAGAGCATATGACACATCAATTTGAGCATATTGATGCATCAATTTGTATATGTTTACTAGTATAATTGTTAATGCACATAGCATTGCTCTTTATTTTATTTATCAATTAATATTGTCATAGCATAAAATATATTTTTGGAGTAATAACGCTAAAAGAAACAATCCTTGCTAAACCAGTTGTAAGAGCATCACTAGATGCATCTGTGTTTCTTAGCAATAAAAAGAAGGTGCGAGGGAAGTGTGATGAAGGCAGTTATCAGTTCTTGGCTTGACTTATCTTTACCATCAGAAAGAATAGTGGAGAGGAGTACAAGACAAATCAGGAAACTAGTGGGCAGTATAGTAAATGAAATTACCCAAACAAGAAATCAAAATTCATGAATTAGAGATTATCATTTTCATGGCAGAAGAAGGAAAACAGCCTGATATAGTCGAGATTAATGTGCCTACATGAACATGTACAGCTGACCGAATAGACAGCTTTCCACATAAACAGTATTTTGTTACAGACAACAATATTTTGTTACAGTGTCGATTATATGACACCGAAGTTCCACATAAAAACTTAACTGTTTACCAACTCTTTGCGGTCAAGTAAACTTTCTATTTGATACATTAACATTATATATATATATATCTAGACATACACAAATACATATATGCATACACATGCATAGAACGTATACATGTGACGGTACATAAATTTTGAAGTAGATCAGCACTAGAGAGACAAATAAACGTGGGCTAAGACTCTGAAGCGTAACTAATGATTTCACGGCAACTGATTCGCCTCCTGAAAATTGAAAGTCCAACTCAGCTCCTCAATTGAAGATGCAAGAGAAAGATATCGAGTGCAACTGCCACTAAAGTTCAACAAGCTCACAGCCACTGAATACTAATGTGCAGGTTAATACATGAGATGAACAAATGAGTAGGAAAACTTTTTCATGTGCTTTTATGCAGTCTAACAGACAGACATCCCATGGAAGCCCTAACGAGTGATATCGTCATGCATAATATTTAAATGGTACAGAAACATATATGGCACATATACTCGAGTTGGGGATATTTGGCACTACAGGCAAGTAAAACTGGCTAAAGATTTGTCATGTGATATATAGATTCAGCTCTCACGTTTGATTCAATTACATACTCGTATTTTAAAATGACAACAAAGTATTTTATTTCAAAAATAATAATAAGAAGAAAAATTGAAATATGATATTATTACCCCAAATATTCTGATATGGTAATAACTCTTCATTTTACTTTCAAAGACCAAAACTATACTTCAATGCCCTCGCTATACACAACTACAAAATATCAATCAAAACAAGACCCAATACAATATGGTACATCTCAGTTATACTATTCCTTTTTGTATCTCCACGCAGCGCCGCAGATAACATCCTATAGTGCGTCAGTGCCATCTCCGAATGTGGAAAGAGAAAAGGGAGCAATAACTGCATTGAATGTCTTTGACCCTACTTTATCGATATGCTTCATTTCGAAGTCTCCCTCCTGTAATGGAACCGCATGGCAGGGATGTCATAAAGTAATTTATATCAGAAGAGGAAGTAATGGAAACAACTGCAACATGAAGATATATATGCTAGCTGGTTACATCATGTATCTGTCAATGACAAAAGCACATCTAACTTGGTCAAGAGTTGTCACCACAAAAGACTCAGACCATTCAGGTCCTCCACACTAATGAAGTTATCTACTTCATAAAATGAAGTACTGAACTCAATTATATTACAGTAGACTTGCAAAACAAGCTTCCTTTTATGCAAAATAGCAGTTCCGTCCATCATTCGTATTTATTTTTGGAAAGTATGAGAGAAAGTGAAGTCCTCCAATCTTACCATTCGCCCACTAGGAGTGCTTAACGGGCATGCAGATGAGTATTCAAAACTAGTGTTGGGAAGGATAACTGGCTGTTCACCAATAACTCCAATTCCCCTGTAAAGATAATTGCTTCTGACAATCACGACAGCACAAAATTTGCAATTCACAAGCATGAAAACGAATGAAAAATCAAGAGCGAAAAATACTAACCAAACATTCTCAGTTTTGCCATTTGCATCAGTAATGATCCAGTGCCTTCTAAGAAGTTGAACGGATCGGTTTGAGTTATTGGTAATTCTTATTCTATAGGCAAAGAAGTATTGACCTTTCAAAGGCTGACTCCGCCCTTCAATGTACACACTCCTAACTTGAACCTTGATCCCCTGGAAAAGTAACATGAAACAGTAGGCTTCACGATCCTCCACAAATAGCATGCAACTTCATTATCAGATACAATATTAATACAAACAAAGTTTTTTATCCCCCATTAGTAGCTTGCAACTTCATCAACAGGTGTAGTATTAACAGGAACAAAGATTTCAATCAAGAGATGAACCGTTCAAAAAGCATGGCGTTTGGGAATTTCCGATCATTTAGGATTTGGCAGTATTGTCTGAAAACAATGTTAAGAGGCTTTCCTAATAAAATATACCACTGATATATGCTATAAAAAATTGAAATTAAAGATATAAAGAGAAATAATGTCATAAACTAGCATAAGAACTATTCGGTATGTATTCTTGTCTCAAGTATTACAACATAACCAAACGAATTGAAATTTTTAACAATTGTGTATTTGTGTTGAAATGTGTATAAATGTTTAGAAATACTCATTAAAAATTTTAAATTTTAAACTATCAACGTAATTTTATTTATTTTAAGTCAAAATAATTATGAATAGAATGGACTATCAAAAGAGTACTAAATATAAAAATAAAATCATTAGTTTAAACTCTAAAGGATCATGTAAAATTAAAAACTCCACGAACTGACTTTTAAGAAGTTGATATTGACTTTGTTGTCTGCAATAGTAGTACATAATATTTAACAAATCCATGCTGGATTCAACTCCTGCTTTTAGAAATGGAATTCCTACTTATTGAGATTTTTCAAAGTGCCAAAACTCCATTATAGAACCCGATAGTGAGTTCTCAGTTTTACAGTCACGAGAAGATGTGACCACTGACCAGCAGGAAGCGATTGTCAAACATTTATAGAACCTGAAGAATGAATTTTGTTAGAACTGGGCATCTAACTATTAGCTAAAGAATGCCAGAACGAAATCTAACTAAACAGTACTTGAAGTAGCTTAACTACTCTCGTAGAAAGTAAAAAAGTTCAAATGAGATATCTAAATACTTTTTAGTTTTTACTTCTATTGCCTTCAACATATTTCCCCTTTTCTCGAGGCAAGAAATTTTCTAAATTTTGCACCGTAATATAGGTTCAAACCAGCTTGTCAATTTTGAGGACGCATTGCTTTTAAGTTCAACCAACATAAAATTGGCTTCAAGTGAAAAGATCAAATGTATCAGAAAAAAAACAAGAAGAAAATTTGGGAATCTAGCAGATCATTGTCGGACCCAAAATTTAATATTGGACTGATAAGTATAACTTCTTTGTCATTAGGCTTCTGGTTTAAGCCCATAATAATACAAAATTATTTATTTAGGTTTCTATATGATGGACAATGAAATAAAACCATCATTCTAAAACTCGAGTTTCTAAACCCATTGAGACAATAATACATACATATACTTTCAGTTAGTTCAATGATTGAATTTGGCATATACCCTACATCCTTTCCATAACAAGGATCTTATTTCAAATTTTGCATCATGAACTCCTTAATGGAGAATGATATTTTATTCTTTCTCGATAAAGCCATGAGAGCTTAGTTCGTTACGCTCACCCTCTCCCTCTTCCTAAGGAAAGAAACCAGCCAACGGCTATCTAAGGCGGACTGAACAGAGAGAGCTTACTTTTGAGTCTTCTAACCGCTGTCCTTCTACTTACTGAAATTTCTGCACTCTTCGTCAACAGTTCATCACTCATCAAGAAGAAGAATTGTGAATATGGCAGACATATATGTGATAGCGGACAAAACCACAATTAATTATATAAATAGTATCAGACAATTATGGTACCAATGTCGTGGCATCGCTTGAACATTTTAGGAGACAGTGTGGCGCAATTTCGTTCAGCTCATCACGGTATCTAGCTGCATCCTAGGAAAAACAATTAAGAATACAGTTGTTAGTAATCTGGTGTATTCAACTCAGCTCATGAACTTCAATACTTGAAGACAATTCAATTCGAGAAACATAAAGTTAATTGCATTTCAATTGACTATAGATTTAAGGGTGTCCAAATGACTGTGACGTCAATACTAGCAAATTATGTAATCTGACTGGCTTTCGTAAAGTTTGTGGAGTGCGTAGTCTAATGAGTAACCTTCATGTTATCTACAAAAAAACATCCCTTCCCTTTACCAACTTCCTCATCCCCAATCCCAGCCCCAATTTTGTTGCTTTTAAAAATCATTTATGTCATTCTCTTCTATCCTTTTTATTCACCCGTCTGGCATTTAGTGAGGAGAAAACACCATCTGTACTATTATGAAAACCTGGAACATGACAATCTGATAGCTATTTCACATTATTGCAAGTTCTGATATTGAAAAACAACAATACACACTCATAATCTGCACAAGCGTATATGTACCTCAAATCTTTCCTCTGCAATGGCCTCCCTTAGCAATCTCCTATAATACAAAATAGGCTCCTCTTCTTCAAAAGTTTTCAAGGAATCACGAAGTCTTGCAGCTTCTGCATAATCCTACAATGAAGTTGTTCATGGCAATACACTCAGTTGACTCGAAATGTGAATAATATAATTATGGGAAACAAGAAAAGTAAAGTGCAATTTGTGGAACCACAAATTATAGTAATACTTCGAGATAAATGAAATCAATGATAACCATTCAATACCTCTAGGTGCCAAATCATGTGCTATGTACAGATAAGTGAATTTACTCTATAAATTTCATATTAATAAACAATAGAACTCATGAATACTGCTACACCTTTTCTTAAAAAAGAAAATATAAACCAACTCACATTTTCAAATGAGTAAAAACAAATAAAAAATAAACTAAGAAAATAAACAAGTATAAGATTTTGATTATACATTCTGTCGTTGAATAGTACCATACCGAATGGACTGTCAAACATAGCTGATAAGCATGTAGAATTATACTTCGTAATCCATGTGCTTCTGTAATTATACATACTTGTGTAAACACAAGTGCCTTTATTTATTATAAAGCTGAAGAATCCAAAAATCTCCTCCACAATTTATCTTTATTGCTTTCGTGTTAAAAAAATGTAGAACTTCAAAGTTGAAACATACTCCATCTGACCGGCATGTGGTCGAGACGGTAATGACCACCTTTTATTTCCTGGTAACCGATTGTTTGAGACAGAACTGAAAGATAGTGATAAAGAGCATTTGAGCTTGTAGACATTGGTCTCTTATGTAACCAAAAAAGAAAATAAAATAAACAAAAACATAGCCATCGATTTCTCTTATTCTCAACTACCGTTCCAATTTCCAAGTTAATTCAGTCTCCTAATACCTCACACCTGATATAACAAATTGAATGATATCAATTATACCTTACAATCATGTTTATGTAAATTGCAGGAACTGCGTGTGCATAGTGCATAAGATGAATTGTTTTCAACTTTTCACAAACAATACACAATTGCAGAAATATTAAAGGCAACCTCTGATTTTGCAGCAACTTCCATTTGTTGCTTCAGAAGAGCATAAGATTGACTCCGCGACAGAAACGAATTGGAACTCGGACTCTGACTCTCAGCGCCGCTCGCGCACGCAACGATCCGACACGTCCTCCCATGATCTCTCCAATTCAACCCTAGCTTTCTATCCCCTACCTCGAAATCCGAGCCGCAGCTGAGTCGATTCGTTAAAGACGACCTTGAGGACCCGCGGACATTGAAATCCATGAACACCTTAAAGCTTAACGATTGCATTTTGCTTCTTCCAAATGATCGAAATCTTCTCTCTCACTTCGAACAGAGACGGGGAATTGATTTTGCGGGAAAATTAAGCAGGTGAATAATAGGAAGCGGCCATTATATCGTCCGGTTTAATTACGAGATAAGCCATTATCGACTATCAAAATATGAAATTACCGAAATAGACGAGATATTATGGACATGGTGGACAAAAGTACAAGGGTAAAGTGGAGATTGCGGTGGCTGATGTGTGTTTAGTAGTATTTTCTGAGCCAGACAATATTTCTGATGTTAATTTGCTCTATACGGATACCAAATTCCAGTTGTCAATGTGTTATGGCCAAATCAGTTGTACGGTATACCTCGGTTCACAACTTTGTTAGGATATTTTTCGATTTTTCAAGATGATATTCTATTATTAAAGTAAAAACTTTTGTTACTCTTTAAAATGTCCCCCAAATATAGGTGATAGTGGATGAAAATAATTATAAAAAGTAATTTAATATAAAAAAAAGAATCAATTTTATAATAAATATACATAGATAATTATTGATGAAAACAACTATAAATTTATATTTTTATCCTCCTTAGATTTTCTTACAACATAATTTATTTTTTATATTTCTTGTATGATATTCAATACAGTTTAACTAATTCGAATTGCATTTTTAGCATACCCTTTTGGAATGAACACTCTCAATAATATATTTTATATTGAGTTTTTATGACATTTTATTAAGTAAAATTTGAATATTTTTTAATGGATTAGTACATATCAATATCTAACAAGTAACAACATAATCTATCTGTATATTATATTATTAATATAAAATCTCAATTTTTTAGTAATTATTTTTCATTGACAACTCGATTAGTTAACTCAGAGTACTCGCCAAATATATTGATTCAACAAAGTTATATGCATATATTTAATTACTTTTAATTTTAAATATTTGACTTTAATTTAACTATGTGTCTTTTCAATTATTTTTAAAATTTAAATTATTAACTTTATAATTTACTTAAGTGTATTTTAGAGTTACTAAATAATTAATAAAAACTTTTGAAATCTTTTATTGTAAATAATGTTTTCTAAAATTGATATGACAATAACTTTGTAATGAGCGAATGAAATTTTAAAATAAGAAAATCAACTAATGGAATTAACAAATTAGAAAATGAGGATGTCTCTTACAAGAAAATATTTCTCAAATAAATTAAATTATTTGTAATTAATTATATGAATAAAGTAAACAAAAGTTTCTTATGGGAAATTGTTTTATTCGTAATTAATCATAAAATAAATTAAATTACTGTATTCTCTAATCAAACAAAGTAAATTGAAAAATTATATTTTTTTAAGTATTGTTAATAAAATTTCAAATATCATTAGAAATGTACTTGATCGATCTGATATATAAATAGAATAAGATTTACTGTCTAATTTTTTGTTATTATAAAATAAATACAATATAAGTATTTAACTAGTTAAATAAAAAATTATATTTATTTATTTAATATTATAAAACCGATAAAAAAGATAATAAAATTATAATATAATAAAAAAAATTACTTCTAAAAAGGGGCCTATATTGGGCGGACCACTCGAGTTATACCACTATTACAATATCATCCCATTCTCTCTATTTCACGATATTTTTAATTTCATGAACATTTTAAATTCCACGATGCAAACATATTAGATATGGAGGTGTGTATGAGTTAATGTGAAGTTTTACGAACCAATAGACTTCAATTAATGAATTACTCTGCCTGTATTTCATTAACTAACAAGATTTAATTTTTTATTGTTAATCTAACTATTTCTTATTTAATTTATATACACAGAAGACAAATTTATAACCACAATAACAAGGTTCATACAATCAAGATTATAAATAAGATGTTTCTTATAAAGTCCAAAAATGGTCAATTTCTCATAAACAGTCGAATAATATCAGTTGATCAAACGGAGGGAGTAATGAATAACCATTTTTTTTTTGTAATAACTTTATTATTCAAATTAATTAAATTAGTTGTATAAATTATATGTTTATATTATTTAATTAATTGTACATTTAGTATGTGAATTTGATTCATATCGTTTGTTTTGTAGAAGACGATGTCAGTATATAAATAGCAAGTTTTAACGTTCATATTTAATTTAAATTGTTATTTACATTTGAGTCGAATAATTTTGGAATAAAATGATATTAGGATATCAATTAGAAACTCAATTTCTGTTAAATGCCACTCAGTTAAATCAGTCACAATTTTACCTAATATTTTATAGTGAATCTATGCCACTTCTATACTCTATCAAGTCAGTGTTGAGTCATTTTTAATTTTTTTAGCCCGAAATAGACAGTCGTGTGTTAAAATATAGGAATATATTACAATTAATATAAGTGATTGTAATTTTCTTTTGTTTTTACTCCCTCCATAGGAGATTAACAGTTTTTAACAAATATTAATATAATATATTTAATTGATAATTATTTTAAAATTAAATTTTTTTATTAAATTTATTATAAATATATAATTAATAATAAAATAAGCAGATTGTACTGATTAAAGTATAAAATTAAATAAATATACTCCTTTCTAAAAAATAAATATTACTTTCAACTTTCAAATGTTACTTTTTTTTTTGTTTTGACGGAGGAATAATTATATATCGTACATATTTCCCACACATCTACACTTGTCATGTAGTCATGCTCTTTTGTTTTGTGACATCGTGCTTGTGATATGGTGCGCCGCGCGCACAATAACACCTAAAACTTCACCCACCTCAATCGCTCTTCGACGCTGCCACTCTATTTCCCCTGCATCTCTCCCTGCCGTCTGCTCGGATTCAATTCTCCGAAATGCAGAGCTCGGCGTTTTCTCTCTCTAATACAATCTCACATCTGAAGCCTCCAAAGCCCTTGATTCCCAATTCTTCTCCCCGATTCAACCCTGTTTCTGTTGCTCCACCTTCGAAATCGATCAATTATGGAGTTTCTTGTTCATCTTCTCGTAAATTTCCTTTGTTGTGTTGTTCTTCATCACCATCATCTTCGTCCTCGTCTTCTCCGAGACTGAACGGATGGATTTCCGTTCCGCCTGTAGTTCCGGAGAGCGAATCGGATGGTTTTGTAGTAAGGGCAGCTTCAGTGCCTGAGAGCGCCGACGATGGGACTGAGAAGTCGAGATTTAAAGATACGTTGATGCTTGGATCACTCTTTGGCCTCTGGTACCTTTTCAATATTTACTTCAACATCTATAACAAGCAGGTAATCCATGTTTCTCTCGTCACCCCTGCATGCAAGTTTTTATTTTTAATTATTATTATTATTATTTATTTATTTTGGGATAACAATGTGTTGTTTTCAGTTGATTGATTGTGACTGTTTAAAATGTTGTAGGATCTAGGTGTTATCGAGCCTATAGTACATTTATGCATGTTCTAGTTGTTTCAGTTAGAAACTCAGAATAATATATGTTGTATGATAATTTGATTTTCTGAGTAATTGAAGCCATGACGACTTCAACATAAAAAAGCAATATTTAAAATTCAAACATTGATTTTTGTAAAACTTTTTAATTGGGAAATAAAAAGTGCTATTATACAATTATACCATCTCATTTGGCAGATAATCAGCTATCGTGTGTTTGCACATGCAATAAACTGTTCTGAATCATATACTCTATTTTGTTTTGTGGTCACGTATTGATTTGAAGTGGAAATTATTAGCCTTAATCTCTAATTTTGATTTATACGTCAGTGAAGAACGAATACTATCTTAGCTCTATGTTTGAAGATTTGTATTTTTGCTTTTCTAATTATCGTTTATTCAAAGTTCAACAAACGGAGGTATTTGATAAAGACGTAGCAAATTTTAAGTAAACGGAATATTATGAAAATTGACTGTTTGTCATTTGGAACTTGTTCCTATTTATTTTATTAGTATAAATCTTATGTTATGCTTCACACTTACCATATTCTATGAAACTTGGCCACAGGTGCTCAAGGTTTATCCATATCCAATAACTGTTACTGCAGTTCAGTTTGCTGTTGGGTCCGTCTTTGTTATGTTAATGTGGACGTTAAATCTTTACAAGAGGCCTAAAATAAGTGGTTCACAGGTATTCCAGTAGTTCTTCGCTAATGTTTACTTGTTCTGTAGTTATTTTTTGATTTATCACGCTGACTCCGGCCATGACTATAATCTGTAGCTTGCTGCAATACTACCATTGGCAGCTGTACACACATTAGGCAACCTCTTCACTAACATGAGTCTTGGAAAAGTTTCTGTCTCGTTCACTCATACCATCAAAGCTATGGAGCCCTTTTTCTCAGTTGTCTTATCGGCTATGTTTCTTGGAGAGGTGTGCATTTCAAATGATTATTCCTTAAAATATTACTCTGTATTGTATAAGATAATGATGTCATGGCTTGTATAAACTTGATAGCAACTCTATCTAGAATACATTATTACTCCGTATTCTATAAAATATTACTCATACAAACTTGATAATGTTTGTTATCAAACGTTTGTGTCCTAGATAGAGCTGCTATCAAGTTTCTGCGATATTTTCAATGTTATTTTTGTAGAGCTGTTTCTTACTCTATGTTTCTTTTCATTCTACAATGGTAGAAACCTACTATATGGGTAGTTTCTTCCCTTGTCCCAATTGTTGGAGGTGTAGGATTGGCATCAATGACGGAGGCATCTTTCAATTGGTGAGCACCGAGCAGAAATTTTAGATGACTGTCCACTGTCCACCCTTTCTTTCATATTTAACTTATTTGCTTCTCATTTTCTATGCAAAAACAAGGTTTTCTATGTCTTTTTGGGACATGTAATGATAAAGTTATCCTAGATGCTGAGTATGATCTTATCTCTTTTGAGTGTGAAACAGGGCAGGATTTTGGAGTGCAATGGCTTCTAATCTGACAAATCAATCCCGAAATGTCCTGAGCAAAAAGTTCATGGTTAAGAAAGAGGTATTTGTAGCTATTAGCATCAATGTTCATAAGCACACCCAATGTGGCCTTAATAATATGCATTTGTTTTGAAATACCTTTTTTGTTTCTCTAATTCTTTGATGTACATCTTCCAAGGGCATTTAAAATTTTGAATTTAATCAGTTGTACGCTCTATTTAATCCATTTAGCCCAACATCCGTTTCCATATTTTCTTAGTGTGACACGTATATTTTGATGTGCCAAAAGCATGTTTCTATATTTTATTTAATTTAAATTTGGACTTACTTTTTTTAAACTTAAAACTTTTAATGATATTACCAAAGAAGTTTAAAGACTGTTTATTCTTGTCTGCTTATTAGGTTAATTCTTTGTTGCTGAGTAACTTGTGGTTCTCTTTGTATGCAGGAATCCTTGGATAACATTACTCTCTTCTCAATAATAACAATCATGTCCTTTGTATTGTTAGCCCCTGTTGCTATTTTCATGGAAGGAGTCAAGTTTACTCCTTCATACCTGCAGTCTGCTGTGAGTAATTTTCAAATAAAGAGACTGATATCATGTCATATGTTTGGGTGTTTTGTATAAACGAACTTTTGTTTGTCTTGCTAATGAATTTTATACCCTTTGCCTGACAGGGACTAAACGTCAGACAGGTCTATATTAGGTCCCTCCTAGCCGCACTCTGTTTCCATGCATATCAGCAGGTAAGCATTCTAAATGGTGGTTCTTTGATCTTCCGTCCTTGATTCTTTCTTCACTTTCTCTCTGTGTGCTTTTCTTACCTTAACATTTGTAGTTGTTTCAAGTTGTGGAGCTCTGCTTGTAGATTTAAATTAAAAGATTTCATAAGAGTAATGAACTCATTTTTTGAGAGTTAAATGCACTAATGAGCTACAAGTGGTTCTCACTTATAAGTTCTGTTGTTTGGTTATTTCTGGTAGACCTCATATGTGCTTTGGATGATAAATGGCACGTTAATCAATTTCCACTTCTAGATCTAAGCTTAGAAGCTGTGTTGTAAACTCATTTAAAATTTTTGAAACTGAGAATTTCAGAATATGGTTCAGTAACCTGACTTGGGCATGCAGATTTGGCTTTCCACTGTCTTAATTTGGCCTTCATTAGTGCAAATTTGTTCCAGGTGAATAAGTAGTCTTGGCTGCCTTGTAGATGGTCTAGGCAGGTGAAACGCTGTAGTGATGTCTACAATGAACTGGCATGCCTTTTAATACTGATTCTTGATAATTTAGAATATTTACATATAATTATATGGTTCATGTACTTGTATAAAATACAAAATAATAGATGTTCCTGGTGACTACATTTATTTGCTGCCTAGATGCCATGCCCGGCTTGATTTCCGAGTACTACATGTAGAATCTTTGTTCTATCATATGGTCCTGTAGTCCTCAAGACGAGGGAGAGAACATATCAGACACACTTGGTACATTAGCCACAACATGGTTGCTGCTTTAGGATTTGTTCATTGGTTCTGATTTCTGTTAGACCTTTCATATATATATACAAAGATTTTATCAGTTTCATCAATTTCAACACCTAGCTTGATATTAGAGAGAGAGTACTACGTTGATGATAAATTCTCTTCCTTACTTCAACATCCCTGCCAAAATTCAAAGCCTACAACAGATTTTGGGTTGTGAGCTGGTCAGTTTACCCTTCACATTGCCATACTTGAACCATGAAAGAGAAAGCCGCTGATTTGCAAAACTCGGAAAACTAAATAAAGCCCCCTTGCCCCAAACCCAACAATTACTGTTATTGATTCTTTCAAGGGAGCTGGTTGTTTATAAATTATACTTTAAAGTAACTTTTTTTTTTAATAATTTATTCCTTCCATCCTGCAAAGACTCACATTTTGGTATTTTTTTCCTTCAAAAATTTAGGTAACTTTGGAAATTGCAAATTTTGCTGTAATTTTGTTTTGTTTCCTTTGAGCTAAAATAAAACCAATTATGATAATTATTTATGCTGGAGGAGTTATAAGCTACGGGACGAATGCTTATATTTTGATCCCCAAACCCCGTTTTTCATCATTCATGAGAACTCCTGACAACCTGCTATGAATCTTCAATGCAGGTATCATATATGATATTGCAGAGGGTATCTCCCGTTACCCATTCTGTGGGTAATTGTGTGAAACGTGTAGTGGTGATTGTGACCTCTGTTCTCTTCTTCCGAACACCGGTTTCTCCCATCAACTCACTCGGTATATTTCCCAACATTTTACCTAGCTGAGAAAAGATTAAAAATATCGAAATCCAGGGACTCTTGTCATGTGCTCAAGTAGTGTTCTTTAGAATTTCACTTTTACATGTGCTGTGGTTTCAAATTGTTGAAACTGTACTGCATATAGAACTTACCCCAAGCAAATGGCTGTCCTCTCGTTAAGATTAGGGTGAGAGTTGCCATCCAATTACTAGATGCGTTTACTTATCACTTTTAATGTCTTGGTGCAGGAACTGCGGTGGCCCTTGCCGGAGTGTTCCTGTATTCAAGGGTGAAGCGCATAAAGCCAAAGACATCTTGAAAATCTCATGATGGAAAGTTTTGCCGGTGGTGTTAGTAGGCAGTGAGAACAATGCCTTGTTGAAGAATTTGGTATATTTCAGGGAACTGAAATGTTCTGTCTTTTCCATTCCCCATTTTTCCTCCTGCTTTATTCTTTCTTATATTCTGTGACAACACTAGATTATTTTCTCCTTTGCCGGTTGTCTTAGACTAATCTTGAGGAACTTGGTGCATAGATATAACTACATATATCATGGTAGTTCAGAATGCAAAATGTACCCTCTGCTCATTTCGAGTGATTTCTAGTACAAATCATAGTTTTGAGTGAATTCTAGCTATTTTTGTTGGTATCGTGGTCTTATAAACACAATAGGGAAACTTGCCGTCGTTTGTAACATTTGGAAATCCATCCTTTCCATGGATATTTCAAACAATTTTAATCATAGTCGGATTCAACATAACACCGATGTTTGGACTTGGTTTCTCTCCATAAATCATTCCCCCTGTGGCCCCACCTTAGAATTTGGAATAAAACTTAGTTTAATGGATAGAACATATGGATAGAATATGAATAAAAAGAGAGAGTGAGTATAAGTTTTTTACAATTTAACAATATAAAATGTATTCACATTAATTGTTGAAATCTGAAATCATTTAAATGGGTGAGATTTGATGATTTTTTAATTGTTAAAAAATGTGTTTCATATTGTTGAATTATATGAAATTTGGTACACTTTCATATTTTTTTTCTCCAATGTTTTCACTATCAATAAAGTCAAAATTATCTAATATAAACCAAGGTTAATAAATTAATATACACCAAAATTGTGTTTGAATTAAGGGAAGGTTGCGCTTGAATTAAGAGAATAAAATAAATAAAATAAGATATATCTTTTCACGTTTTGTCTATCAACATAGTTAAAATTATCTAAAATATGTCTATCAACATAGTCAAAATTATCTAAAATATGTCTATCAACATAGTCAAAATTATCTAAAATAAGACAAGGTTGCATTTAAATTAAGAGAACGTAATGAGCGGAGAATGAATTTAATCCAAAAGTAATTGTCGTAGGAGATGTTGGAATGATCTACTCCATTCGTTCTAAAATTAGAAATATATATATATATATATATATATATATATATATATATATATATATA
>CM025785.1:15085170-15127092 GCA_014636745.2 Centella asiatica
ATATATATATATATATATATATATATATATATATATATATATATATATATATTTTTCATTCTAAAACTAGAGATACATTTATATTTTTGGACTATAAAAATTAATTGAGTTTCTTAAATGTCATTTCACAATTTTAATACTTCAATTAACTTCATTATATCTACTACTTGGTGATCTTTATCATAACTCTCAATGGCTATTAAATAACATGATAATAAGAATGTATTTGGAACATAACAATTATTTTTAAAAACCGTCATTTTAAAAACGTATGTCTAATTTTAAAATAGAGGGAATATTTATTTTTTGTATTGTAATTCCTCCTTATTTCTTCTCATTTATTCTTTCGCCACTACTTTTGACTAATTCTTTTTAAAATTTTTGATATGTTCTGCCCCCTATCCTATTAATCCAAATGCAACCGAATTACCCAAATGTTGTGTCGGTGGTATTTGGTTATGCTCGAGTCCTCCAATACGATCACCAAGGTTCGAACTACAAGTCTACAACAGTAGTTATAACTGATAGGTTTTATTTTTTTTGGGTCGGGAAAAGTAGTAACGGTAGTTTACTCTGGAAAAAAAGAAATTCAAAATTATCTGGAATATAAATAAATGAATTTAAGAGTTACACTCAAGGCTACTTTACATTTTACTACACTACTAACTATAATAAATAAATAAATAATATTTCAGTTATAGGGTTCGTCATTGTTTCACTCAATTTTTACTTGGTAATTTTAGGAATTATATCATCAAGAACTATACCTTTAAGGATTATGTTATTACAATTGGTGAGAGGATAGCATTTGATTACTTCATCGATCACGAGGAGATATAAACTTTTCCTAATCAAGGAAATACAAGATATTAATAAATTGAACTAATGTTCAATCTTAATGAGTTATTGTCATCCAAATTTGATGCCTTTGCCAGAAAACTAGTCAAGGAAAGGGCAATTGCTATATTATTGCTGAAATGGCAGTAAAAGTCCAAATTTTCATAATTACTGGCTAGCTAAAAGAGGTGAAAGGGACGGTAAATTAATAATAATAGAATCTAAACAATTACCTTCGGATAAAAATTTATACGTTAATTAAAGAAAAGCTGAAAGTAACTTCTTTTTAACTTCTCTGATCTTTTATATCAGACAAGACTTAAGTGAAAACTTTGAAGTTCTCTTTTAACAAAAGCGTATTTTTCTACTTCAAATTTTATTTACGGAAGCCAATTCCCTTTCAAACTAATAGGCTTCGATTCGAGAGTTTAAAATTAATTTAATTTGAAGTTATGAACCAAAGTTCTTAAATTTGTACAAGTTTCTGAACCAATAATGAAAATACGCAAATTATTACAAACTTTTCTGTTATCTATTATATTTTTTATAACCTTAGAAATTGAACATACTTTTTTAATAGTATTATATAGTTATTGAAACTATTTAATCTGACACCAAAAAATTTGAAAGTTCATACATCAATATCACGATAAATTTTTCTTAATAATATTAAGAAATTTCTATCGTCTATTACAAAAAGAGGGAGTTGGACCATTAGTTTTGATGATAAAATTCATATCCTCCTTAATAATATATTATGATAATAAGTATTATGAGAATTAAAATTCACACAGAAAAATTTCTAATACTCCCTGGAACATATTTAGTCTTCTCATCACCAACTCAAATCATAATATCAAAACAGCACCTCACAATAGGTTTAAACAATTCCATAAAATTTCAGATAAAATTTAATGATGTCATCTATATTATCACATGCAATGACTTCATAAACATTTTCCTTTTTTCCTTTTCCTTTTTTTTTTTGACTTCATAAGCATTTAATTAAAAAAAAAAGTTGTTTGTAGAGTTACAATATCTCCAGTCTAAAATGTGAGTAAAAAAGGACTGATTTTATACCAAATTTGCAATTCTAATATTATCCTAAAAAAGGAATTCCAAATTAAATTACACATCCCAAGCCCCTACTCTTTCGATTAGCCGCACATCATAAACTTACAACACAGCCTCTCGTCGGAGATCCAGTCTCTTAAGTCGACTCCCTCCGCCGGCCACTCCTCCGATCCGCCGTCAGTTTCGCCATCATAGCTATTCTGATCTTCGATTCCTTCTTTCTTCAATTCTCCCCCGCCACCATTTACAATCCGAACCAGTAATTGCTTCTATAGAGCGACCGCCTCAGTGACAAACTCGGCTGCACCATCAACCATTCGCTAACAGCATTTAGATACAGCACGCGCCGACACATCGGACACGTATTTTTCCGATTAAGCCAACAAACTATACAGTCCACATGAAATATATGGCCACAGAGCAATTTAGTGACTCTTACATTCACATCAAACTCATCCACACAAATCGCGCAGCTAGTCTCTTTGCATTTCTTCAGGTAAGCACTAGTTGTCCGTTTGATGTAAAGTGAATCGATGAATGAGCGCGCCGCGTCAGTCGTCGGCATAGAGGTTGAGTCGTCGTCGGAGTTATCGGAGTCGTCCGAGTCGTCGCCGGAGCTTATGGTGATGACGTTGTTGTTACGAGATTCTTCCGTTGCCATGATATATAATTTCCTAGTCAAATTGAGGAAGAAGAAGAAGAAAGAAACAATGATCCAGAATTTTGTTAGATCAAATAGGACTGAGATAGAGACTAGAGAGAGGAGATGATATATATACACACAAAGACGGTGAGGGTGAGAAACACTAGTATTGGTGGGACCCAATGGACGATTAAATATTACTTTAGTTGATTTTGATTTTTTTTTTTAAATGTTAATATGTACATATAAGCAATTTAGTTGTGAGGTTTTCTCCACTAAATTTAATACACACTCTTTTCTCTCTAAGGTTTTTTTTTAAAAGCATTTAAAATGACTAAAAGTACAATTTTTTTTAAAAGTCAAAAGTGTATTATTTTTTTTATTCTCTTTTTTCTTTAACGGATAGAGCTTATTTATTCTTTAATTTTAAATTATTATATATTAAAAGGTCATGTCAATGGCAAAGATATAATAATTATACTATTATTTCTTCAACTTAATTTGCGTGTTTAAATGTATTTTTAACACCTTTTTATAACAATAAATACTCAGTATTATAATTTTATTGCTGTACATATTACGGTAAATAATCTTGTTCATTTCTTTTGGTTACACATTTTTATGCCATCATTATTATTTAGAGTTATCTACAATGACAATTTGCTTTAATTAATTAAATTACACTCAGAATATTATATTCGATTTTTTCTAAAATTATAGATAACATTGACTTTCTAAGTCAAATAATAGATTAAATTTTAAAATTAATGTAATCTATAAAAGTTTTGAATATAAATTATGTTGTGATAAATTTTTTTTGTCATAAACTATAAGATTATAATAATTATATTAATTAAAATAAATTAAATTAACATTAATTTAAGATTTAATATACCATTGTTTAATTTAAAAAATCAAAATGTATTTTTAGTTTTAGAACGGACAACGGTACTAATTTTAAGATACAAATTTTCTTATACAAGTTATAACTAACAAAGGAGTATGTTATTATCACTCAGTTAATGTAAATTGGCTATGTTAATAAGCATTATAATGAATTCTTAGAATATATATTTAATGGAGGACTTTTGTTTCTAACTAAATTTGATATTCCATTTGGTATACAAGTGTTAAACATAATCAGATAGAGTTGGTTGTAAATATATTATATTTGGGTATGAAAATATCATTCTTAAATAGAATGACAATATTAATGTTTTATACATCGTATTAGTTTGACGTAGGAGAAAATGTGCCCAATACGTACGTATTATAACAAATAATATATAAAATGAGACGTTTCTTCCGGTAGTAACACAGTTGATGGTTCTCAACAAAAGCATTTTTGTTTAAAAAAGAGATCAAGTATCTTGTGCGTAGCATATTGATATCTTAGTATTTTCTTCTTTTTTCATTTTAGGATTATAACACTAGAAGTTGGGGGGTGGGGGTGGGGGAGAAAAATGTTATTAGAACAAAATAAGTTAAAATATTTATAGAAAGAATTGAATACAAATATCATAATTTTTTCGCTCTATTAAGACTAAATAAGCACAAATTAGAATAGCTGCAATATACAGAAAAATCTTACTAAAATTAAAATGAACACACAAAAATTTAAGTTAAAATAATTGTATTATATCTTGGATTTTTTCTGGGAATCTGTATAATTACAAACTGATTAAACAACTACAATTTTGTAGTGATTACAACTTCTTGTTTCACACACTAGTTACGATTTCTCTTTATAAATATTACAAAACTTCTCTCTAGTTTATGAATATTGACAAAGATATTTTTAAGTTTTTCTATAGCTGTGTTTCTCTCTCTTAGCTGTTGGTGGTAGCGTGTAACAACTCTCCCATATATAAGAAAACAGAGATAGAACACATGTGCTTGCCATGCTTCTTTTTCAATGTAGTCGCAGTATATCTGAAAATACACGTGTCAAACTGCTATTGGCTAGTGTTGCTTCTATTTCAGTCCATGTTCTCCATGCGTTTCTTTTGTAAAGGTTGTTATTGGATCATCATATTTCAAGAAATATCTTCTCAGTTATACTCCTTGGTTTTTTGCCAAGTATTAGTGCATATCTCTTAAGCCCTGATGATGTGTAAATTAGGTTTAACTATCCCCTGATGATAATCCTAATATTGACTTGATCAGTGTGCTTCTGAATCTCCTGATGACAAGCCATGATGTTGACTTGATCAGTGTTTCACTATCCACTGATGTGTAATTAGATCAGTGATTTTTGATCCACTGATATTAAGACTCAATGCTATCCACTGATGTCATCCGTTGATGCAATGTTCAAGTTATCCCCTAACAGAATCGACCGCTGACGGTATACCCTGATGGTATCTCATGACGGTCAAGCTATTCATTAATAGTATTTCCTGATGGATTTATCTATTGACGGCATCCCCTAACGCAGTATTTGAGTCATCCCCTGATAGGTTTATCCACTGATGTCTTTTTAAATACTTATGTCTTTAATCACTAATACTATTTTTGGCATTTTTTTTTCATGAATATCTGATGTGCGGAATACTTGATCATCAAGTACAACAAGACATTCTCTGACATAAACAAGTCCTAGAAATATTCCATGATGACTTGACTAGTGCAGTTGAGACTATCCCTTGACAGATTAAGTGGTCCATCAGTGGATGTTTATTTGTTCAAATATACTAAGGTTTATAACATATCTTAAATATTTACAAGTGCACAATTCTTAAATAATTCTTATATTATCATTAACATCATTATGCCTAACAAATGTTTTGCTCATTCTCACTAATTTTAGGTTAGACACCGTTTATCATTAACATCATTATGCCTAACAAATGTTTTGCTCATTCTCACTAATTTTAGGTTAGACACCGTTAAAAAACCCAAGTAAAACAAACAAATTAAACACAAGGATGACACGAACTAAACACAATAAGAAACTAATTGAATTTGAAAAAGAAAGGGTAATTTTTTTGATAACGAAAATGAACTTGTGACTAAATTAGATCAACTCATGATCACAATAATATGTACCATTGTATTGAAACATATCGGTATTATTATTAGTCCAAGCTAAAACCGTACAATGTTCTAGTAAAATAAATTTAACAAATATGCTACACGCTTGTATATTTATCTGCATAATTATCAAAATATTATTGAAAGGCAGCATTTTTATTTTGGAAATCATAACTATAACATATTTTAAGTAGCACTCTAATCATACTTAGATATCCAATTGAGAGATCATCTCCATTAAATCAAGCTCCTTCTTCACTTCAAAATCCATCAAAAAATGCATGTCACCATGAAATGCCACCTCCAAATCAAAGCAATTTTCCTTCAAATTTGGAGCATTAACACTAGGCAAATCCTCAAGAAGAGCATCAACACTAACATTTCCTTCAAACAAATTTTCGTCGAAATCAAAATCTGAAACACCATTCAAATAGTAATTATGGGGGCAAAATTCATCTATATTGAGCTGAATTTGTTCTTCCATTTTCGGGTTCGTCGTCGCGGTATTTTTTCCATCATTTGCCTTAATTAATGAGGCTTTTTTGCGATAATTTGAAGGTTTTGAATCCAAGTTCAAGCTCTTGATGTAGTTTTGGAGAAGTGAACTAGGCCTTGGCCATTTTGTGCGGCACTTTCGTCTGGAGTATTGCCTTCTTTTTGTGGCATTCCAGTGATTTTTGATAGAGTTTTCAGTTCGACCTGGTAATCTTTTGGCAATTTCAGCCCATTTGTTTCCTAATTGGATATGGGCCTCAATTAGAATCCGATCTTCATCTTCAGTCCATACATCTTTCTGCATTCCAATGGATTATGTTTAATCACTGTATTTTCTTCTCCAATAATTTTATTTTACATGCACAATCTACATATAGAATATGACTATAAACATGTACAATATGTATTGAAAGACTCTTGAGGAAAAGCTATTAGCGCTCACCTATTTCGCATTTTTGGACGCACCCAAATGATTAGTGATTTTGAAACAATATATTTTTGTAAGGAAATAAATGAAATTTTTATAAGAATCCTTCATAAAATATATACCTCATTTTTTTCATTTGAAATAAAAGGGATATTGATGTTAAATGTCGCTTTTAAGTAAATGTTTCTAAATAGGTCACTATCTAAAATTAACACATCACATACACTCATAACAATTATAGTCAACAAAATTTAAACACTTAAACTTTTTCACTTTTCAAAAGAGGTAATTATCTCAACTTTAAATATTATTTTGACCAATAGGAAGTTTTGTGATTTTTAAATTATTATTTTGTTTTATTAATTTTTTGTGCAACTTCACTATGGACTCTTTAAATAACCGAATTGAAAAAATAAGAATATCAAACCTTGATGTCAGGCCTGAGGTGGTTGTGCCACCTCTCTCTGCACTGCTTGCCAATTCTTCCCTTCAGCATCGTTGCAATATGCGACCATTTTCTCTCTCCAAATTTATTCACCATATGAACTAATAGCCTGCGCGAATACACGCACACACACACATAAAAATCAGCCAAAAACTTCAAATAAATCCAAACAATGACAAAAACCTAAGAAAACTATTAACATAAACATATTTGTTAATTCTAAAATTTGAAGGGTAAAAAAAACAAAACTTTGACTAATTGCACCTATCTTCTTCCACAGTCCATTGTCCCTTGGATGAATTAGACTTCGTTTTGTTTTTGCATGCTCTTCTGTAAGTCGAAGCAGATTTATTAATGCCATTATAATTAATTTTTTTTGCTCCAACAGATCTTTTGTTGTGCACATTGTCAGCTGTGACACATGAGCTTTCATCAGGTACCACCAAGTTCATAGGCTTCACTTCTAAATAATTATCAATGTGCATGGCTGTGCTAAACATTTCACCATTTCCTCCGAGCGGATCAAAATGATCAATGAAATCATGATTTGGGGAGAAAGCAAATGGGAATGTTTGATGATCAAAATGATTGAATTGATCAAAAGAAGTTTTCGAACCAACAATATTAATAATTGGGTAATTAAAAAAAGATGATTCAGTAAACGATAACCGATCGAAATCTTGAGAAAGTTCTTGAAATGAGCAAATTTCCATTGCAAATTTGTCGTCGAATTCCAGTTTTATGTAATTAGTGGTTCTGTGGGGTAGAAGGGTTGGTAATTCGTAGAGACGATCTCCTTGGCTTTTTGTGTCAAACTCCATGAGAGAGCATGTAAAAGAAAATGAGGAATAAAAATGGCAGAACAATGGAATGGTTGCTTAATTAGCTTTAACTTTGTATTATGTGGGCAGTATGTTATTAATGGTAATTAATGTTACTTAAGAGTGAGTAATTAAGGGAGTGTATTTAGCATAGATTAAGTTTATACTACTAAGATCACATAAGAGAATTGTGCTGCACAAAATTTTTGAGATATAGTAATAGAGTGCAAATATACTCCCTCCCTCAGTCCACATTTAATCGTCCTATTTTAGCTTTTTTTGGTCAAATTGCATTTAAAATTAAAATATCTTCTTGTATTTATTAAACAAAGACAAATAGCTATTATCGTAGCACAGAGTAAAATATATTGATTATACTATTAAAGACAACTCTTATAATTTTTAAACTATCTCATAAATTCATACTCAACACGAATTGTATTATTAAGTGTTTTTGTTTTTCTTTTAAACTTGTACTTTTCTAAGAAAAATGAAAATAATTAAGAATTACTAATAAAACATAGATGTGAAACACATAACTCCGGCTAGAATAATTAAAAATTATTAAGTGATGTTTTATTAGCAAATTAATTTTTTCTGACATTTTTTCAGTATATAGATAATATATTTTAAAATGGAAGATATTGTGTTAATTAAATATATGTTTGTATATTTTCTTAGTTAATTAAAATTTGAAATTAAATTATTAAAGTTGAATATAAAGTTCATAGAAGAATATAATTTGATTGTAAAAATGTGTAACTTGTTACCTCATATATAAATTATTTGGATAAATTAATTGGTTAAAATTATTATAGGACAAAATTAATATATTATTCATTCTATTATGAAATTAGAGTTATCTTGGGATTTTATTATAAAATTATTTTAAGATTTATGATTATATGATAAAGTCAATATATTATTCACTCTATTATGAAATTAAAGTTCTCTTGGAACTCTATTATGAAATTATTTTAGTATTTGAGACTTTACTATTTCCATATATTTTTTTATAATTTTACGTATGTACATACATACATTTCATCTATTACTTTAATATACATATCTCAAACTATAAATTTCAAAATTAGTCGATTTAATTCTTTAAAATCAAAATATGATAAACAAATCTGAAATCTGGACGTAGGTAGTATGAGATTATTAGGACATTTAATCAACCAGCTGACTTGGCATTGATCGGTTTCTTCATTTTTACAGAAAGATTTTCCAGTATCTGAATTAATTAAAAATCTTACGGAGGGTTTGGCAAAAGATTGAGAAATAGATCTGGATCGATTTTCAGTTTATATGTTCAATTTTAATCAATTATATTAAAATTTGACAAACCAAATTGGAAATCTGTTGAATTGAATTGTAGATGTTCATACAGTAGCTAGTTAATGGAGAATATTGTCATGTTTACTAGTTCATGGTTCACTCACACCCTTTTCAAATGATTTTATGAAGCAAAACAAATTTTATCAACTGAATTTAATACACCAAACAGGGGCAGATTAGGAAGTTAAATATTCAAGCAATATTCAAGAATGCACTACATATTGATTCTCTGAGTCTCAGGTTCTTATGCCGAATTTTTCAGGATAACATCAAGACTTTTATTGTGAAAACTACTGTAATATGGAGATAACTAAGATGATCATTACTTGCTTAAAATATATTTTCTTAAAAGCATAAGTTTGTTTCTAGAAATTTATTAGAAATATACGAGTGGTGATAAAGATAAGAAAACTGTAAAACAAATTAAAAATTTGTAACATGATAATAATTTTTTTATTCACAAATTTAACTCCTTCTATGAAACAAATTTTATTTTGAAATTGTAACTATTTTTATGGAATCCAATGAGAAATATTTTTGAAAGAAATAGGATCACAAAAACGTTTCAGCGAAAACTAAGTTACAGATTTCATTCGATGAGTAAATAGGTTTGGTTGTACCTGAAACCGATTTGTTCTCTCACTCTAAAGCCTCTCTAAATACAGTTACTACTTATTAAATGAAAAAAAATTATTTATTAAGCATAACTAGTCTATATTTTTGTTTTAACTATTTTAATTTCTAAATAGTGAGAAATTATAATTTCATCAAAACTACAACATGAAATTATAACAAGGATTTTACATACATATTGTGAAAATTGTTTTTGTTAATATAAATATAATTAATAAAAAGCTTCAGCGCATGTTAATTTGTTAAGTTATGAAACTGAATTTAAACTATCTATACTAATATGTCAATTCACAAGAGCTATCGATCAAACTAAAAAATGGAATTAAAATCAAATTCTGAAAAGAATCTGATTGCTCAGAATTTATAATTTTCAAAATCTGAAACAAGCATAGCCATAGCCTATTGCAATCACATTACAAAGTGCTGGTATTAATCAAGTAACTCCCCAAAAGAAGATGTCTGATCAAAAAATATATAAAGTTTTTTGGTAAATAAAAAAATATTGAAAGTTGATGTTTGCCAGAAGTCCAGAAACGTTCTCCAAACTGTTGATGAATGAACAAATAACTTGTTGAACTACTCAACACAATTTATCTGGAAAGCTTTTTCAGGGTTCTTCGGATCAATTTGAGAATGATGAGGGAAATCAAGAGGCATTTCTGCAGCACAAAGCCCTGCTTCATTCAACACCCTTACCACTTCTTGATGGACAACTGCATTTCCTTCCGGTGTCAGGTGCAATCCATCACTGTAACGAAGGAATACAATGTTAGATGAACTGTTAAAATGAGGATTTGTTAGAAATATCATAATTGTATTTTTACATAATTTTGGGATTTTAGAAATTTGTGAATTAATGTAACACAAGATTCCTAGGTTTTGTCTATAATATTTCTTGCTTTTTCTTTTTCTATATTAACAAGTTCACATGAATGGTTTGTAGGTATAACAACAGTATCACTCACTCCAGGAACTTCGTTTGCCATCCCTCTGTTTCTTGCATCTTGGACCATAGATTGATGGAAGGAATACCTAGTTCCTTGGCTAACTCAATACACTGCTCCGCATAAACTCCCGTAACTTCGTTTGTCCTTTCTGGCAGATCCATTGCTTTCTCGCCATACAAAGATCTGCTCAACCAGATTGTATTAAGAAGAATACTAGTAATATAATATAGACAAACAACTAAAGAAGAACATTGTTGTTATCTAGACAAGGAAATAAGCATCCAACTCTTCATATCGATACATAACAAGGCTGTAAAAGGAGTCCGAAATAGCTGATATTCGATTATAATATTCGTATCCGTATTCGAAAAAAGCAGATATTATTCATATCCGATTAAAAAGTAATAGATAATTCATTATAAAATGAATATTAAAGTTATGGTAGATTTTTTTGATGAAATAAATAAAATTTTATATTTTTTGTGTTACATATTTTACTAAAATATTAAAATTACTTTCACTTAAAATATATTCAAAATATCCAATATCCGTATTCTTATTTGATTTTATCTGACAAATATTATTCGTATTCGTATCCGCTTGAAATGAAGCGAATATAGATATAGGTATATCCGTTTACACCCTACATAACATACTATCTGAAATCACAAAGAAACATGCGTGTCCCAACAAAATGAATAGATGTCAATATGTCCGGTTTATTTATCCGATTTATATTTTCCTGCATAAATGGAAAAATATTCCAACTTTTTAAGGTCAATAATCATACCGTGCATATTTGAAGCGTCCAGCCTCATCAATTGGTGGAGGAGTTATCAGTACAACTACAGCATTTTGAGAGCATTCCTACAATCATTTTTATAGAACAATGAGAAAACAAAATAAATGGTTCACAGGTTGGGGGAATGAGTAATGGACAAAATTGACCACTAATGTAGGATGCAACTGCTAAGGTAGTTATATTACAGACGACACAGAAATTAACAGTGCAGATATCATAAAGAAAAGAGATGTCAATATAAGAGCTTAAAAAGCACAATTTTTTTAGGACAAATATTGTAATGTAACATTGCACATATCATTGATACTGTACATGCATTTTTTTTTCTGGGTTTGTCCTGGGTGGTTAGCTTACAGAACCAAATCGCATTTACCTGTTTTCTTCCATCTTTGAGTCTTTCTACTTTTGTTTTTTTCTGTTTTTTTATTTCATTATTCACACAGACTTCAAACTATAGGATCTTCAGGGTGAAGACTTTAGTTGAGGAATTGCTATATTGGTAATACAGCACCAATGATGAACTAAATATGACATATCACAGGGTGATGTCTGAGAAAGGACATACTCACAAGCTTTACCCATAGGTTGTGGTGTTAAGATTTCTAACAGTAAGGTGAATAAGAGTTAAGGTGACCTCAGAGTTCTGAGCACTGAAGGAGAGTAGTATGCCTGAAAGATATAGTTGGAAGGGTGTAACTACACGGCGTCAAGAATGAAAGTGGTGAGTGTAGATGGCTTCTAGTCATATGATCCTACTGGTTCTGATTGCCAGGGATGAAAAATTACAAGTGAATTAAAAGATGATGAATTAAGCAGTGATGTTAACAGCTTGTAGCACGAGTAGCAGAATTATATGTTGGTAAATTAAGTAAATATTGCAAAAGCTATTGGAGCAATAGGTACTTAATCATACAATGTAAGTAACTATTCTTGAATGAAACAGCTACTACACGTGGATATTCATTTCATGATGCATAAGAAAAGTAGTTCAGAAATCAATCGAAGTACGAAATTTGTATTTAATCTTATATAACTCCTAGAATTATACTCAAACATGAAATTTGGACAAGAGTGTAAAACTTAAAAAAGCTAAATATACCTAGATGGTCAATGATACAGAAGATGAATATGATAACAGATTTATGAACTCATCGAGTAGCTGAACACTTATGCTGAAGAGGTTGTTCTAAGTTCTAACCTGGTAACCCCTTTTACAACTGAGCGAACGATTCCATGGTTTACAGTAAAGGGCATACAACAAGAAGCTCTCATGGAATTCAAACATTAACTTTACTCTCACCCTCCAAATCAAGCTTTTATAGAAATGGGTCAAATAGCATTTGCCACATCTAGGCAGAAGGACCAAGCAAAGGTTGAGTGCTGATAGTCAATGGAATCAGAGTCCGAAAATTTGACTATTAACTCTGAAGATAAAGATTAAAGAATCTGAGTTGTTAGCAGATATAACAGTCGATTACACTATACTGAAATTCTGGAATGTAGTCAAAAGCCAATTCCATGTAACAGTGTAACAATGAAACCATCAAAATTTGAAGATTTCTACGTTGAGGTTGAGTGAAGAACCTCTCCCACATGGCAATTTAACTTGCTCTTAACTACCCATAACCCAAGTACCCATTTCATCTTTTCTCCGAGCGGAATAAATATGTATTTGAAAACGATGCATGAAAGGTACAAAACATACAAATTCACCAGAAAGGTCAGAACCAAAAAAAAAAAAAAAAAAAAGGAAATTATTCTTAAAAAATCTGTTTTCTTAACCAGCAACCACTACATAAATTCTTACAGATAAGAAGTTTATAAAATGAGGAATACTGTCAAATGACTGCTAACCTTTATACAATGAACAATTCTTCTTAGGTTCTCTTTGTACTCTTCAACAGGTACATGTTGTCGTTCACTGGTCCTTCCCAAAAGAGCAGCATCATTAGCCCCCAAAAAAACTGTGGCAGCAAGAGGAGGTGTTGTACTTCCCTGCAAATGATTTAAACATAAAGACGAATTCTGAAGTGTTGTGCCTGTTAGTTGCACTTGCCTTTGTGTCTTGGCAATCTTAGGAGATAGCTCCACTGTATCTTATAACACTGGTAGAAGGTAATTCAGTTGCAAATGACATTTACTAATTCATCACCACTACGCGAAAGAAGTACAAATCAAATTTCTTGCAATTGCTAAAAGAAGGGAAGTTTTGCTAGCAAGGACAGAATAAGAATACAGGAGACATAGACAGAAATTCAGAAAAACATACTCCCTACAATCAAGAAAAAGAGTCTCATTTGAATTTGTTCATACTATGTTGAAATCCTAAAACTGTGCTGTGATTTTTTAGGTTTTCAAATGCTAAAGTTTGTGCTAAATAATGTGAAGAACTTGCCAAGCAATTTTACAACATTGAATTTTATATCAATTAAAATTAATGTTGTAAAGAAGTTAGGTGGAACAAGGTGGTAAAGGGAACGCGCCTAGCAAAGAGATTAGGTGGGAGTTTAATCGAACTTATGTGTTAGGTTATATAGGACCGCTTAGGGCCTAAACAGAGAATTAATTGAAGTAGGCAGAAATTTTTACGACAATGATTAAAGTTCAAATAAATTCACATCAAATTCAAAATTTGAATTTGTGGAGCAAAGTTAGATCATACAATTTGAAATGAAAAGGGATTCCCTTTTTCGGAAAGGGAGAAGTAGTATCTAATTCAGTAAATCCACAAATTATATATAGTCGATCATATTTACTGAAACCCAGAAAATAGAGATCAACTAAGAAAATCATAAGAATTAAAATGAAGAGCATTTGAAATCAACTAAGTTAGCCGTACAAAAGAAACACCCATTCATATAGATCACTCACTGGTCAATAATTTATTCAAAACAAACACCTTCTTTCTAGTCTTGAATATTTGGATTAATAATGAGATTGAAGATTATTCCGACCAAAGCAACAAACTCAGATATTGTGATCAGAAACTAAGAAAGATCAACAATTTACAAAAAAATAAAATATTTAAAAAGGGGAATTGTAAGAAAAATACCAGAGGAAAAATGTGATGCAACAAGAACAAAGCCCATCTTGTGTTGTATCCGCCATACCCACGAACCAGGACATCAGCCTACCAACAATACAAAATAATTAACACCCATTATCAGTTTTCAAGTATTTGGTCGAAATTGAAAAAAAAAAAGAAGAACAATTTAAAAATAAAAATAAAACCTTTCTTGAGTATGTATCAGCAAGTGCAGAACCCCATCCGCCAAGCCTGAAGGATTGCTCTGTAATGGAGTCGCCGAATAATATTATTTGAGGCCTCATCTTCTCTTCCCACTTCTCAGTGAAACGAAATGCAGTGTGGTGTATTGCAAGTCTAAACGACGTCGATTTCGATTATTTCGAGGTAACCACTTCTCTCTTACTAGTTTGAAAATCTTTTACTTTTTCCCGAGTTTGTCTCACCTATAAAAATCTTTGCGTTTACTCTAAGCAGTGTTTAGACCCACTAATTAACTTGCAGATTTAGAGCATAACTTGTACCCGTTTCATCTTTACAATTAGGATTTCATTTTCCAAACGTAGATTGTATAAATACTACTGTTACGTAACCCAAAAAAATTCTAGTAAAATATAGTGGTATCTAACCTTGACCGGTTAATATAATTCTCGTTAAGTAATTAATTTTTTTACTTTTAAATTTTTTATAAAGTTTAACAGGTTAAGTATGTGTATTGTATCTAAATTATTGTAAATCATAATACTCTAATTCTAATTCTATGTATACACAAACTTTCATAATTAATAGCAATACTAGTTTCTTTGTATATTGAAATAAACAAATCTGAGTAAGGAGCAGGAGAAAAAAAAATTATTCTAGAAAATCACAGATAATTGAAGATAAACTCCGGAGACAGTTAAAAGGATTTTTTTTTTTTTTTTTTTTTTGGTGTTACAAGTTAAAGTTAAATAAAGAAAACCGAAGTATTGATTAATTCTGTAAACAAAACAGACTCCGGAAATATAGGAACCGAGAAGGGTGAGGAGATAAATACAAATTTCCGTTGGCATCACTAAAGCCCTCAGCATTGTTAGTACTCGCTTTCTCTTTTCTCCCTCAGCATTGTTAGTACTCGCTTTCTCTTTTCTTTTCTATCCCAAATGTCTCGTGCACAACCTGTAATTTTTCTAATATTTTATTTGTTCTAAAATTATACGGAGTATTTTTTTTTGTTATTTTAAAATTAAAAATATATTTAAATTTTAAAATTATAAAAAATTATAAAATTTCTTTAAGTCTCATTTTATTCACTACTCTGATTAACTCTACTATTCATAGTGTCTATCATAATTAACACTATTATTACTTAAAATAATATGATAATATATATATATATATATATATATATGTAAAACATAAAACTTGTAAAAAATGCGTGTCTAATTTTAACATGAAAAGATACTTCATAAATAAAGGTTAAACTGCTGTTCCAAAAAAGAGAAGAAAAAAAAAGCTATGCAATGTATATGTGGTCGCTTTGTATAAACAGATTGTTGGTGACTATAGTGAAATATAATCTAACTGTTAAAGTGTTAATAAAGAAGACAAGAAACAATCAAACTGAGAAGTTTATGTCTTGGTAATAGTAATTCAATTTTAAATAATTTTTTGACATTATTAAAAAACTTTATTATCTATTACGATGGAAGAGGAGGGTTTCTAACCTTAACCTATTGTCAAGGGAAGGGAAGGGATCCACTTGATAATTGAGATTCAGGATAATCATCGGTAGATAAAATTATTTACACATTACTTTTTGGCTATTATGATGTCACTAAAGAAATGTTAAAAAAAGAAAAGAAAATTCTTGTTTGCTTGGGCAGTTGGGCTTTCAGCAAACTGGTTCCGGAAATATTACAATTGGCCATATATCAACCTGAAAAATATTATGTCCTTTCAAAAATTAAAATTACATTTTAATTCATATAAAATATATTTGTAAAATTTTATAATTAAAAGTTGAAGTGAATTCATTTTTTAAAAATTTTATGAAAAATACTCTTAAATACAAATTTATATATTTATATTTTTACAAAAAAAAAATTATATATGAAAAATAACATTCGCAAATAATACAATATAAAAAAAAACTGTATCTCTAATTTTGAAACGACGCATGTGTGCACCCGTACACACACAGGGAAAAAAAACGCTTACACACGTAGGTTAAAAATACGTGACCAAAAATTATAAGAACCAAGTATGGTTTATCGTCCTGGAGTTTATTAGTTAGGTTTTGGTTGGTAAAATTTTAATAATTAAATTTGAATAATTATGTTGTCTAAACAATTTAGTGTTTTATTTAAATTAGAAGGTAAACAAACCATTCTGTTCAATAATTGATTCGAAAAGGACATGAATGTGTTTATAGCGAGTGTACGAATTTTTAGACAAAATCTCTCTAAAACTAGAAGGAAAACAAGGACCTCCTTAAAATTATTTTAAGGAAGAATGAAACTTCACCGTATTACGACCACAAATCAAAATAAACTATCTGTATTACGGATGTTTGATTTGCTTGGATCAGACATCCCGTGGACAAATATGATAATCTCTCAATTGATAATGTCCCAATGACAATTCAGTGTCTTGCTTGAATATAAGTCATGCTTTCACATCAATCAAAATATAACCACGATCAATAATTTAAAAAATAAATCTAACACCACTTTAATCAATTTTTAGAACCTAACAAGATCAAACTTACCAATACTAAAGATACTCAATAGGATCCCCTATTGTTTCAACCACATATTCAAGAAGTAATCAAAGATGACATCTTTAAATTCGATTCAGTATTACTAATACATATTTATTTTTGAAACCCCACATGTTAAAAAGGTGTTTAAGTTAAATAAACTCTTTTTTCCAATCATATAATATGCAGTCAGAAAACAGTGTCAGGTAAGTGCATATGTCCAGTTTATATAATGTCAGTGCAGATGTGCATAGATATGCACAGAACTTAACCAGGTTTAAAGCACCCACTGATATTTTCTGTCCCTATCATTCTAATATCTGAAACAAGGTTGTGACTTCTGAGAGAGACTTGATGCAGCAGATAATTTTTATAGGAACTTTTATAGGCCATGGGGTCCCTTAAGTAGTTGTATATATGTGTCACTATTATTATTTGTTTTGTGATATAAAGGCAAAAGAGTACTAGGACTGATTGTAAAGTTTGACACTAAAGTTTTGGTCCTAATGCAGATGGTAGGCATAGTGGAAGGAACTCCACGCGTTCCACTAAGATATGTACCCTTGACCCTTGTCCTTCATCCCCCCTTATGTTCCTTTCAAGTCATTTTAAATGAGTACTCCAAGAGGACCGCCGTAAAAAATCTTCACCTAATTTGATTAATTTCAATTTAGGTGTTTACGGTTTTTTATATTTACTTATTCATCGTCTAACTTCAATTAAAATCATTATTTTTTAGTATAATATCTATTTAAATGTTAGCCGCTCTCTTTACCGACTAAATTCGTTTAACACATTGTTGGATATTTTTCTTTTCTATTTAGAATTGAAAATACTTAATGTTTAACCTTATTTTTTGGATTCCACAAATAAATAGAAAATAAGAATTTTAAATTAGATCTGTCTTAGGATAGATTGTTTTGCTTATAAATAAGGTTGATTTGTAGGTTTGTAAATACACACAAAAAAAAACTAATCAGATATTTTGAGAGAGAATTTAAAAGAGAGCAATCACCATAAAACAGAAAAAATAGTGAAATTCGTAACTTTCTATCAGCACAACGCAACGGTCTTATTTTTGCTTGCGTTTCCCAGAGTTTGGTCGGTCAGATCGTTCTGATTTTTGGACAGCGGCTTCGCAATGTCTGATTCGTGTTTCTGAATGGTGGAGATCGTTTTTTGGAGATCCGGAAGTGTGCTGTTTTGGAGTACGAACAGGCTGCCTGTTTTAGGTAATATTCTCTGATTTTGTCTATGTTTTATTCCATACTTCTTGACATTTATTCCAAGAAAGTGTGAAGATATATTTTGAGTTTGTGTGCCTCTAGTTTAACTAGGGAAAATTTGATGTATTACCCAATTATTTGTGATAGTGAAATTTTTGGGTGGACTACGGTTCATGATTTTTACTACTTATCTTTCATGTATAATTTTTGTGCGTCTTATGACTTGTTTTACAAGTTTATTTTTTCTCTACTTAATTGTTTTCTCAAAGGTTTACAAGTTTAGAGAAAATTATTATTCCGTTATGGTCAATTTTTCCCGACACGCATTTGATAACAACCAAGTTAGTATCAATTTCAATCATTATATAGTATACGTATTAAGGGTGAACCGAAGGTAAATAACACCACGCACTGGTCTTCTGTTATAACTTAGCGTTAGAGTAGCAAGCAGAGGAGGTGAAGAAGCTTTTGGTAACCAAACAGAAAGTTTTGAGAAATCAGAGCGAGACGTCACAAAGTCTGAGGGCGACAGACTTTACCAATTTGTTGGTAATTGATCGAAAGCAAGCAAATAAAAAGTAGAGCATACCCTTTGTTTGCTCTGCATTGGGAGAGATTCGCGCACCAAATTGACAGAAACCATTTTTTGATGGTCGAGTGACGAGATACTCGGTGATGTCCCCCACTTCATTTGTTAAGATAGATAAAAGGTGCAACTTCAATAAGTGATAAATAGGTGGTCACATGTAATTTCACCTTTGTACAATTTCTTTTGCATTTGGTATAAGTAAGTGATGCATAAACATAGAAGAGGCATTTAAAAGATACTTTTGATTATAATTTATAAAAATCTGACCTGGGGACATCGGTTTCATGCTCGAGTGTCTGAACTTTGCAGATCATGGACCAAAGGAACAGTTGTTCACATGCTAATATATCATCTAAAAGTCTGCAAAATTGGCGTGCCCTGGTGTAAGGAGCACTGAGATTCATTCACCAGTGTTGCACAAGCGCCGTTATTCAGGTCTCTAATTTCATGACCGAGTACCATTAAAAAACCAAAAGTTTATGGCTATAATTTGAAGAATCTGCTGTTACATATCTCTACACAACAGTCTTCGGCACTTCTTATGTACTTACGTGTCGTCTGCCAGAGATCTTGTTACGCAAACCAAGAACCAAAGGTTGATGATAGCAATGTATATATTTTGTCTCACTATTTAAGAACCACAACATTATTGAAAGATTTCTTCTTGACAAAAGGTTAATCATTATATATATCATTCCATTATTTTCAAGTTATTCAAGCAACCCTAGTAGTGGAAACATGAAATTACAACTGGGTAACTATACACTATTATGACCAACAATGGCACAAAAAGAAATACCTGAACGTAAATATTATACTTAATATAACACAAGACCTCTCGAGAACTACTAAGAACCCTAACAGGAATAATAAAGCTTGTGGTTTAGCCTGAAGGAGAACCATGACTGATTTGACCAAGAATGGATGGCCCAGGACTGGGTGTTCGTTTTATTTCGAGTCCTTTTCCATTTGATCTAGGACTCCTCAACTCATTCATGTGGGGGCTAAATGCTCTCTGTGATACCCGTGGGCTATATGCAGGCTTCATATCATCTTGTGAAGTAGGGGTCGAACTTGTAACTTTTGGACTCTGTGTCCGGCGAATCTCACCACGGCTTCTTGTTATGATTTCATCAAGAAGTTCCCCACTATCAATTTGGGCAGATCTTGGTTGATTGTCTTGATCCTGCAAGCATATAGTAGGTTTTTATGTTTGGTTTCTGATCTTAAAAGTTTGAGTTCGATTGACAGAGTTAATGCAAATTTAGTCTATGGATAAGTTGATTGTATATGATCAAGAGTCTTTGAAAAATTTAACAGAGGAATCATATGTCGACATGACATGATGCAAGTTTGATCATAAACGCAACTGCAATTTTTTTAGAAAAACCAGAAGCGTTCCAAAGAACGCAACATGTACACATGTTTAGCTGAAAAAGAGAAAATTGTAGACAACTTACTCCAAAAGACATGTTAAAAGCAATTGCAGGGGCTTCTTCGTATTCCGCGGCATCTAAGTCTTGAAGATGGGCTCCTTTGAAAAATTTGGGGAGCACATACTGCCTCACTGGAACAAGGAGCATGATCAAGAGTGGGAAAAGAACACCAGCTATAGGGATCCAAGTTATGCCAAAACACATAAGCAAGTAAACTGTCTGAAACAAGGTGAAGGCTGCAATTGTTTTGAAAGGTACCGTCTCAACAAATGTTGCATGATATTCCTCCAAGACCCTGAAAAGTAAAATAACCGAGAAGATTGAGTCAATACATAAGAAGATTAGTTACATAGTGACAAGTTCAGGAGCTGGTCCATATCGCAACTAATAAAATGTAAGGAGAGGAAAGAGAACTGATATAAGGGACAAAACTTATGATAAAACTCAATTCCAGTTTTCAACTCAATATTTAGTTTTAAAAAATGGTAAAAGAGATATATAACATATTTTTAGCGACAAATAGTATTTTGATGGAAAGAGACAGATTCTTGAATGTAAAACGTTATATAACAACATTGGTAGCTAAAGTTGTCATCCCTTTCCACACATATGAGCTAAAACTTACTTGTATCGTCGACTTGGAGCAGTGAAAAGCAGCAGTATCCTCTCCCAGAATTGATTTCCAGGTAAGCTTTCAATGGCCATGAATGCAAAGTAACCCCAAAGAACGGAAGTTGGAATCTTCTTCAAAAGAGGCATAGCTGCTAGACAACAAACAACCAACAAAGCTTGAAGCAGATTGCTGAGGCGTTGCTCTTTGACTTCAACAGGTAAGAGATCATCAATATCCTTATCCACATCAAAAACTGTTTCATCAACTGGTGCACCAATGTAGCCGGTGCTTGAGGCAAGTTGAACCGTGGACTCTTTCAGCTCTTTCAGTCCCTGTTCAAGTACAATATGGAATTAGCAGTGCAGATGAAATATGTATGTATAACCATTATGAACATGTTGGAGTATTTACCAAACCAGATGGAGTTTGATAGACAAGTGGAGTCTGCATTTCCCTGTATGCATCTTGCATGTTCTGGTACAACTGTCCCAGGTTTGAATTCTTACTCATGCTCTTCTGAGCTGTAGATACGAGCTTATTTCGAAGAAGCTGTTCAATCAAGAGTAGATGTAATTTAACTTCCTCTTCAGACTTGGATCAGATGATGCAACATATATAAATATAATACACACACACACACACACACACACACACACACACACATATATATAAAGGAAAGGAGGTGCCCGTCAAATAAATGAATAGATACTCATTATAGTTGGGAAAAGCTTCAGTTGTACGAAAATATAGATAGGAAAATAGAAAAGAGATCTGACAAGCCAGACATTGAAATTGTTTTGACTGGATAATCATCACAGTGTTGATCACAAGGAAAAGTGCAAAATGAGATCATTGGAAAGAAATCATTAAGTAGTTTAAGATTATACGTAACCATGCAGATGAAATAATCGTATCTTCAATTTTCTAGTAAGTTGCACTAATTTCCATATGCAGTTAGTACCTGATGTTTTAAAGTGGCTAAGCTTTTTGTGTGCATTGGAGATTGTGGAATGACTCCGTTGGAAGGTGGAATTCCAATAAGACCGCATAATATGACCTGATCAACAAAAAAAATTAGAATAAAGGAAGAAGAAAGCAATAGCATTGCTTAAACAGCAACCTACTTGTATTATACCAATAAAGGGAATAGTTTTACAAATTTCTGTGAGCAATAACATACCAGGAAGCCCAAAAGAAGAAGGTCATAATGATATGAAGAAGGCTTTTTCAAGTTGAACTCACTCTGCTGAGCAAGCTGAGATGCAACACTGTGGTCAAAGTAGTAAAGCACAGCAATCATGGTTGCTGGAATAAATGCTCCAACAATATATATAGGAGGTACATTCAACATATCCTGAAATAGGACCATGTTATGTGTTTTATGCATTTAGATCAAAGTGATGCCAGAAGAAAGTATCAAGTAGTCGACAGTAGGAAGTAGGATAGACACCTTTACAACCATCCAATTTGTGTATGCACCAGGAGACCATGGGTTTGGACTTACAAGACGTCTTGGTATACCTTTTGGAACATCATTAGCTGGTATGTAAGACACAGCAGTCCATACCAGCACCATCAGTGGGACACCATAATCAGCAATAAAGCCACGGAACCAACCTTGAAAGCAGATATGAAAGTCAGAAATTTGAATAGAGGAGAAATACTAGATGAGTAACTTTTCTATCAATATTATTGTCAATTACTAGAAACTAACTATAAATTACAAGAATTAACTTATATTTACAGTAAACATAGGCTTTGGGAAATCATTAACATATACCTGTCCCATAGCGCCATGATCTAGCCTTACGGCTCTTTAATGCTGTCAGGAGAAGGCCAAAGGACAGAACCAATGCGAACATTCCATTTCCAAAACGCCATGAACGTTGAAGTGCAGCCTGATTAGGATTTTCTCGTTTTGGTGTGCCAAATTCGTCCACTACTCCCTACAGGATAAAGATCAAAAAGTTAAGTGTCTTTTGCTGTTGCATTTGGAAGAGGAAAGTATCCCAGCATCAATGAATTTATCATCAAATGGATTTTTGCTAAAGAAAATTTACTAATGCTTGGTGGTTAAGGACTTTTAGATATAGTTAGAGCTAAAGACGATTTGAACCATATTGATTCACTAAAGAAGGTACTGCAGACATCCAATGCATAATCTCCGAAAATTTACCAGGCAAGCTAATAAGACTATGATGGAAGAAATAAAGGGTCGGACAAAATCTTACTATGCTATGTATGGTTTGGATATCATGATGATTTTTTTTCTTTTCTTCCGGTAAATATCCAAGTTAGTGGACAGTATTACATAGCATACTTACCCGGATAGCCTCCTGCATAAAGAGCATTGCGATTAGAAGGCCAAATAATTCACCAGCCAGACGTGTAAATCTATTGATTATAGAGCAAGCACCTAAAATAGCCAGCATGAAAAGCAAAAGGGCAGTCCACACACAGACCCTGTAGGACAATCATGTAGAAGCTTAGAACTGCGAGCAGATATAGACGCATATGTAGTGAGAGAAAAGTAGATACCATGCAGTCCAGGCTAAGAAAAGTTCCTGACCCAAATCCTTTCGATCCTTAGCGAACTTGAACATAAATGTGTACATTAGAACTGTTGGCTCGGCTACACCAAGAATTAGCAGTGGTTGACCTCCTAGAATAGAATGGATGATTCCACAAAGGGACGTTGATGCAAGAGTTTGCACGGCGGTGAGAGTTCCATCTACGGCACATATATACAACAACTACTCTTAGTCTTAGCCAATATACTTCAATATAAGACATAACAAGAAAAGCTTGAAAAACATCCCACCGGTGTCTCTCTCTAGTTGCTCTCCAAATGAAATAACTGGAATTGCTGAAGCAAAAAATATGTATGTTGTTGGTGCTAGGATCCTGATCACAAATAGATAAGCATGAATATGGCATTTAAATCACTGATAAAAGTTACCTTAAGTTATTGCAGTATCATTGCAAAAATTATAGAAATATAACCATGTGCATATATATGATTATTCAAAATAATAGTTAAGATAATTTTCACTAGTTAAAAAATCAAAATCTTCACCATATGAAACATGTATATGTTTGCAGGAGAACACACACCTGATACCTGCTCGAAGGCCACCAGTCCAGTCTTGCTTGTAGCATAATAGCCTTTTCTGAAGATCATTCTTGATCCCCCGGAAGGGAACAAACGTCTCTTCCATGACAATTCAAAAATTATGCAAATAAAGGAGTTGCAGGGTTCTATATTGTTCTTTAAATTGGTGAAGTTACAAAACAGATAAGAGATAGACTACAAATGACAAACTCACACTGTGAACAGGAAAGGTCTCGAGAGGCCAATATTACTATAACTATATCTTCATAAGGAATATAAAAGAAAGTATAGGCACAAATTGAGGGATTGCTTGATCATTATTCGGAATGAATGAGTATACCTCGGCGAGGTCCATGAATTAGAAAGTATAAGTTCCAGAACTATTTCATTGTAGAACTTTAAAGAATTGTTGTGTTATGTTATAAAGAAGAATAAAAGAATCTTTGTGAATGTGAATCCGTTAAAGACTTGAAACTCGGTGCTGCCTACTTAGATTCCATATCTGAGGGAAAATCACATATACTAGCGAACTATATCCATTTATAATCCAGGAATCAAGACTAACGACTGAACATGACACTCCCCATCAATTGAGAAGTCAACTAGCGGTTGGTTTTAGAAAAGTTCAGATCCATCACCTCACCTCAGCTCTAATATTTTGCATATGCAAATGCAAGGAAAGCAACAAAAGACCGAGGATGAGTAACAGTTACATGACCTGAATATTATTCCAAATTCTGTGTATGTGAACTTGAAAGCTTTTGGGAAAAAGGAGCAACAAAATTAGCGAAAACCCATTTGTCAGGAAGTGATTTATGTGGTTTCAGAACAAGTTTAGGCAAATGGGCATGTCACAGAACCCAACAAATCCTCGAAAATAAAAAGGAAATAAAATTGACCCGTGAAATCTGTCTAAGATTAGCGACTACCCATAACGAGAATTGAAGAAAAAAGTTTCAGAACAAGGTAGAGCAAATGGACATCAATTAAAGTGAGACAAGAATCAAGAAAGTACCTCCTTCACAATCACATTATCAAGGAAAGAAACAGACAGTTATCAACTAAGAAAGAGAAGTATACTGAACCTGCAAATTAATGAAACCTTGAAATACAAAGGGAATGGTAAGAGACAAAAATTGGAAGTGGAGAAATATGAGAGAGGGACAGACTATAAATGAGGGAAGAGAGAGAGAGAGAGAGAGATGGGGTGTGAGAAATGGAAGTTGTTTCGAAAACAAACTCTTTCTGGGTGGGAGGTATTTTTAGGTGTGATGGATATGAGGTGAGTAATAATAAGCTTATTAAATAAACACTTCGCTCGCTCCTACTGCAAAAGCGCTAACAAACAAACGAGTAATTGAAACATTGTTGCGTTTGATAGATGAGAGAAAACTAGAAAGAAAAAAAAATGTATAAAGAATAAAAAAGCTCCTACTTGATGTACGGTTTTCTTGAGACTAATTTATCTGTACCATCGTATGATTCATCTGTTGATATATATGTCTAAAAATTGATTAAGTGTTTATTTTTTAATTTTTTAATAAGTGAGATCTAAAGCCGTTTTTCAATTTTTTAATAAGTGAGATCTAAATCCGTATTTAAAGAGAGTAACTTGTCTATATTCCTGTCTGATTCATTCCCTATTACATATATTAAAAAAGTGACAAGTGTTTATTCTTTAATTTTTTTATAAATAAAAATTAAATTTCTATTTGGGAAGAAGAAATCCTTATTGGTTGAAGTAGACGATGAAACATAATTTGATACAGAAAAATCAATCTCTTATTTGAGAAAGTTGAAATAGACGACATAGAGATAAGGCGGAGAAAAACCCCGTCTACAGAGACGTTATAATACCACTAGTAGTACCGTAATGTTTAACGAATTTTAGATTTACCGGAGACGACACTGTGAACGGAGGAGAGGTTTAGGTTCCATTGTAATTAGATAGGTGGGATCCCAAGTGACAGGATTTATTTTGTTTTAAATAAAATCAAGAAATAGGTTATATGATAAAATGTATTGTACATTTGTACCATTTATAATTTAAAAACATAAAAAAATGAAACGTCTGAAATGTTAAAATTTCAATAGATAATACATGTTTGTTATTAAATATAATAATTTGCGACAAACTTGTAAAAGAATTAACGACGATATGTGATAATCGACTAATTTTTTAAAAAATTATTCACAGGTATTTGAATTTGGTACAATACGAATCGATTGAAAATCCATACATTTTAAACTAGATTATAGGTGCCCGTATAAATGTCTTTGACTAATTTCAAGTAACTTAGGGAACCATCACCTATATTCGATTGACTATTATGTACTAAGTATTCTCTTTTATCACTTATACTTCTATATCTTTTTATAAAAAATGATTAGCCAAAACGAAACAAGTTTGCTTATGTTAATTATCAAAATCTTCTTTTATAAGTTTCTTAATTTTTACGTTAATTTTAAAAGATTGCTTATTTTAATCACCAAAATCTTCTTTCGGTGAGAATAATAATTGAATTGCGTTCTGCAGTTATACCATAATACTCATCTTGTTTTAAGACTAAAGAAACAGAAGTACTTAAAACTCAAAAGAAAATATGCAACAGATGTTTACCGACAGGATAATCATTTATTTTCCTTATCAACTCCTTCTGGTTCATGAATTATTCATTTCTCTTAGCCAAGGACGGTACAATAAAGATTATAATCTATAAGTCTTTTTCAAATAGTTTTGAATGCAAAGTGATATGGTTTTCTGTTTTTTCCAGTTGTAAGTAATATTGTTATTTGACTCATCTTTAAATTATGTATGGGAAATGTTATAAACACCAATAAATTGCATAAATAAATATGTGCATTAAATCATCAATTACTAAAATTTTAATCGTAGGACTATTAGAGTTCATCAATCTCTTAACATGTAGTCATATTAATATGCGCACATTTATTTGTGTATTAGTTAACGTTGTTAGCATTACTCATTACATATTTTTTAGTTAACGTTGTTAGCATTACTCATTATATATTTTTTAGTTAACGTTGTTAGCATTACTCATTACATATTTTTTAGTTAACTTAAAATATAATATATTTCTGATGTATGATAATTTGGTGATTATCGCAAACCAAATCAAGTTTATTATTGAAAATTTTGAGCTAATTCATCTAAATGGATGAGTAAGAAGTGGAAACAATCAGCAGGCTCCATGTATTTTTATTTTTCTTTAATCTTTTTAGATTAAAGATTTTGTTTGACAAGGAGAAATACATGAAACTCGTTCAAGAAACAAGCGGATCTGAATCCTCTAGAATTTTTTAAAAACTCTACAAGTTAGAATTCCTAAATCTCAACCTTACATTTAAAATCAATGACTATTATTAATTTATTTATTGTATATGACATTTTATTCTCTCCAATTAACCTCATATCTATTCTAATCTTTACTTATTCTATCCATTTATCATTTATACTTTTTTTCTTGAGCAAATCATATAACTTATTTATTTTTGATAATTTTTATAATTTATGTATGTCTAGGTGTATAGAATTAGTGAATTAAAATAATATAAATATAACTATGAATAAAGTACACTGATACCAAAATTTATGTACCTATAAATATATCCTATAAAAAAATGAGTAAAATAATTTCTAATGGTATAAACAAAATATGTATATAATAGTAATCAGATTTATATAATATTCATGGGTATTATTTAGTAGTACTTTGATTTTTTATATAAAATGATATCTATAATATGCTAAAATATATTATCAAAGTATAGAAAATGATATCTAAAATATGCTAAAATATGAGTTAATTTAAAATAATATTATGTAATATAAATTATTTCAAATATTTTATAGCCATTAGTTAATGATGTTAGATACTTCAGTATTAATACTTCATCAACATATTATATCTTTGAATAATTTCTATAAAGTCTAGTAATAATAACTTATTAATTTTTGTTATGAATTTTTTCTGTTAATGAAAATTATAAATGTAATATGCTCATACACATATATAACATGTGAATGGATACACTGCACACACCTTATTACTTATAAATAAATACTTTCAATTATTTAATTAGTTATGTGTATGAAGAAATCTATAAATTGTAAAAAAAAAAAATATTTTTAATATTTGACATGCGTGAATTAATTTAATATTAAAAAAAAAGTTATCGAAAGAATAGTAAGCAACATATGCTAATTAGAAAAAAAAGAAATTAACGTATATACTGTTGATTGGAGAGAGAAATGACATATATAATAAATAAATCAATAATAACCATTGATTTCAAATATAATATTGAGATTTAACAAACTCTAACTCATAAAAACTTTAGTGGAGCCGGATCCAGTAGAGTTAGATAACTTTATTTTTTAACTAGTGATCAAAGGTTAACCGACAAAAGGAAACGAGGATTATCATTTAAAAGAGACTCAAAGCTTTACATATAATGGTGGGTGGTAATTTGTTTGTACATGGTTGATGCTCATTCGAAATGTGACTAACTGTCTTACAATTCACGAAATTGAAATGCTTGCTGTTTTCAGTATATTATAACAAAAATTTGAAACCAAACTCGAAATTCAATTAGAACCTATTTCAAAATAAGTTAAGTTAAATTTCTCAGGTACGCCTCTAGCTGTTGTGACCTGTGGACATGTGTAGCTGGCCTTGAAACATTATTCAATTTTTACTACTGAAGTTCAGAAGGTGTGTGCGCTTAATTTCCTTAAAAGATCACGGTATATAAATAAATTTTCATAATTTATAACATTTGGGGGTCCTCAAGTTCATTGGTTTCTTTTTTACTTAATTGAAAGGGTAACGCTACTAATTGATTATAAAGTACGATCTCAATATCTAAATAATGTGCTCTCAAAAGGAGAATAGTATTCCACAATAAGGAAGAACATAATTTATTTTAATAACAAGATAAAATCTCAATTGAATATGACAGAGACTAGAAATTTTGACCATATTTATTTTAAAAGATATTACATATTAATATTGGAATGCGTTTTACCGCTACATTTTTTCTAAACTCTTATAAATTGCTATTTTCCGAATAGAACTTTAGTTTGAGTTAATAAGAAAAACTGTAATAGACACATAAAATAATTTTAAAAGGTGTTGTACACGATTTAATACATTAATATTAGCCCCCTTCCCGCGCAACCCCTAATTTCCCGCAGAACCCTTTTTGAAAATATACATAGCATTATAATCATATAATACTTTGGAACTATTTAAAATATTCAATTTTCTATTAAAATTTCACGTTTACTTTTTCTTGTGATTACAATTTTAAGTTGATTTTTTTTTCTTTTTTTGGAAACAATTTTAAGTCGACCTTGAAAGAAATAAAACAGAATTTAATCGTGAAATGAAAAGTCAGGAATAAACATTACGAAAACTTCTATTTTTGGATGAGATAATTTAGAATAGAAGAGAATTATTATTAGTTGCTTCAACTTGATATTTCGGGCATTTACCTTAGATCCCTTTTTTTTTTTGTTTAAATTATAAAGATTATAAATTTTTATAATATAAATTATACTATCAAAAAGCGGAAACAAATATTATCAAAGCCACCAAATTAAAGTTTTCAATTGAGGTGTATAATGTATACCGTTAAGAATTAAAACGTCTCTATGGTTTATAAAGTAAATAAAACTATTTATGTCTATTTTCATCACTAGATAAAAGAAATTGTTTATTTAATCGTAATTTACTGTTTATTGTTTTGGCTTTTTTAGCATCCAATATGAATATGATGTAATGCGATAAGTGAGTAAACCTCTCCGTCGGCTTCGTCAGTTATAACCGACCCTTCGGAACCAAATGGGCGTACGACTCTTCATTTTAAAACACAAAATTATCCTGATTTGGAAAGTTAATTTGACCATGTTAAAATTTAATTTGATGCAATTCATTTAGAAATGTTCTTGATAATTAGAAATAATTTGCAAAATTCACAATTTTATTTATTAATTTGGAGAAATTAAATGAACTTATACACCAAAAATTTGATACGCCAAATTGATTTGTAACACTATTTATCTATAAATTGTAAGACCAGAAGGTGAATTATGCTTAAAATTAATTCTTACAATCTTTTTTATGTTTTATCTACTACTAAAGTAATAAGGGGAGGGGAGAGAGAGAGAGAGAGAGAGAGAGAGAGAGAGAGAGAGGATGAGAATATCCTAGAACCGTAATCAAAACTTTTAAGATATGGGGAGTTTGTAAAAGAAAAGAAATCAAAGCTTTTCAGATCGAAAAGATGCTAATTCTAACGTGCATATCTCACTTTATACTCCTGCTACGAATCATGCTAATGGTAAAAATAATAATATCAAACTTTTATACCAAACTCTGATCTCCAGAACTCCACAATTATTATAAAAATAATAGATGTAATAAATATTAAATTTATACTCTGTAGTGAATTGATACTAATTGTAGTAAAGAAGAGTTTGATAAATTATTCGATCCATCACGAAGAATTATAAATGACTCTTACATTTTTTTCCGTTATATATTTCTACATTTCTTTTTTATCTTCCCTTCGATTCTACTTCATTTTTCATCAATTTTTTTAAAAAAATTTACAAAGCACTCCAAGATCCTAAAAGTTCATGTGTTTAGTTTCTGACCCAAAATTTGTCCAAACTCTACATATTTGGCCCTACCGATTGCGTTGACTTTACTTATTTCAAGGGCATTTGAAGAATGATTTTTTTAAATAGATTTTTTATTTTACAAATAAATAACATTTTATACAAATTCTCATAACAATTTTTCAAACTCACTCCACCAGATTCTTTATTACACAAACTTATAAAATTAAAATACAAATTTTTATGCTTCATATAATTATTTGTTATATAAGTTCATATAACAACTTTTGTCTAATTCCTTAAACAAACGAACTGAAAATCACTCCACCACATTTCTTTTTATACATACTTATAAAATTAACACAATAATTTTGTATACCTCATATAATTCTTTGTCATATTATTTAGTTTATAAAATAATTTTTTTCTAACTATTTGTTATATTATTCTTGTGTTATTGTTATTTAATTTCTAGGGATGCGTGTTGTAGTAATATCAGTGTTTAGTATAAGTGTGTTGCTATGGTATTAGCCATTTGGTCCCAACTAATTGAAATTGATTTGCACTAATGAGGTTGAAAAATTAAATTTTAAATTAATCTAAGCGATTATAATTTGAACGATAACGATGATTACGTGGGCGCTTGTGCGGAAATGAATTGTTGTCAACCTCATTTTCGAAGAATCTGTCAAGTACTTGTAACTGAAAGCAAACATATGTAATTAATGATCGACTTCAATTATTAGTGAATTAATTATTGCTAAACAACCATGCTTTCTGCCAACTACGAGTCAATAATTTGTTTCATGTGGCACTGCCAAATATTACGAGAAGCCGAGAACCTGGTTCAATCTCGAACCCAAAAGAATGTAAAAATTCAGTTCATCTTCTTTTTTATTTTGTATTTATAAGTCCAAAATTATATATACGTTTTAAAAATGATAATTTTTAAAGACAATTTTTATGTTTTAAATATATTTTTATTATCATGTTATTTAATAGTAGTATGAGTTATTGTAGAGATCACTAAGTAGTGGATGTAATGAAGTTAATTGAAGTAATGAAATTGTGGAATGGTATTTAAGGAACTCTATTATTTTTTATAGTTTAAAAATAAAATGTAACTCTAATTTTGGGGAAAAAAATATGTAACTCTAATTTTGGAACAAAAAAATTACTTTTTTATTTTTTTAACAAATAAGTTTCAAGAATACCACTTTCTTTTGTTTTCTATTAGGGAGGGGATAACTCCATCACTTTGTGGAGCGCAAGTGAAAAATTATCATTGGATTCTTCCCGATTATATTATTTCTCAATTTTTTTTTAAATTAATACACACCATAAATATGAACTGAACTTAAAAAAGATAAGAGGATACGGTGTATATAAATTTTTATCCAATTTGACAATGTAGCACATGTAATTTTAATAATTAAAAATTCATAAAATCCAAGTCATTTAAATTAAATTAAATTTCAACTATTAAAATCAATATATTTCTTTATTAATCCATACTTAATATTATGTAAAATATTTTTTTTTTAAATTTATAAAGTGCATTAATAAAAAAAGGGTAACAAAGAGAATTCAAATCTTATCTACTAATTAAATTACAATTATAATTTGTCAATAATTCATTTCTTATAACCTGATGTAGTCTTATCCGGCAGATAAATTGAGATGATGTAATTGTATACTGTAATAATTTTGTAACTATAAGTCGATTTTCACTAAAAACCATTGAGATTTAAATCTCTTAATACGGCAAGGTTTTGATTATTATTACGGAGTATTTTTTGTTTATGATTTTTATTCTATACTATTGATATATTATGATGTTTTTTCGTAAGGAGCTATTCGTGCAATGAGAGTCTTTTTGGAAAAATATTCATTTAACAAGCATTGTTTTAAGTAATTATATTTTCATATAGAAACAATTACATGGATTTAGCTCTCATCACTTAGGTTGCGTATGTTTATTAAATGTCTGAACCTAAATAAATTTACAAATTCAGTTAAGTATTAAAGTTTGAATCAAAATATAAATTTAATTATTTGTTTAAGACTTTATCTTAAATATATGAATTAATATATTTTATTATTTTATCATGTCTTAATACATTCAGCTTTATTTTTTTAATTTATTAGATTAAGATTAAATTATGTCTATTAAGAAATAAATAATATGTTAAACAAACGATCTGAATAATATAACATCTAAATTTACTTAAATTCTTAATCTATTAAAATGTATTAACAGCGAAACAAAGGCACTTACTTTCTGATACCATCTTTTCTTCACTATAATAAGTCCTTTATTATATGTTTGGTCTTTAAATAATCTTTAAGCCTTTAATTGGTTGTGTATGATTTTAATTATTCTCCGCCTATTAAAATGTGATTAAGCCCATATGGTTTATACGGGCTAGGACCCGCTGGGTTCTTCAATAATGCCATATATAATATGCAATATATACAATTTTGACTTATATTAATAAGTATTATTGAAATATATAATTATTTAAAGATTAAATAAATAATTCTCTAGTCAACCATTAGTTTTTCCTTAGAAGAGGTTTATCTATAATATCTTAGTGTGTAGCTGTTGAAACTTGAAAGGACGGCTAACGATTCTTAATTATTTACCAATGAAAAATGGATTGAATATATCGCAAGGTGATGCTAGCATTCACGCTCAGGAAGAGAAAATACTATTACCCCTTTTGACTTGTGATTTTTGCACAGAAAATTTATGGAATTATTCCATTTATTTTAATTGCTTAATTGTATAGCATAAAATGACATAATTCTCTCAGATTTATTATCTTGATTTATAATCATGATCATGTCAACAATCATAAACTAAAAATATCTTAATTTCTTGTGGAAGGTATCATCAACTTTCTTCGTTGTAAAAGTAATTATATATTTCTCTTTTAATATAATATCGCTTGTGAATATATAATTTTATTTGTCATATGAATTTGTAACAAAACTTTTTTTTGAAAAGTAATCTTCGTGTAATTCATTATATTTCACTTCAACATTATTAAAAGTGAAAAACTTTATTTCAATTTTAAATTATAAGATTTTACAAACATAATTTGTACTCCCTCCATTTCAAAAAAAGAGTTACATTTAAAAAAAAAAATTTGTTTCAAAAAAGAGTTACATTTTAAATTTTTTTTTTTTGTTATTTCGCTATAAATTAAAAAACTTTCGACTACAAACTTATGAATCTCGTCATAACTTAAAGATTCATAACAATTTCATTAAAAAAACTTATTATTTCTATATTTAATTTTTGGTCAAATATGTAATATTAATAATTGTCAAAAGTCTAAATGTTATTTTTTTTTGTGGAATGAATGTACTATAAACTAAAATGTTTTTCTAATTTTGAAATAGATGGGTTACTTATAAGTAATTGGATTTTAGAATTCTTATCGTAAATTAATGTGTACGCATAAATTTACTCCGCAAATATACGTAGATCAATTCGTTTTAATTCTTTATCAATAAGATGTCTATGTGAAACTATTATTTGTATTAAACTCCATACATCTATTTTTGTCAATGTAAGATTACATTCTTTTTGACTTTTGCACTTTTATTTAATTATTGCCCATGCTTTTACTTTTTTCCTAACTTAGTTGTGTCTCTTATATATGTATATCCGAGCCATGATAAGTTCTTTTGAGATATTCTTTTCTATTATCTACTATAGTAGTTTAGAGAATGATGAGAAAGTGCGTACAATTTTTAAAAATGTTTGATCATACATTTTAGCATCTTATCCTTTATATTTAATTATTATATTTTAATGTAACCCAAAATAAAATTAGATTTTCAGTTATATATACAACTTTGTTTATGTATTTAGTGAGCTTATCTTTGGTACACGCACACTCATATGAGATATGATAACGTTACTGATTGAAAGAGCTTGGTATCTGAAAACAAGACTAAATAATTTTTTTTTTGAGAAATTTTATATATTTGTCTGTTTATATTTACAAGTATGTAGAAAGAATATATATTTTTTCAGGGTGTACAAAATGTCAGGATCTTGCATCGGTATAAAAAAACAAAGAAATAATAACACTTCCGGATACCACAAAAACATCTGAAAATTCGTGTCTTCTTCATCGGAGGTTCACTTTTAGATTTTTTTTAATGAAAAAAATTACTCATTCTTCTTTTTTAATATAATATTATTTGAAAATGTTATAATTTTATTTATGATATAAATTTGTAAAAATATATATGTATAAAAATTTATATTCAAGAGTATTATTCATATAAATTATTATATTTCACGTTAAAGTTATTAAAAATTTAATATTTTATTTTTAGACAAAGAAATGAAAACGTAAAACTAAATCAAACACTTGGTTTAAGACATTGTGTCTGTTGAAGCCGTGTGTGTAAATCGTGATTGCTTGGTAACCGAGTTGTCGAACTAAACCCCAGTTGGCCAATTGTACAACAATTTATGCACCGACTCTTCTAACTTGCCAAATTTAGCAATGCTATGAACATTGTGATTATCTTTTTACGATTAATATATATGGCCAATTCAGATTAATTGTAACGTTTTTTAACTCTGGATTAGACATGAACAATATATATGGCCAATTCAGATTAATTATAACGTTTTTTTGTAACTCTGGATTAGACATGAACTTTTTTATTGTCGTTACGACACATTCGTTATAATTTTTATTTTTTTTAGTATATGAAAGTTTAGGTTGAGGAAAGATTATTTTGGTCTACGGCTATGATATTTGGTAAATCTCAAAAAAAGCTTTCAGCGATATTTATAAATTACCCATTAAAAATGATGATTAGTAAAATACAAACTCTCAATTTAATGGAAGTATTCGCTAAATCTTGTCAAATGAATTGATCATCATTAGTTTGTTATAATATCTTATTAGGTCATGGCTATTATCCAGAAATATTATTTCAATAAAAAATTAAAATGATAAAAAGTACAAAATAATATTACAAGTAATATATCGTTATTTTTACGGCAAAACTTAACTAATAAAAAGGTTAGTAATAAATTAATCAAACACATAAACTTTCATAATATGATGATGGTGATTGTTTTTAGGTCAGTGATGTATATTTTAAGCACCTTAGAGCCCACATGTACTATTTATATAACCAGCATTCATCCTTGCTTATGGCATCTATATACTTTTGATGATAAACTTTTAAACAAAAAAGGAATAATTTTTTTTGTTATATAAGAGATCTAGAATACACACTCATCTTATTAGCATGCAAGGTTGAAAACTTAAACTCAGATCTCCTTAATTTTTTAGAGGAGATAGACAATGACCACGATCAAGTAAAAAAAAAATAATTAAAAAAATATCAATTTGAGTATTGTTGGGGTCGATCAGCAAATGAGATTAACTATTTTGAGATATATATCTTATAGGCAATTTGAACTTAAACAATTTCTGAAAACCACAAGTGTCAAATCGTACGTGCAATTTTTCCATCTTCTCTTTTGATCTTTTTTGCTTTTTGCTATATATAGATGGTATCCAACGGTAGTGGTTTTGATCCTAACAAAATTAAACTATGACCTCACTTTTCATTATCTCTCTCTTTTTATTTATTTATTATTATTTTTTTAAAAAAAACAGCCCAGACCTATTTGTCTTTTATATATACTAATGTGATAGCGCCTACATATGCTTACGCGTGAGCGACAATTATCAAAAAAAAATTCTTCTAATTTATCATGTGCATGACAATTCGCTTAATATAATAGATAACTAAACAAATATACATTATCCTTGTGAATCATGAATTCTCAAATCTTTTTTTCCAATAGAAGAAATTAGGGGTATATCTCTTTATTGAACTAGTATTACAAACGGCGAACCATTGATTGTTATGTGTGACGGAGACATTTACCGCAAAATTTTGTATGAAATGAGAGATATACCATGATATAACATTATATTGTCGGAGTTTTTTTTGTTTTTTGGGCAAAAGCCTCGGAAACATTGTCGGTGTATTATTGTTAGATAGAGCAATTAAACATTCAAAGATTATTATATATAATGACGCTTAATAGTTCTTAGAAATTTAATTATCAATTTGGTAACAATATTACTGCTATAAATGTTCATAGGGGCTGGTGGCAATATCTAGCTGGCCCTGAGCTTTAGTACAATATGTGTGTGTGGCAACGATATTTTTGGTTTGACATAATCTTTCAGATCATAATTTTGAATCTTACAGATTAATAAAACAATTGATTTTTAAACACTTACCTCTTATTTAACAAAAAAAAATATTAATTATGAACGCTTGCATAATTAGACTCAAAACGATAAGAGATGGTATTGTACATAAGTAGTGAACGTTTAGAAAATTAATTAAAACAAGAACGTGAAATGAAATTATTAATAATTCCTAAGAAAGAAGGAAAGAGAAAAGAATATAAGCATCAAGCAGATCAATAGAAATCTAATGGCAAATGGACAAATTATGCATTGGAGAGATAGGTGGTGGATGAATAAAGAAGAAAAGACATATATGCATGATCGATCAACAACTCTTTGAAGTTGTCCTGGCTAGCTACATCATATATATATATAGAGAGAGAGAGAGAGAGAGAGAGAGAGCTAGGTACTTGTTTTAATTTCTACCGGCGATTGATCATCGATGGGAAAGGATAGTGGACTTTACCCTAAAAAACAACCGACCCTAATTGATTAAAAAACGACATACGAAGGTGAAATAACTTACTCCAATTAGAACTTGAGTACATATATATTCTACTATAATCGAATTTAATTTAAATTATGAATTATTCGTAGATATTTATTTGATTCATTTCATAAAAGATAAATCATATTAATATTGTTCTCTATTTTCTTTTTTAAACATTTTTTTATGTATCATATTAATATTAATTATAAATACAATTATTAGAGTAAATTTTATACTATATATCATACTTAAACAAATTATTAAGACAAAAATAACTTTAAAACTTCTCAATATCTATAAAATTTTAATATATAAAATATAATTGAACTACCCACGAGTATCACTGTGTTTATATTCTACTCGTTTAACTTAATCAAATCTCAAACGAAGTCTCCTGTATGTCTCATTTTCATATCAACTTTGAATCGAACTGGATAATTTTCGAATGGAGCTCGAAAAAATTATGAAACGTTTGGATTTCATTACATCCCTAAAAGCACCTTTCCATGAGCATTTTACTCCATATAAATTTTAATTCGAGTCTTGAAAAATGATGCAGAAATGTAAACATATATATATATATATATATATATATATATATATATATATAAAGCTGAATTCAATGCGTTTTGTAAGAAAAATTTTGGGGGCGGGGTGGGGTGGGTGGTTTAACAAGTTTAGTTTGAATGTGTTGACAGTAGCACATCATATATATAGCTAGGTGGATGTATTTTTCTGGTATCCTTTACGCCAAAAATTTATTAACTCACCGGGTATCGATTAAATACATACTAGCCAAGGTAATTCTAAAACATTTGGAAACCTCAAAACCTTAATAACAAAAACAAATACAACTGGTTTAATAAATTAAATACCTAAACTTACTTTAAATTAATCTACAATATCAAGGTATCCAACTATCCATAATTGGACGGACGAGGAATATATATATATATTGATCAATTAAGTGCGTTCTCTAACTAGTTAGCTTGCATGTCATAATCTATAAATCTTGCGGCATGCCGGCCACAATCTATTAAAAAATAGAAAATTTAGTCAAATTACAGCTGTTTCTTAATAATTAATGAGTCTTTTTGAAAGCAAGAGGAAACATGAAACAACCCAGCTAATAATTCATGCATGCAAATTCTTTGTTTTAATTTTTTAAATTAATCAATGAAATATTGATTGATAATATTAATTATATACGTAATATGATATTAATTATATAAGTTTCAGATTTGTGTACCACTGTATAATATTGAATTTATATACGTAATATATAGAAGTGATTGTGATGTGCTTCTGATATGACATTGTGTACGTCCTTGTAGTCATAAAAAGCAAACCAATCCAAAAATGGAAAGGCTCATTGACTATTAGCTACCTACTTATAATTAGTTTAGAGCTTTATGTCCATCTCCTTTACCAAAGCCTATATATATTCATGGAAAACACGAGAGAGTATGTAGGTGTATAATCTTTAAAATACACATGCAAGGAGGAGTTAATTGATCGGAGAAAATGTTTCAAGAGTATGACCATCACTTCTATAAAGCAACTATATAACATAAAATATTTAAAGTGAAACATTTCACTACAAATTAAAGAACAATATCTATTTTACCGTGTGAATTTTACAAATGAGTTACTCAATTAATTTATAGGGACTAATAGCCGTATGCACACGGGCTCGCCTGTGAAAACCGAATAAAAATTATTACTTGATTTTTTGAAATAGAATTTAAAAGATAAAATTTGAAGTTAGAAAATTTCAGTTTATATAAAAGCGACTAGTTAATTATTCCTTAGAATTTGTTATCATCTCCTAAGGCTTTACCAACATTTTCAAGACCAGTTGAATAAGAGTGTTCATCCTAAATGTAAGATCGATAATTGATGAAATTCTAACTGAATAACTAAATGAATTATATAAAATTAGTTAAATGATCGAGTTTTAAATTTTTTTTAATTGAGTGACCAAACGAGTATTGCGTAAATAGTTTAGGAACTAAATAATTAATTCTCTCGATTTTAAAATGGAAAGTAAATTACAAGTAATAAGCCTTTCTAAAAGGAAATAAATTATGTCATTAAATCGGCTAATGATATGAATTTTTGTTTCAATGAAATGGACTTTCGTTTGCATATAGATTTGAAGTAGAATGTTGCATATATTTCTACTCTTCCTTTTCATTCTTTTTATATACCTTAAATAACAATTAATATCCTCGATCTGGAAAGGGTGAAATGAAATTTACATCTATTCGCATTTTTAGGGAAGAGCATAAAATCGATTTTGAAATCGAAATCATACCAAATTGATAAAACTATACCAATCAAACTACACTAATGGTTGTGGTGACAATTTTAATTTTTAAAATTGCAAGTATATTGGTTTTGGTTTTATACTCTTCCGCATTGAAATCGCATCAATACTTAAATATATATTTTTTTAAATATGATAATGTGTCATTATTTCACATATATATAAACATATACATAAAAAAAATTATATACACATTACACACGTACATATATTTATTTATTTGTGTACAATAAATATTTTATTTGTTTATAATTCATATTAGATGAATCTTAATTTAATTAGAAAAATTTTAATAATCATACTAATCAATGATCGTTCTGGTAAAAATTAATAATTTAACGTTTTACAATTTCACAAGTTAATTACACTATAACTTGTTAACGAATTGCTAACATAGTCCAAATCATTGGTCACTTAATATATTATAAATAGTTTTAAAATCGAAATCGGATCATTTAAAACCAAACCACAACATTTAAAACCAAACTGCATCAATTAGTTATGATGACGGTAACTATAATTTATAAAATCACATCCAATTGATTGTAAATACAGTTTATGCTCAAAACCACACCAAAACGGGTCACCCTCTCTCCCGTAGGCACCATCAATGCACAAAGATAAAAATCAAACTGAAATACAATAGTTTTGGAGGCTTTGGGATATTTGGGTACGCGTGAAATGGGTTTTCTAGTGGTGTTCTGTTTTCAAGGTAACAATTATGATCTGTTTAGCTATACATTCATTAATTCATAAACAGTAGCCTTGTTTAGAAATTAGAATCTCCTATAACATTATTTTTGAGAATGTCATTAAAGATATTAAACACCAATTTATACACAAATAAATGTACACATTGAGATGACTAAATCTTATAGGAATTTGATAAATTTTAAAGAACTCACTATTAAAAAAAATTTGCAAAATAAGCTGACACATGTGTTATGTATATTTATTTGTGTAAGTTATTAATGTATGTAGCATTTTTTATTTTTTACTGAGTATTATATCATTTTAAAACTTTAAAATGACATTACAAGTGGAACAAGTATATACGTTAGGAATAAATTTGTACCCACGAATTAACTCACAAAAAATAGATATATATGTTACATGAGAGACAGAGGATAAGACACCGGACAATAAAAACGATACAAGATGAACTAAATAACCTAAAAACATTTGAGCCCAGTCCATAAAATTCTCGAATTTTAGGCCTTAGCGGCTCGAATTGTTAAATGCCCAAACGAACAGGTAAGTCAAAAGTCTAGCTGAAATACATTGGCTAGTCATCTACGCGCCATATATATATATCCCTATTTCATTCCAACAATCTGGGCAAGAACACAACACAAAACCTAATTTCTAATAAAATTCTTCCTAAAAATGTTGATGCATGCCATTAGGAGAATTTCAGGGTTAGGGTTAGGGCAGGAGATGCCTGCGGCGACGCTGGTGATGCGGCGTTTCTACCACGAGAGGGTGGTGGATCATTATAATAACCCTCGGAATGTCGGGTCATTCGACAAGTCCGACCCGAATGTCGGCACGGGTCTCGTCGGAGCACCGGCTTGCGGTGATGTGATGAAACTTCAGATAAAGGTAGATGAGAAGACCGGGAAGATTGTTGATGCGTGCTTCAAGACTTTCGGTTGCGGTTCGGCCATTGCTTCTTCTTCAGTAGGTATGCGGCCCCATTTCATGTTCAATCTTTATTGCTTAATATACATGTCGATATAAATTTTCTCAAATTTATAAATGTTTGTATTTAATTTTGGGTATAATTATGTCAATATATGTTGTATGGGATGAAATTTCATTGTTAAAGATTGTTTATATAACTATACATTACACAAACAAATGTTTAGCAATAATATTCGCTTTAGAAGGAATTCACGGATATTAAGGAATACACGGCTTAGCTAAATTTATAATTAAATGTAAACTTAATTACAATATTACCCTTA
>CM025785.1:15127192-15150803 GCA_014636745.2 Centella asiatica
TAAGGGTAATATAGTAAAAATTTTCGTTCATTTGCCTAGATTATTACAATGTGTCAATTAAAAATGAAATTTAACAAATCTCTAAATCGACTATTATTGTGAACCGGAGGGAGTAGTTTGGATGCAGGATGCATGTTTAGTACTCCCTCTGGCCACTTTTAACTGTCATTTTTTGGTTTCCTTACATTTGTTGTGCACAATATTGTAGGAGAATGAATATATGTTTTCTACGAAATTACCCCTGTCCCCTATTATTTAATACCTCTCTTTAGTTTTCATTATTCTGACATTTATTTGGGGAAAAATTATTTTAGGGGTAATTGAGTAGCTTTACATTCTAATTAATTGTAAAATGCTAACATTAATACTGTTTTCTTAATTAATGTATAAATTTCTAGGACAATAATTATAAAGGGATGGAGGGGAGGACCTTTCTGCCCAGTTCAAAGTTTTGGGTGCAAATTGATTTTGTAATCAAACTATAAAGTGCATTTAGCTTTTATCTTTGGTAAAATCAAGCAACAAAAATGAGCTTTCTCGAGCTATTGAACTAAACAAGCATACGTTTGTTTGACCATTTTCTTATCCATGAATTGAGATAAAGAAATATTATGAAGTTCTATACTGGATTTGAAGTTCATTCTATATATATATATATATATATATATATATATATATATATATATATATATATATATGGGATTTGTAGTGAGTATTTGACGTTGACCGTTTGTTTTACAGCTACTGAATGGGTAAAAGGCAAACAAATGGAGGATGTTGTATCTATCAAGAATACGTTAGTTTTCTTCCTTTTCCTTAAAAGTGTGATCTACTTAATTCATGACTACAATATGGTCTGTCCAGACCTGGTTCATTTGTTGATTATTGTCAAGATGCCACTTTGCAAATTACATACTTTTAGTTAAATTGAGTTTGTGCTTCCCCTACTTAAAATTCCAGTGCAAATCAATCCAAGTACATTTATGCATAAAAAGTTTATTCCTAATAATAAGATCAAATTTGATTTTTGAAAGTTAATTTGATCATCTTCAAATTCAAGATTCCATGAGATTCATGTGGAATTTAAAGATAGTTAACTTGTAATAGACTTGTAAACAGGTGAACATTGACATCGTTTTAGCCTCTCTGAGTTTTTAAGTACCAATAGGACTTTTTGTTCCCTGTGCACTTCTTTCCACAATGTATTAAAGAGGACCTCTCCAACCAGTCAAAAATGGTACTGTATACTTGTATAGTCTTTATAGATATTAGTAGTTTATGCTTTGTATTAGTAGTGGTGAAGAATTTTGTTATTGTCTTCTTTTTGCGCCTCCAAACCTGAAAAAGGGAGTTACGGCATTTGAGTTGAGTACTTAAGTTTCTAATAACCTCTCTTGGTAGCAACACAGTATAAAGATAATATTAGTCTGGGAAGGACTTGCTGTCTATAAAGGAGCAGCTTGAGAGTGAGAGTTAAGTAGGTCTTATGGGTTGTCGTGCTCATATCTTTCCCTTTTTGTGAGTTTTTTTTAGAATTTTTTATTAATTTTTTAAGGGCAGAATGGTTGGGGTGTTTAGATTAGCTTTCCCTAGACAGTCTTATGCTTGATGGAAGTTCTCATATAGCAGAAGGTAGCAGTGATAGCTGTAGGGAGCAGCCAAAACATGTGTGCCAGACATGTTACTTGTCAACTGGTCCTACTAGCAATGAGGGAGAAAACATATCATGTTGCAACAGAACTTGATTTGAAGTGTCAACAAAGCCTTGCCATCTGTTCCAAAACAAAGCTGCACCTCTGAGTAGGCATTAGGATTAGTTTTTACTTTTCCTAGTTTGCATATTACTTAAGACATCTATCTTGGTTTGTCTAGGATACATAGGTGAGGTCTCATTACTAAAGTACTGTTGTATTTTAGTTGTGATTAACTGGAAAATTTATATTTGTAGAGTTCAGATCTTATATTCTCGAGATTTTTTTTCCCGGTTACAATATATTCTCAAGGTTACTCACTAGCATGTTCCAATTTTTTCATGTTTTTCATTTCCTCTTGTACTTGTGCCAATTCAGTATATATGTTCATTCTCTCTTCTATTTCAAATATAAAAGATGATTACTTGATTTGGGGAGTCTAATTTCTGAAAGTTAGTTTTTTGCATATCATTTTGCTTCTGAACCAGTGTAGTTTCCATGACATTGCAGTGAAATTGCAAAACATCTCTCTCTTCCACCAGTCAAGCTTCACTGCAGCATGCTAGCTGAGGATGCGATCAAGGCAGCTGTAAAAGACTATGAGGCAAAACGTGCAAAATCTGGTGCTCTCCCAGAAGTTTCACCAGTAGAGAAGGTCGCTGATGCTTGATGATATACCTGTTGAAGGTATAAAACCGATATCGGCGAAAGACAGAGTTCCATGTTATGGTTGTCCTAACACTTGTTATAATAATGGTTGGAACTGGAATATTTTGTGGCTAAATCTACTCCACAATAACAGACTACTGTTTCTATGTAAATTAGCCAATTAGGTATCAAATATCATGTGAAATCAGCTAATATCCTTGCAACAAAGTCTGAAACTAAAAATGCCATTTGGTTACTGTTCCGGTGTATTTTGCTTAATGTAGGTTGGGCTGCCTTTTAGATGTTCTGTTTTGGTACATCGGATTGTAGTTATAGGCAACAACGCATCTGCTTAATGACTCGATCTCATTTGCTTGTGGCTCAAAGGTAAGATATGCGTGGTCGGAATACAGTTCTTTGGCACAGTCCAACTTTTTTAAATTTGTAATGTTTGATGAGATACGGAGTCGGTAAAATATAGGTTAGATTGGTTTCTTTACGTCGTCAGCCTGTGATTGGTAAAAAGATGTTAAATGTGAAATTTGACTAATTGCGATGGTGTCTTTTGTTAGAAGGCTTCCAACATATTAGTATCAAAAGTCAAAATCAGATGTAGAGTAACTAATAAAATGTGATTAAAAAAACAAAATGTGGATGTATTGTTTGACAGGGTTTGCGTGACATCTAGGGATTAATCTGCTTCTGGTGAATGTAATTCCTCGATGTTAACTGTTTAGAGGATGAACTTTTTAAACCATGTTTTGCTGAGAATCCCATTTGTGTTCAACACTTTCCTTTATATTCCCTGGTTGGAAAGAGAGGTACATATGAAATGACACTTGTTTCAAAAAAAAAAGAAAAGAAGATAAGGGGGTAGGTTTATGTAATATTTTGAGTATAATTTTATATTTTCTTATCTTATCACTATAAATAAATAAAAAATTACTATTTGAATATGTAATTAAAAATTAAATGTGCAATATTGATATTTGTTAAAAGTTTAAATATAACTCTTTTTGGTGGAACAGAGAGTGTATTTTATTTTCTTATTTTAAATTATCCTTCTACATTGTCTATTTTGTGTAGAGCTCCAAGTGAATCAAGTTGTTTGATTCCACTAGATTTGTGTCATGATTTTTTGTTCATTTAAGTTTTGAAACTTGACTCGAATGCAAAAGATCAACTAAAGTCGTTTTGTTTATAGTGCTAAGTTCGTTTGATTACTAAAACGAGGAGATCTCAAACATAATCTTTTATTCGTTAAAAAAAATAAACTTAGCTCAACTTAATTCGATTCAATTAATGGGCAAACTTGAATAAAATCGATTCGAACTTGGCTCAATTCGACTTTTTTATCATGCTAATTTTGTAGTATACTTTCCGGTTTATTCAATCTTTCCATATGTGGCGCAACTTAAATGTTATGGACAATTTATTAAAAATCACTTTTCTTAATGTGCAATATCAAGTGTTATGGATGGAGTCAAAAGGAGGGAGTATATCATTATAACCGTTTAAGTATGTTGAAATAAATACTTTTAGATGGACTAAATTCTAGTGATCAATTGTGGAGTGTATATATTTGCTAACTCAACGAATGTAAAATTTAATTACCATTATTCCTTTTATTTTCTGGACAGTAAAACTGAGACAAATCATCTGTGAAGTGAACTGTTCCCCTCACACTATTATGGTAGAATTAAAATAATTTCTGTTCTAAAAATCGAAGTGATAAGCATATGGAAAAAATTTAAGCACTACCCATGGAAAGAATCTAAACAAAAATGCTCCCTGTTTATTTTTAGAACTCATCTATTCTTTTATTCTAATAAATATTGACGGTGTATTATAAAGATAGAGTTTCAAAACTATTTAATCCGATTTAGCACCAATTTGATACCATATTAAAATGTCAAATATGGACCCATTATTAATTTTTAAAGTAAAACAGTCATCTCCATATAAACAGTTGTGTATTTTTTGAATAAAATTCAAATATATAGTCAACAAAAAGAAATCCAAATCCAAATACTCGGTATGTGGTACATCTGGGTACATTGAAATTCCCCCCTTCGTTCTCACGAGTCACGGTCTGGTGCGCATCCCGATACAAGTCTTGTCTGTGCAGCCTGCGGTGACGAGGATTCTTATTGATGAGTAGAGGATTCAGAGCAACCCCATTATCTTCAAATTTCTATTTTATTGTCTTCTTCACAGTACGCGTGCGTGTTGACTCTTAGCATCCGATACATCCAGCAAAGTTTGTAGCTTTTTCATTCTAAATTTACTACTAATATTCTTGTTGCGGTTGCGTCTGGTTTCATATTCTTATCAAATTTCCATAATTTCCTTTTCATTCGTTTGTTCCAACTTGGGTTTTACATGAGTCAGCGTATGGGTTTTAGAAAAATTCTTTTTAACCCTTTTATCCTTTAACCTATTTTTACCCTTAGACTCATTCGTTTTTGTTAACCATGTTCATTTAAAGCAGTTCTCTGTTGTTGGGTATCATTTAATTTCAGTACAAAGAGAAGTAAGAAAAGAATAAACTTTCTTGATTGCTTGTAGTTTTTGTTTTTCCAGTTTAATTATTATATTCTTTTTCCAGTCATTTTTCATGTGTTTCGAGTGTTTCAGCTCTATTAATCCGAATTTGGTTGGTTGGAAGTATTAATCTATATATCTGTCAGTATTTTATTCTTAGTTTTTTTGTCGTTTGTTCTTCACTGCGAATTTGACAATTGACTAATTAATTATATTTATAATGAATTGTTGTAGTTGGTTTGTTTGGGTAGGACAAGTAAACTCCATATTGGTGATTTGACCCGATTAGTTTGAAGTTGGGTTTTGGGTGTTAGAAAGCAGAAAGAGTAATGGCTGGTCTAACTGAGGACCACCCACCTTTTGGAATTGACGATATAAACGAAGAAAACAACGAGCGGAATGAAAAGGATATTATAGAAAGAAGAGTAGGAGTAGTAGGGGTAGGAGTTGAAGGAGAAGGAGAGAAAGAAATGACCCCTGTTTCTGGAAACTCAATTCACCGTTCAACTTCCCGGCCACAACTCGATCTGAGTGGTGCAGCCATTCAGGGGAATTTTGAGGAGAAGGACCCTACCATTCTGTTGCCTAATCAGTCTGATGACATTTCTCATTTGGCTTTGGACATTGGAGGTGATCCTTCTTTGGCTTTTTCTAATATTGGTTTTTTTGTCTAACAAGTATTTCAGTTCTCTTCTCTTCTCTTCTGAGTGCGTACGTGTGTGTGTGTTTACCTTTCAATTTGCATGATTGACTTGTTTCTATGTTGGCAAATTTTCTAACGTTTATCATCTGCCGAAGTATTATTTAATTTTCTTTGTTAATTTCATTCTCCTTCATCATAAAGTAGCCTTGTTTCCATTTATATTCATTTTATTAGCGCTTCATTGCAAACTGAATCTTTATCATGCACACAATTTTGTCTGTACGTACTCTTTGTGCTATTAATTAATGTCTGATTGATCAGACAAGTACCAAAGGCTTTCGGTAGACTTCTTTCATTTCCGAATTTGCTTGCGACAAGTCCTAGCATTAGTATGAGTTGATAAATGTGCTGACATTGGTGTCCATAGCTTAGTGTTGTTTTCTTAATTCCACAAGTCATTTAGTTTGAAGGAGAATTCTAAGCTTCTACTTCAATGTATCATTCTTCATATTTTCACTTATTAGATGTAGTGATATACATTCTGCCTTATTATAGGAACTAATCTAGATGAATTAAAGTTCATATAGTGCATATTCTCATTGGAATGAAGAAGATGATCTTCTTAATTATTTGATACCAACTCCTGCATCAACTTCTTTTATAGAATATATCTTTCTGAATTACCTATAAAAGAACTTTGATCAACTTTAGGTGATTATTTCAAATGGCGCAATACAATGACTCATTACCTGTTTTCCCCCTTTCTCTAATGGTTTTTGTGAGTATACTCACATTAGTTCTACAGCAACCATCCTTACATGTTATGAGCTCTAGAGCGGTGTATTACTTATTTTGATGGGCCCGCTAGCCGTGTGTGTGTTTACTTTGTGTTCTTCTCAAATTGTAGTATTTACTCAACTATTTTAATGATCTCTATGGATTATTAGCTCTAGAATGGCAACATGTCAACATAATAGTTCTTTTCTTGGTTTATGGATTGGTTCCATCTTGTTTTCTTTTTCTGACACCCATTGTCAAGAGTAGCCAAGCATGGAAACATTGTATTAGCCTTGTATTTCATTATTTTTTCCCTCGAACATCCAAGAGCAAAGCAAAATGCGAGGGGATTTTTTTTTTTACCTTTTTGTGGAAAACAAGGCTCTCCTAGCTGCCTTTTGAAAGCTATCTTCATAGCTGTAGCTTTTCACTCATTGATCCACTATTATGTAGCTCAGAGGCAGATACAAATTTATGGAAAGTTTTCCCTAGATGTTAATGTATTATGACAATACAAATTAGCAGCAGCTTTGATTTCGATAATCACATTTCCTTATAAGTTAGTTTTCATCAGGATTATTAATTATAATGGCGACAATTTCCATTTCAGCATATCAACATGTTTATTGTCATGATTACACTTCGTATAATTGTGGTTGCAATATGTCATTTTTCATACCATTGAGCACGTGTAACTAAATTTGAATAGCTGTCTATATATATATAGATACATTCTGATCTTTGATTACATGTATCAGGATCTCTTATAAAGCTGGTTTATTTTTCAAGACACGAGGATCGTTTAGTCAATGATAGGAGGAAGAGGTCCGTCAAAGAAAGGTTTGGTGTTTCAAGTGGTAATAGGAGGAGCTATCCTATTCTCGGTGGGAGGCTCCATTTTGTTAAGTTTGAGACACATAAGATAAATGAGTGTTTGGATTTCATTCACTCAAAGCAACTTCACCGTAGTGGTAATATTTTGAGTTCTTGAGTTTCTCGTTCTCCTTTTATTATACCCTTTTTGCCCATTTTTAACTTACAGTTTTACATAACCTATAAGCAATAGCCGGAAGATCTCTTCTTGTAAATTTCTAATTTTTTGCTATCCGAACAAATGACATCTTCTTATTTTTATTTTTTACTGTGAACAGGGATGGATTCACACAGTTGGCATTCTGAGATCCAAAACAATCAAGATGCAATAATCAAGGTAACCATGATTTTTCATTGCATACGCAGTAATACAAGTTCACTTTTATTTTATAAATAACAGAACCAACTGATTGTTTGCTGAAATATATTTTCTACGAAGAATATGTAATGTGATCCCATTTTCTTCATTTTGGGGATTGTTGGGTGGACAATTTAATGGATTAAGTTCCATACCTAATCCACAGCAGTTAATAATTATCTGGCAACTGACTTCTTTATACTGCTGTGGTCAAAACTAAACTCTGTGCTTGCCTCGCTGAATTTAATGACTTCATTATTATCATTGGATTCAAAAGTGTTTGTTTTAGCTTCTTTCTCAAATGTAGAAAGATTGCTGCCACCGGAAGATTTTATTATTTCTGCTCGAGTTGTTTGCACAAAATCTCCCTTGTTGGATGAACGGTAAACTCCACAACTCCACATGTACCAGTGGAATTTTATCTGTACCTCAACTCGTCATTCGACCTACATGTCAATTCTAGTAGTTGATGTTGGATATGAATCCCTTCCTCTTTTTTTGGTTGATAACATGATTTAAAATGTTGCACAGTTTCCTTCCGTAGAACCTTTTTTTTTTTTTTTTTTGATAAGTTTCTCGGAATTTTGTTCATTTTGATGCATAAAAGGTTGATTTTGCTTAGAATTTGTGAGAAGGCTACAGGTGGTGGGGCATACAAGTTTGCAGATCTGTTCAAAGAAAAGCTTGGTGTAAGTTTGGACAAAGAAGATGAAATGAACTGTCTTGTGGCAGGTGCAAATTTTTTGCTCAAGGTACTGATGTGATATTCAATCATATAAATTTGTCCTATACCAGTACGTCTGTCCATAATGCTTAATTCTCGTAGAAAGTGGTATCTCTTTTTTAGTTTGTTTTCTTTTGGCGGAGTGTTTGGTATTATTGTTTTCTATCAGATTAAATTGGTGTGGTACTTTTAACTTTTACGTCTCTCTGGTTGACGTACTGTGAAGCCTGAGACATCTATGAAGTTCTCTGGGTACTGGGAATAGTAGTGACAGATACATTTATTGTCTCACCAAATAATTTTGTTATATTCTGTTGTCAAGCATATTATAACATTCTCAGTTTTAACTTTTAAGTTTGCAATTTCTGGAAATTCTAGTTGCTTTCATATATCTTGACATTGCAGCAGTCTCAATTGAACTACTCCCGTTACTAAATCTTGGATAAACTAATCACCCCTTGGATAGGCAATTCGTCACGAAGCTTTCACACACATGGAAGGTCATAAAGAATTCGTGCAAATTGACCACAATGATTTATTCCCTTATCTGCTTGTTAATATTGGATCTGGAGTTAGTATGATCAAGGTACTATTTCTTTTTCTTCCTAATATTGCCTGTCACTTGGGTTTTGGCAGTTTTATATTATTCTGGTTTTGATTAAGGCTTTTCAGTCTTAATTGATATAGGTTGATGGAGATGGAAAGTTTCAACGTGTTAGTGGAACAAATGTTGGTGGTGGTACATATTGGGGTTTGGGTAGGCTGTTAACTAAATGCAAGAGGTCTTTTGCTTCCCTAGATCAATTTTATGGAAGTCCTTAATGTCCTTTTCTACAGCTAGAAATTAACTCGTGCTTCCTTTTGTTTGATTCAGTTTTGATGAATTACTGGAGCTGAGTCAAAGAGGAGATAATAGAACCATAGACATGCTCGTTGGTGACATTTATGGTGGTATGGATTACTCAAAGGTACATGCTCTGTAACACATTTTATTTTCTTCCATCTCCAAATACAAAACTTAGGTATCTTGAAACGTGAAGGAGATGATTTCATTATGTATGTCATTCTCTGTACTACTGAAACTGATAAGTCTAAGAATGCGTTTCCATATAAATGTCTATTTCTCTTTCAATGTTTCCATTCAAGTGCATCATATACGTTAAATGTTTCAATTATAAACAGATTGGCCTCTCAGCATCAACAATTGCCTCTAGCTTTGGCAAAACAATATCTGAAAACAAGGAGCTCAAAGATTACAGACCAGAAGACATTTCTCTATCTCTCTTGCGAATGATTTCATATAACATTGGACAGGTTAGTAGTCACCCGGAAACAATTCTTGTCATGCATTGGATTGACATGCACATTCCTAGGTTCTTAAAATAGTTATCATTAGATTTCCGAGAGAGTTTGAAATAATTTTAATTTCTATTTGCTTTCCTCTTAATTTATGTAGGCTATATAGCAGAAGTTATCTAGGGAGTTTCATGTGTTACATACTGAGTTGATGTACCTGTTATGATTGCTATAAAGTACATAATATAAGGATCCTCACAGAACTACTTGGGATCAGTACATGTGTGATTTTTTTTGAAATATATAAGTGACTTCTACTGTTCTGTTATGCTAACATCTTCTTGTTTTTCATTCTATGTAAGTATGTAACGTATATAGTCGAGAAGACACAACTTCCCTCTGGATCCATCTTTCATCAAATTATTATGGTCAATCATGTGCAAATACTTATACCCTACAGTCATCGTAGATTCAGCACAGAAGTCTAAAATCGAAATACTTAAGTGGATGGAGTTTATATGAAGTTAGACAACTTCATTTTTGCAGTCAAGGAGTCATTGATGTTTATTCTAGTATTCTAGAAATTGCTAGGTGTGCTAGGCGGCTAAGGGAATCTATCCTAAGCTGTCTAGGTGGCACTTAGGCATTTCTTAGGTAGTTTGTTTGTTCTTCATGAAGCATGTAGTGTGTATATATTAATTCTTAATATTTTCTAACAGCTCAATAAATTTCGCTCAAGCATTATATGGTCTAAAGTCTGTTTATTTGTTGAGGTAGATGACCTATCAACTTATTACGCCTAGGCAAGGTTTCTGAAGATTAATTTGGCTATAATTCTATGTATTTGGTGAGAAATGGCATTGGAATCATTAGTGTAAAATTTTACTTTGTGTAACTTTGAGATGTGTTTTTTATCAGAAAACCCAACTATATGAAATTTGAATGTTGCAAATATATTTATTATATGAATCCCATGTACTTTGGAAGCATAGAATTGAAGGGCGCAGACATGCATGCACATATTGCTTGCTTTTGGTTGTTAAGTTATCTTCATTTTAGTGTATTCAACATTTCAACTTGATATTAAACATAATTGCCAAAACATTTGTTGTTGGTTCCTATGCATCTGATGCAACTTTTGTGTTTTGTAGATATCTTATCTAAATGCACTGAGATTCGGGCTTAAGAGGATATTCTTTGGAGGGTTTTTTATTAGGGGGCACGCTTATACTATGGACACAATCTCGTTTGCAGTTCATTTTTGGTAATGATAAACAATTGCATAATTGCATGAAGACTATGCTTGTACTTCTACTGTTTTTCATTATGAAATCATTTCAATTATTCTTGTAAAAGGCTTAAATTTTTTCTATTAAATCTCTAGTTCCATATCTTTGGTGGTTGCCGTCTAACAAGAAAAGGTACATGGTTAGCATTGGCTATGATCCTATTTTCAGAATCCCTCGGCTCTACTCATCCAGAACATAGACGGATGAGATTAAAAAATTGTTTAAGTGCATCCGGTACGAGTTCTAGTATTATCTCAAATATATTTTAGACTATTGCTGTTCATGCATTAGATGGATGGACGGGGTGAGTTGGCTGGAAGTAGGTCCATAGCTTATGCTGGGTATAGATCCATAACATTATTTGTTTCCTCCGTAAAAAGAAATTATCTGACATTTTCTTCTTTATATTCTTCCTTTAGGTCAAAAGGAGATGCGCAAGCAATGTTCTTGCGTCACGAAGGATTTCTTGGAGCTTTAGGTGCATTCATGAGTTACGAAAAACATGGTTTGGATGACTTGATGGTCCATCAGTTGGTTGAGAGGTTCCCAATGGGCGCACCATATATTGGAGGAAAAATTCATGGTCCGCCACTAGGGGATCTGAATGAGAAGGTGAGTACAATATCTGTGCTACCAAACTTTTAATCTGCACTCAAAAGGTTTAAAAGTTTGACCTAGGTTTTTAACAAATGAAATTGGTTTTTTTGAAATATTCGTTTGTGCTTAAAATAAGAACAATTGTGTAACAAAAAATAAGAATGACAATTGATGCATGGGTTTCACAAATTAGTCTGTCACGTTAATCCGTTCTGCTTAAATAAATTTAAATGCAATTCATTTTCTAACTTCTTGTGTCTATATTGTTTTCTACATTTATGCATTAAATGTTTTATAACGGTAAAAGTGGCTAGGATCTGCTATGTTCAAGGCAACTAGCAATTCATGTGTTGATTGTGCATGGGGTTTTGGAACTGGAAGATACAGGTGGAGCTGCTCCAGCACTCAGAAACTTTGTTTACTCTGTTAAATACAAGCTTTCTACCGATGTACACGTGATATATAAATCGTGCAAGTACTGCATTTCATGACATAAAGACACGAGCTCTGCTTGATCAATTACTTCCTCTCTAACGTGCATCATTGGTTACCTGCTTCAAAGAAGTATTTGAAATACACAACTACTCAAATCAATCCTCATAATCAAATATAGATAAAGATATTCATTTTTATGCTCTTCCAGGTGTATCTACTTGTCAAAAGGATAGAGAAAAATGTTGGTGTAGAATATATTCTTTTCTAGTGCCCTTGCATCCATGGTAGCTATAAAGCAGAGAATTTTACTACAGAGTACAGAAGCATATATTCCAACAGAACTTGGTTATTGGACAACAGCTGTCTGTGAGCTACAAAAACTGAAAGATCAAAAGATCCCTTAATGTCGAATCATGCAACTGCTAAAATTCTAGTTGACAAATAATCTATATTTCTCTGTATGACTTAATTTATGCTGCTAAGCATTTAACCATATTTTTTGGATTGTAGGAAGATATCTCAGTACAAGCTTCTCACCTATGTCTGAGAATTATTTTGCTGTGCCATATTGGTGTGCATGATCTTACATGTATAGTTTCAAAATTCTGCATTTCTTGGGGTAGCTGGGAGAGATTTGTAGGCGCTCATAGTTTAAAGTTCTGATCTTATTTTAATACTTACATGCAAATTCTTTTTTGTACATGAAGGCATTACTCAAGTGTGCCGCAAGTGTGTAGTAAGGCTTGTAGCTGGCTAATACTAACCATGTGTATCTGCATACTCTATTGATTAGTTGAGTATCTGCAGCTTAAATTGTGTTTGCTAAATACCTTTTTTTCATATTTTTTAGCATTTGTTTGTGAGTTCTGGTGCCAGTTTATTGAAAAGAGGGGTATCAATTGCAGATCTCATGGATGGAAAAGTTTGTTCGGAAGGGAACTGAAATCACTGCTCCTGTTCCAATGGCTCCACCAGGAACCACTGGTCTTGGTGGCTTTGAAGTTCCATCATCAAAAGGAGATAGCCTACGCTCAGATGCAAGTAATCTAAATGTTGGTGTTCTCCATCTTGTACCCACATTGGAGGTGTTTCCATTATTGGCTGACCTGAAAACGTATGCAAATTTTCGCTGCTTATTCATTTGGTTAATTTTTTTCCCAATAATGGTCAGTCATGCTATTTATCATGTCTGTCATGTCTCCCTTCTTGCTGGCTTCCTCATATTTCCGGTGGCGTTACCACAGTATCGTATCCAACACCATCTCTTAGACAATAGGATCAAAAAATGTTTTGTTACTAAATTATTTAGACGTGCTCCTGCTCCCTTTCAGTTGAACTTCTGTTTGTCTTTTTTGTTTGGGAGTTGTTTGGCGGTGGGGTATATGAACAATGTCAACTTAGTTTCCCTTACACCTGTAATTTTTCTGGCATAATGACTATATCAACTTACTTTTTTGCAGATATGAGCCTAACACTATTGATCTCTCAGATCGTGGTGAGCTAGAGTGAGTTCATGTTAAATTGTTGATATTCCTTCTATGTTTGGCACATTAAGTCCCAGACTCCCAGTTATTACTCAAATGAAACATCTAATAATATTACATTCACTTATGTACATGTATATTGCTGCAGTTATTGGTTCACCGTGCTGTCTGCACATTTACCAGACCTTGTGGATAAGGTGAATGCTTAACATTGATGAGTTGTTAAAATACTGCATTTGCATTGAATCTCATTCCAGGTCCCTCCCCACTTGTTCAGCTCCAAAATCAGATCATCTTTCCTTTCAAACCTCATAATGTGTGAACTTCTGGTAGCATTCTTCATATGATTTCTAGCACTATTGAGTTGTGAACATCTGATCCGTTAGGGGATGTGGTTTATTTCATCATAGTTCTTCTGTTCATATGGCATTGATAAGCAATGTTATGTGCACCATAATCTACGTTTCAATTGGGTAGCTTCTTTGCAGAGGAACAGTGACATTTTTTTTGAAATATTGTTCAGGCAGTTGCAAGTGAAGGTGGAACTGATGATGCCAAAAGAAGGGGTGATGCATTTGCTCGTGCATTTTCTGCCCACTTGGCAAGGTATCCGAAGTCAACAATATATTTCTTTACATCCTCTTCTTAAAACTGGTATGGTAGTTAAAAACATATGGAGCACGAGAATCGGCAAGGAGGACCCTAGCCCTCTTTGTGTCTTGAAGGGTCCTTTCTTGCTTGATCAGGCATAAAATGTGTCAAATAGGTGGGTAGAACAATTATCAAATAAAAAAGAAGCTGCTACTGAATTATGTCATGTTTATATTACTTTACATGCTATAGTAATATAAAACTATATAAACAAACTCATAGTTATCATTTCTTATTTGAGTGCAAATTCATTTCTTTGAATTAGATTGATGGAGGAGCCTGCTGCTTATGGAAAGTTAGGGCTGGCCAACCTCTTGGAACTAAGGGAAGAGTGCTTGAGGGAGTTCCAATTTGTTGATGCATATAGAAGCATAAAGCAGAGGTATCCCCACCCATACAGATGTCTTTGCGTGAGTATAGTTTCTTGTGTGGTATGTGCAGCAAGATGGTGGCACCTAGTTTGCTCTTTTTTTAGCTCTCCTCAAATCAGTGCAGCATACGATCTAGCCTTTTCCTTGTCTTCATGTGCAGAAAGATCTTACAATCTACCTGTTTCTTGCTTTTATGTGCTAGGGAAAATGAAGCATCACTTGCTGTTTTACCCGATCTGCTACTGGAGCTTGATGGTATGAATGAGGTACATAATGATTTGGATACAACCCGTCCTTATTCTCCCTCAATTGGAGAAAATAAAGTAAAATTTGTCTCCCTGTAGTAGTGGTCCAACCTAGAAGCTGGTAATTTATTATTTATACGGAAACGCAATTATATTTGAGATGGTATAGAACTCTGTTTATATTGATCAATGCCAAGTTATGTTTTAACTTCTTGTTATAAATTATCTGGAAAAGTAACAACAACAAACAAAAAAGTAAACCACAATCAAGAACAACACAAGATGATTTAACGTGAAAAATCTATGACAGCTCAGATTTGAGAGAACTTGATAACACTTTTAATTTTTTATTCTGGATGTGTGGATGACTCGTAGTTATGACAGTTGAAAGATTTAAATGTAAGAGAAATGCCCGTTCATATTCTTCCATCTCAAATAACTATTTTCCATTTACCTTGCCTTGTTTTTACTAATATGCTGCTGCATTTTCCTTTTCAAAATATCAGGAAACTAGATTGCTTACGTTAATTGAAGGTGTTCTTGCTGCGAACATCTTTGATTGGGGATCCCGTGCTTGTGTTGATCTCTATCATAAAGGGACGATCATTGAAATATATAGAATGAGTCGCAACAAGATGCAAAGACCTTGGCGGGTGAGTAGAGCAAACTCATTCTTGATATGAATATTTTATTGTAATCTGTAATTTTTACGAGGGTATGAGCACATGTACATGTATATATATCAATTATATGCTATAATGTAATGTTTACTTTTTAAGTATTTCTTTAAGGGATTTGAATAAAAAAAAATCATTTATTGTGTCTTTTAGGTTGATGATTTTGATGTTTTCAAGGAGAGAATGTTGGGATCTGGAGACAAGAAGCCTCGCCCTCATAAAAGAGCATTGCTCTTTGTTGATAACTCAGGTGCTGACATTGTTCTAGGAATGCTTCCGCTGGCGCGAGAACTCCTTCGACAGGGAACTGAAGTAAGTTCTTTATCAAGTAAAATGTTTCAACTTTTAACATCCCTTTATTAGGCCCTATATTACTTACAGCAACCACCATTTAGAAAACGTTGTCAGATTGTTTTGCTAAAAGTTGGTAGGGTCACTTACATAAGAGTGTTTGGGACAGTTGTATTTAAGTCCTCCAGTGAGTTCTACAAAATTAACTAGCACTGACAAGTATCTGCTGTTGTCTTCTACTCTGAAGTCTTTCTGTTTTAATTGATTAAACGATGCTATATAATGGAGAAAGATTTTGATGCTGTAAAAATGATGTATGAAACCAGGCTTGACACTTATCCTATATGTCTTTCCTCAAAAAGAATAATTTACCTATCATGCGCTAGTAATATGGACATTTTGCAGGTTGTGCTAGTTGCAAACTCCCTCCCTGCATTGAATGACATCACTGCTATGGAACTTCCAGAAATTGTGGCTGAAGCTGCAAAGGTGTGTCGACTCTATTAGTCATGGCTAAGCTATTAATTATTCCCTCCAAGCCCATTGAGTCTCTCTCTCGCACGCACACGCACACGCACACATTATTAATTAACCATTGTTGAGAATATAATCATCGCATTTAACAAGAAACCTTACAGTTTACCCATATATAGATTATGGATTATCCAACCAATTATTGAGTTCCATGTGGATAATTACCAATAGATTGTGTATTAGAAACCGTTTGTAAGATGAAGTTCGAGATAGTAAGAAGTGCAAAACTCCACTATGATAGTTGGATATGTGAGAAGCTTGTGCGAGACTATGATAGTTCTTAGGTGTTGTAGTTCTATGACAGCGCAACCATATGGAGAATTATGGATGTGTTGGATGTTTAGTACCTATGCTTTTCTGACAGAAGATTTAATCCTCACAAAACCCAACTTACATCTGTTTTAGTAATGTGACTCCAGCTACCGTCCTTATTAATGTATCACTCCTAACGGGCGAATCCATCATTTTGTTCCACAGCATTGTGACATTCTTCGAGGAGCTGCAGTAGCAGGAGGATTACTTGTGGACGCAATGATCAACATCCAAGATGGCTCTAAAAACACTTCATCTTCAGTTGCTTTAATGGTCGTTGAGAATGGGTGCGGGAGTCCATGCATAGACTTGAGGCAGGTCAGCTCAGAGCTTGCCGCCGCCGCCAAAGACGCTGATTTGGTAAGTCACAATTTCCTCATCAATATTACAATTCAACCTGCTTATACTAGAACCACTTCGTTATATCTCACATCTTGGATTCATGCTTTTTGGCCTTTGTGACGTGCAGATCATCCTGGAAGGAATGGGTCGTTCTTTGCATACCAACTTCAACGCCAAATTTAAATGTGATGCGCTCAAGGTACATATGCTTTTGCCATGTGGATATCTAAAATTTACAAAATTTTAATTTTCCATTATTTCTTTCGATTGAGACTACTCGAATAGAAACTCAAAAGTCTATTTTAGTGGAATCTTGATCACAGCAATTCTCAGCAGTACAGATGCCTCTAAATCTCGGAAATTCTGAAAGATCATTGCCAAAGTATTTTCTTTATAATATAACTACTTATGACATGAGCTATCATCATTTACAGCTTGCAATGGTGAAGAATCAGCGGTTGGCTGAAAAGCTAATCAAAGGGAACATATACGATTGTGTCTGCAGATATGAACCAGCTACATGAAGAACAGCTTCCATGCATGTGATTGATTTTCTTGTGTCATTTATTTTTACAATTTTCTCATTTTCCCATTCAGCAAACTTGCCTGTAACTCTTCTAAATTGTGATCTCAAATATAAAAAGACCTCGTTCTGTAACAATTTAGGTTAATTAATAATCGCGGCGAACGTCGTTCTAGTTTGGAAGCAATGTGCTGCAAACTTTCTTTTTTATTTGAAATTCACAAGGATGTGTGTTTGAGACATTTTATTTAATTCTATAATCTTTTGTCGTGATATTGTTGTGATCGATAATCTTTTGTCGTGATATTGCTGTGATGCGTTACTATTTATAATTTTCATATATAGAGTTTGTTTGCAAGCTATGCTTTGAATACTTTCAATCAAGCCATTATAATTAAATTAAATCATAAAATTTATTGATCGAAGCCACTTAATTAGAATAATTGTAATCAAATTAGTAATTACAATTGGATTAATCAATAATTAATTGAATTTTTCTTAATTACGGATTAGTTTAAAGCTAGTTTTGTTTTAAACTAAAAAATTTTCATCAACGAATTTCATAATAAAGCTAATTCGCATAAAAAATTAGAATATTATTATGTTTGTCCTGCTCATATTTTTTTCTTTTCCTTTTTTAAGTTCTTTCGCAGTAGATATTGCTAATATACATCAGTCTACACATATAAATGGAGAAACAAACTCGCACGCTATTGAAATTTGAATTTAAATTCAATCGATTTCAAGATGTCAATCTTGAAGATAAGGGTTCACCGCTGTCTTGGTGATCATTGTCATCAATTTATTCTGTTAATAACGATTATCTTTACTGCTAAGCATCCAACTTTTATTTTATCTTTTTTTTTCAAAAGCAAAAATAAATAAATAAATAATAATAATAAGTTATTGACCAAGTACCCATCCCTCAACATTAAATATGATTTTTTTTATTCAATCATATCATAATCGCTGTGTGGATCGTTAATAGGAAACTTGCTTTGATAATCTTTCTATTTTGAGAAAAGATTATCCATGATGACTATTTATTTTGAACTAACAACGTCAATACTTAAACTTATGTTCACGCATCTAATTATTTTCGATGAAACACTAAAATTATAGTACATTATATAAATACTATAGTAAAATTAAATAAAATGAATCGCAATTATGAATGGAGAAAATATTTTTATATTATTGTAGAATGAGAGGCTGGTGTATGAATTACTATCTGTCCTAAAATAACTTCAGTTATCAGCCAATATATATTGATATCTAAAATAAGCATAATTTTTTTAATAATATATCTTCACCTTTAATAATTCTATTCCATTTTATAATAAAGTATTTAATATATATATATATATATATATATATATATATATATGTATGTATGTATATTTATATACCTAAATTTAACGAATAAAAAGTGAATTAACTCATGTTTAGGGTGACTGGTGAGCACTGCCACTTACTTAACAGTACCTCTCTCTCTCTCTCGTTCCGATCTATCTATTCTCGATATCCGGTATGAATCACTTCGGATCCATCCGGGTTTTGGAATGACAACCACCGAAATGCAAATTCCTATGCTTTTCGTTTTCAGGTACTTCGTTTTTCTCTCAATTTTATAACTGTCGGCCAAAATTACATGTTTTTTTTTGGGGGGATTAGTGGACTTTGTTAGTAGTGGCTTTTATGATTTGTGTTGTATTTTTTGCTTTGGATTTATTTACTAATAGCAATCTGGGAGTAACCATGTTTAATTGTTATGTTTTTGGTTCAGTTATGGAGTTGATGTGAGGGTAAAAATTTGAGTAAAGGTGCCGCCTTTTTAGCACATTCTTCAAATGGAAACCCTAGAAACCGCAGAATCCCCAAGTGATGGTACTGTGATGCCTGTATTAGGTCAAGCACAAAACCCATGTACTGAAACCCTAGAAGGAGCTTCTGGGGTTTCTTGTACTGATTTTGTGTTCGCTTCTGAGGAGTTAGCTAGAGAAAATGGTGGTTTAGCTGATATTAGTATTAGAGACGAGGAAAGCAACAATGTGGAAGTTGAAGATCAGGTTCTTGATACTGAGAAATTTTCAGAATGTGTAGGAGGAATTTCAGTTGGTGCACGAGAAGAAGTGCTTGGAGATGGAAATAATATTTTGGATTTTGGTGCATCCGAGACGGTTTCTTTGGTGGACGAAGCTGTTGCTAAAGAAAATCAGATGAACGGAGGCTCCATGGAAACAGTTTCAGTTCCATATAGCAGTGAAAAGGAAAATGACTTTGTGTTGGTTAATAAAGTGAGCTCGACTGATAGTGGGACCGAAGAGGCTGAGGTTGCAAAAGTTCTGATGCAGGAGGAGATGGAAGAAGAACAAGATGCTTCACAGATGAACTTGTGTGATTCAGGTGATAAGATAGACATTTCTAACAAAGGTATTTCTCTCTATGTGGAATTTTGTGGCCCACTAGATGGCTTTGTTCAAAGTTCCGAGTTGAATTGTTTGGCAGACCGTGGATTATTCAGAAGCAATTTCGATCAAGAAAATGAATCATTGTTGCCTGATAATGGAAAAGAAGGAAGTATTTTGGAAGTTGAAGACTGTGATATAGATGAGAATGCTGAAGTAGAGAATGTTGTGGAAGGTCAGGCCGTTGCTAATCAAGGATACAGGTTCAATGTGGGTGATCTTGCATGGTTTAAAACCAAGACTCAGACATGGTGGCCTGCACTGATTTGTGAGCCTCCTGAGGCATCCAGTGATTCTGCAAAGTCAGAGAAAAAGGATCATATCCTTGTTAGACACTTTGGAAGTGGTATTCTGTGCAGGTGTTGGCCTTCCCAGTTGAAGCCTTTTCATGAATACTTTGAACAGATGGCAAGGCAAAGCAACTCTAGAAGCTTCCTTTCTGCTGTTGAGAAGGCTGTAGGTGAGATTGGTAGGCATGCAAAGTTGGAGATGACTTGTTCTTGTTTTCTGGAAAATAGTAGAATCTCTGGTACATTCAAGGAAGGAAGCAAATTGTCAAAAGAGAAAGCATGTGATGATATTCAATTATCCGTGATTCAGTTTGAACCTGCAGAATTACTTGCACGCATTAAATTGTTTGCACAAGATGTTTCTGTGCCTGGTACGATTGAGTTCACTGTCATCCAGAAACGCCTGTCAGCATTTTATCGTTCCAAAGGGCACCACCATATGGCAATTCATGAACTCAAACCAACATGTAATGTTAAAAGTGATACTCAAGATGGACTGACATCAGAAGCTATTTCAAGCAATCCAACACCAAAGTCTAAAGGCGAATCGATTATCAAGGATGCTGAGGATTGTTCAATGATTTCATCTGAGATGAAGATGAGTAGTCCTATTATGTCTTTAAATTCAACAGAGAAAAAAGTTCACAGTGCAGAGAATTGTGATGGAGGAACTGATAGCAAATCTGAAAAGGGCTATGAATCCAGGGAACGACGGAAGAGCAAGTATTTGTCATTTCCTTATGTTGATCTTAGCCATGGGAGCAGCAGCTTGAGTAATGTTGAAGAAAATGAAGCAGACAGGAAAACAGATGATGTCAAATCTATTGAGTCCAACCTTACAGATAAATCTTGTAGCAAGAAGTCACAGAAAAGGTGTTTGAAGAAGCCCGTTGTGCATCTTATATCTGATCCAGATGCAATAAATGCTTCATCAGGCGAGATGCTATTGAAACTCCGGTTTACAGCTCTAGATTGTCTTTATCCTGATGAAAGTAGAAATTTTGATTTGGTTGGTGGATTTTTCTCTAGATTCAGAAGATTTTCATTCCGTGACTTTACCCATGAGATAGTCAATGAGGCTGCAGTTCTGCAGGAGTTTAACAATGAGATGGATCTTCCCCAAACTTTAACTGAAGTTGAAGGTCAGAACAATCGGAATATTGAGAAAGAGAGCAAAAGTTCTGAATGTCGGAACACCAAATCAGCTGTCAGCGCAGCTGATATGAATAGAATTTCTGAGACTGCCCCAACAGAGAGAGATCCAAGTATCGAATGCAAGCCAAAAGGGAGGAAGAAGAAGGAAGCAACAATCCCTTTAGGAACTAAACCTACCGATGGTGTATGGGAAAACCTTACTGACGCACATGGCCCTGTAATTTTAAATTTTCAGAAAATGGGACCACATTCCTCTGAAAGCCAATCTGTGCCTATAAAGAGGAAAAGAAAGGCACATAAAATCCCTGGATCTCCGCAAATCAAAGTAGTGGCGGGCTTGCCAGATTTGAGTGGAAGAGAGATTGGCTCACTGTTACAAGGATGTAATGTGACAAATGCAGTTACACCTTTTCCAGGTAAATATAAGCCTAAGAGGAAAGTGGGGGCAGCTTCTGCTAACTGCTCAGACACCAATGGTATCGTTGACTTGCCCGATGTGAATGGAAGTATCGGGAAAACTAACACCGCGTTCAAAGAGGTTGAGGTGATGGACCTGTATTCACTCCAAGATATTCCTTCGCTGAATAAGGAGGGGACGAAAGAAGCTGCAAAGTTACATCTAAACGTTGAACTTACAGGCAATCCACATGACATGATGAAGGGTACAGAGCTGACAGGCACGATCAATCATTGTGATAAGCCTGAGCGCAAAAGAAGAAAGAGAAAGCAGAAAGCTCAAATTCAGGCTAATGTTACTTCTTCCATACCGGACTTGAATGGAAATGCCTCTGAACCTCTTTTGCAAGGAAATCAGCTGACTGAGATGAAATGCATCTCACCTGAAGGTAAACCTCGGAGAAAGAGGAGAAAGAAAGCTGATGCTGGCTTATTGGATATAAATCTCAGCTACAATGAGACAGAGATTAGTGGAGAAGCTTCCGGATATGCTCTTCTCTTGAAGTTCTCTCCAGAAGACCCCGTGCCCTCAAAGGAAGATCTAGTGTCAACATTTTGCACATATGGGCCATTAAAGGAATCTGAAACACAGGTTTTAAATGATTCTGGTTGTGCCCAGGTTGTCTTCGTAAGTTCTTCTGATGCTAGAAACGCCTTCCGCAGTTTAGAGAAAAATAGCCCATTTGGACCAGCCCTTGTAAACTATCGGCTCCATATTCTTATAGCTGCTGCAGGAGCTTCAGAACCTGATGGTAGTCTGAACTTGCATCAGGCTTGGCCTGTTGACAAAGTCAAGAGCCCTCCTAGACCTAGGACCTCAAAGAAGCCCAAGACCAGAGAAAAACCTTCCCGTTTAAAACCCCTTCATGGCGAGGGACAAGAGGCCCCAGATCTTCAATATGTTAGACAGAATCTTCAGGCAATGACTTCAATGCTAAAGAATGCTGGTGATAATCTATCGCCAGAGATGAGAGCGAAACTGGAGCTTGATATAAATTCCCTCTTGCAGAAGGTGAGCACCATGGTTGGTTCTTCCTCCGCGTAGAATGATCTGTAAGATACTAGTAATAATCCTATTTAGGCTTATGTAGATTATAAATCTTTCTGGAGACTACTTAGCGGGCAGTGGTTGTGTGTCCCTCCTGTAAGTTAATCAAGTGAAGGCCCCTTTGGTAATAACTTTTCTGTTGTGATTTTAAAACTACGGCATATGCATATGACCGTAGTCACATGAAAATAAGGTTGTTACGTGGTCAAGGAGTATGAATAAAGCTTTTATAACTGCCACAAATTTTAAACAAGGTAACTTTATTGTTCGAGATTTTTAATTTTTAGTTTATCGGCTATTTTATCACATTATAACGAGTATAAATGAATCTGGATGACTATTTTTTTCCCCCTCCCCTTGGGTGAATTCGCTATGTGCCGGTAGCGTTCCAGTTACTGAGAAAATGGAAAACAAGTATCACACATATTTCTTTCGACTCTATCTAAAATTTAAACCCATCTTTAGACTTCTATTATAACCAACATATTACTTCTAGTGTGTAACTGAGTATATTATCAAATCATCGCCACCGCAGTAGGCAGTAGCTAATGTTGCAAGTTCAATTAAGAAAAATTATATACCCTTCGTTTCGAATAAGCGATGATATTCATCTTTTGACGTGGTGCCATTTTTAAATCCTATAATATTCGTATTTAAAAGTAGTATTTATGTACCTTATTATATTTTACTTCAAAATTATTAAAACCAACAAATTTCACTTCCAATTTTGAATCGCAATACTTCACACGCTTAATCAGGAAAAGCAATACTTCACACGCTTAATCAGGAAAAGTAGAATGTATCTCTAGTTCTCTAACAGATTGAGTAGTCCTTGGATTCCATAATTAGAGTTTGTTGTATAGTTTTGTATTTGTGTGTGTGTGTGTAT
>CM025785.1:15150903-15256627 GCA_014636745.2 Centella asiatica
GTTGGGTCGACCCATTAACACGACACGATTAATAAACGGGTCAAAATTGGGTGGGGGAGGGGGGGTATCCGACTTCTTTCTGCACAAGCATGAGTCTAGGGGTGGCAAAACGGGTTAATAGGTCGTGTTCGTGTTGGGTCGACCCATTAACACGACACGATTAATAAACGGGTCAAAATTGGGTGGGGGAGGGGGGGTATCCGACTTCTTTCTGCACAAGCATGAGTCTAGGGGTGGCAAAACGGGTTAATAGGTCGTGTTCGTGTTGGGTCGACCCATTAACACGACACGATTAATAAACGGGTCAAAATTGGGTGGGGGAGGGGGGGTATCCGACTTCTTTCTGCACAAGCATGAGTCTAGGGGTGGCAAAACGGGTTAATGGGTCGTGTTCGTGTTGGGTCGACCCATTAACACGACACGATTAATAAACGGGTCAAAATATAAAATCCGAACACGACACGATTATTAAACGAATAACACGACCCGTATAACCCGTGTAACACGTATAACACAAATAACCTATCTAAATATTACTACTTAAATAACCTACTTAAACAGTACCAAAATAAGAGTATTAAATCTTAAAAGTTCAAAGTGAAATATTGACATTCATATCTACAATATTAACAACAAACTCTTCCACCTCCTTTACCATTTGTAAATCTACAAAAAAAAAAATTATTAGTTCTTGTATTTTACAATCTACTCAACAAATACATAATAAAATAAATTAAATAAAAGTTAGTACTTTCAATTTCATGCAACCAATCTTTAGTACAAATTAAAACTTCCACCACATCAGGTTTTAATGTATTTCGATACTGATCAAGTATTCTTCCTCTATTGCTAAATGCACTTTCAGATGCAACAGTTGAAATAGGAACACAAAGAACATCTCCCGCCATTGCTGCCACCTCATTAAATCTATAATGATTAGCCTTCTAATATGCTAATACATCCAATTCATTTTTTCTATCAACTTTTGGCTCATCTAAATAAAGTTCAAGTTGAGATTTTTGTGGAAGGGCTTCCTCATATTCAAAGTTTTCAAATTCCTAAAGAAAAAAAAATCAAGGATCTTAACAACAAATATATATCACCATGCAAAAGAATAACCTTGTAATCAAACAATTATTTATAACTTTATACCTGCAATACATTTTGCTTCAAAGAACTCAAGTAACTTGTAAGGCGAGAAGAGTTGGCATGTGATAAAGATGTTGTCCGGATAGATGAACTTGAACCCAAAATATTAACATACGAATTATAAAGAGAAAATAAAATATTTTTTAGCTTCAAACACTCGGACACACCTCCATCAGGACCATCACCATAAATCTTCTTATAACACCATTCAACAAAACTCAACTTGTATCTAGGATCCAATATCACTGCTATTGACAAAATATGACTAAAATCAGCCAATATTTAGCAAACTTTTTATGCATCTTGGCTGACATTGATCGCATATACTCAACTTCACTATCTAATTCTTTCTTCAAAGCCAACAAAGCAATAAAAACTGCAGGAAAATACATATTTGCAGTAGGATATCTTGAGCCCGAAAAAACAGATGAAATATCATAAAACAATGCCAAAAATTTGCTAATATTCTCAACTTTTTCCCACTCATCTCTAGATGGACAATGCTTGTAATTTGAATCACTCAATTCCAAATGCATAAACGCACGACGATAGTACATTGCACTTTCAAGCATAATATATGTAGAATTCCATCTAGTAGAGACATCTTGTCTCAAACCTTTTTTAGCATCAAAGAGCTATGTCTAACACATTCCAAAAATTTTTGCTTTCTTGCTTGAGAACCTTTCACATACTTGACACTTTCACGAATCTTAATAACTGAACTATCAACCTCTTTTAGTCCATCTTGAACAACCAAATTTAAAATATGAACACCACCAAATGTGAAAATGTTCACATTTACATAACAACCCATTCTTTTCAACCAATGCAGCTTTTAGTAAAGCAACACAAACATCATTGGCAGATGTATTATCCAAAGTAAGTGAAAAGACTCTCAAATCAACTCCCCAATCAGTCAAAAATGCATGAATTTTTTCAGATAGTGCAATTCCATTATGAGGAGGTGGCATAAAACCAAAGTTCAAAATCTTCTTGTGCAATATCCATTCATTGTCCATGAAATGACAAGTTAAACATATATAGCCATCTGTGGTCAAAGATGACCAGCAATCCGAAGTAAAACTAATTCTACCAGGTGTTGACTTCATCAAACATTTAATTCTATCCTTCTCTTTTTTAAACATCTTCAAACAATCAGCCTTACATGTATTTCTAGTAACAATATGCAGATCATCTCTAAGATATAACAACAAAGATTTAATCCCACTCCATTCTACAAATTGAAAAGGAAGCTCATGCTTTATAATAGCAGCAGTTACCATATCCCTAAAAGTTTCATGATCAAATTTTGTAGGACCACGAGATTTAGATAAAAGTAACTGACCAATAGCACGTGAATCTTTCCTTGGGCAATTTTCCAAATGACGCTTCATATTTCCAGTTCCATATTTTGAATCTGCAAGATACGCGGTTCCACATTTCTTGCATTTGCATTTCCTTTTGTTGTCCTTATCGGCAGGAATTATATTAAAAAAATTCCAGACTTGGCTTGTTGTCTTTCTTGTTCGTTTTCCTTTAAACTTATTATTTGGTACTATGAGTTTTTCTTCATCCAATTCAACCACATCATTCGTTTCATCAGCAAAAGACATTTGCACACTTGTTTCTTGGGATTCCATAATTTATACATTAACAAAACTAAAAATATTACAATCTAAAAAATCAAACAACATAAATCACTAACCAATGGGAAAAGACACCGTCTTGAACTTTGAAGGAGTACTAAAGAACTGAGAGGTGGTTTGCAAAGGATGAAAGTAGAAGCAAAGAACGGAAGAGAGGGCTACGAGCGTGAGCGAGATCTTGAAATTCAGATTTTGAATTGTGCGGCTGCGACAACAAAGAAAAACTAAAAACAGAGGGTTAGATTTTAGGGTTTGTAAGGGAGGAACCGAGGAAGTATGATCTCCAAACGACGTAGTTTTGGTTTTTGAGTGTTTTGACAAAATAATATATTTTCTTAAGTTTTTTAAACATAAAGTTATTTCTATATTTGTTATAAATATTATTTTGTAAGTTAATCTATATAAAATAATATCAATAAAAATAATTTATATTATTTATAAGTTATATATATAATTATTAGTTATTATTATATTATATATTAGTATGTTATTATTCATTAAAAATTATATAAGTCTATCTTAACTCTCAATCACTTCATATATATTAATTGATAGTGTATTCGTAACAAACAATAGAAGAAAAAAATAGCTAAATTGTCCTTCGGAAATCCTGGGATTTGCACCCTTGCACCCACACGTGGAGGATGGAGCATAATATAGCCAATCAATTTTACTAGTTTATTTGCTTTCCCATATAAAAAGTAAGCAACACTCCTTTCAAATTTCAATGTGGGACAAAATTTCCTTCACGTGAGAAACTAAATTCTCATACATACTAACTCATTTCCAACATTAACCAATAACTAATGTTATAAGGTGAGTTTAGACTTTTAGAATAGTAAATAAAAATGTTAAGTATATATGACTTACTAAGTTAATATATACTTAGTGAATATGATTCACAAATTCATATATAGTAATCAATAACTAATTGATGATGTTTAGTCTAATTCAAAGTTATAATGTATACTTAACTAGTTAATTTAAAAGAAACAATAAAAATATAACATGATTACTTTAATAAAATGTTTAAATATTCTTATTTTGATAATCGTGTTAAATGGGTCATAAATGGATTTTTAACGTGTTGACCCGTCAACCGGTTATTTTAGTCGTGTCTTAAACGGGTTGACCTGTTTATGACCCAAACTCATATAAACAAACCCAAACCTCTTAAATTGTGTCGTGTCAAAAATTGACACCCCTAAGCATGACCAATGAACAATAATGCTACACCTTAATTAATATTGTGATCTTGTGGGTAACCTTTTCTGCAACAATATCAAAGGATTTTGACGAATATAATGTTGTAATTTACAGTAATGAATTTAAGAAAAGAATAATATTAGAAATTAAATTGTAACTAATTTCGAATATAATTATCAAAAGATTACTCTTAACTGCTACAGGAAGACAGCCATAATAGTCTCCCAAACTCATCCAACTAATCAAAGAACATAATCTACATACATGTGCCTGAGTACCCAGACAATTATGAATCCCAGTATGAACAAAAAATTAGCCCAAATGAGAATAAAATGCATCCCACTATAACAGCTATGAGTTAGGAAACAATGTTGTACTCAGTTACTCTGTGATCTCCATGTAGATAAAGTGGAAAAAGAAAAAAGAGAAGAGGCAGATACTCCTTAAATGTTCGAATATCAAGTTTTGCTGATCTGGGATGAATGTTAGTAATGCAGCTTATAGCAAGATAATTGTAAAATTGAGCACGAAAAATTACTGGAGAGAAACATTGAACAAACGGTGCTGAATTAAGTACCTTCCGTTTCCATTCATTCATAAGGGAACCAAAAATGATGTTTTTAAGAACAACAGGACATCCACTTTTATCTATATCTAACTGTAACAAGACCTAAAGAAAGGCAATACTGCAGATTACCGCAGATTCACTCCATCATAGCAACAGCTCCAGCACCTTTTAGTTTCTCTATGATTTCATTTGCTTCCTCTTTGGTGATCCCTTGTTTGAGTATGACAGGTACCTTCTCAACCAACTCTTTGGCTTCCTTCAGTCCAAGGTTTGTGAAGGTTCGAACTTCTTTAATAACCTTGATTTTAGCAGCTGCATCAAATTTCTCTAACTTCACATCAAATGCTGTTTTCTCGGCTTTCTTCTCCTCTGCCTTTGTAGCACCTGTCCCTCCTTGGCTACTCAAGTCTACACCTTCAACAGATATTTGTTGCATCTTCGGATGCCTTGTTCTCTGCTGAAGGGTAGGACCAATCAGAACACGTTCTTCAGGTGGTAAGGCCGCAATTTTCTCAGCAAGCTGTATAATCTTATCAGAAGGTGGGGGTCTAGGTCCATAAGGATCATACAATGGCGGATACTTGTATCTTTTGGGTTTGGCGTTAGGATCTCTGGGAACAAAATCCGGCTGGAATGAACGGGACTGCAATGACCCTACAATTGTGGGAAGAGAGGGTCGGGAACGAATAGATCTGATAAACGAAATGAATTTCATGGTGGTGTTGATTATCACACAATGGAGCATACAATGACGTCCGAAGAGGAACTTAGATCAACACATTTGTAACTTTGGGCTTTAGCAACACATACTTTTATTCAAGACATTACAAACTCTCCTACCTGGAAATGATAAAATATTAGGAATCAAACACTTTAACGCATGCAACAGTAATAAGTATCAAGGTGCATGGTAATATTAACAATATGCGTTGGAAAATTTATCGTGGTTATCGACGTTAAATCAATTTTCAAATTGCTCTTGGTAACTCTTTTACATGCAGTGCAAGTTTTATAGGATTTACCATACAATTTAAAAGTTACCGATTTGTAAAGCACAACAGATAACAGAAAAGGCATTATTGCTTTTGTTGTTATTCTGGAAATTATTAGGAATTTTTTTCAATTTTTATTTCTTATGCACTTCAAGTGTTTGTTATTATATCTTTTTCAAGTTGAGGCCTAACGGTAATTGTCATTCCTGTACAGGTTTATTTGCATTAGGAAATAAAGTGGTTCCATTAGAAGAACAAAGCAAGGACCTCATATTAACAGCCTCCACATTAATTCAGGGACAACCTAATCCAAATATAAACATGTTGGATGTCTCGCTAGCCGTGGGTACTCGTTGGAAGCCAAGCCAAACCACCACAAACCTGCAACAAAAACCCCAGCACCACCGACAGCAGCAAGATCAATCAGTGGTTAGGGGTGCAATGGGATCTGTACGAGTAATTGAGCTCCAATTAGTTGCTTTTATCATGGTTTTCCCAGTCAGTGGCCTTGTTCCTCTCCTGGACCTCGTCTTCCAGGCCTTTGCTTCTACCTACCTTCTTCACCACCACCCACATCCATTTCGTAATAACTTCATATTAACCAAGATACTTTTAAACATATCGGAGGTTCGAAACAATTTCACTTCCTTCCAGCTTCAAAAATATGAAACTAAATAGAACCTTGATTCTTTCATAAGATAATTCTAGCTAAAAGCACAAAATAAAGCGACGGAAACAATAAAATTTAAAATAAGAAATCTGGATCTAGAGAGTATCTAACACGCAATAGCAAGAATTTCCATACAGAAAGTATCAAATTAAAGAATGTTGTTGAATTTCATAAGGGGAGTGATGGTCATGACGGTTTTCCGACAAACAAACGAACAGATAAACACAAAATAATCATAAAAGTGAGACGCATTTCAGTTCCCTATCAAAATTTCGAAAAGCATAAACCCAAATCCCGTACCTCCTTCATAAAAATCCAGAGAAGCTGCTTTTGATGCTCTTCCTCTTCCTCTTGAAGAAGCTTTTCTTCGGGTATACTGTCAGTGTTCGTCTCTTTTACCTAGTAGCCGCAATCTATTTCTCCTTTCATCAAAAACCCAGACGCCCATTGCTGTTAAGCCCATAGGGTTTTTACTCTTTGGGCCTTTTCTCACTTTTATTCATTATTTTCAGGTTTAGAGGAGTTCCATCACGTTACAGTAACAACAAATGAGCGGCAGTTTTTAAGTGCTATTAAAATTTCGTCCTCATTAATTTTAGTCGATTTTTTTGAGTAATTTTAGTATACTCATTAATAACATTAACAAGTATTATTAAATAATATGTTAATATTATTAATTAATCTATTAAAATTACTAAGTGATCTATCAATATTATAAATATTATTCGTAATGGAAACTTTTAAAAAGTGTATCACTTGTATGTCATTTTAATATCACAACCTGACATGCATGTCATTTACCCTTACAGTAAATATTTAAGTTGATGGGAACATTATTATTATTATTAAAAATGATTATTGTTATCATTTTTATTTTTATTTTGTTACAAAAAAATTTAGGTGAAAGGAGATTCTTCCGGTTCAGAACATGTCATGTTATTCAATTTTTAAGAGTTTACCGTGGTATTTACATATTAGCTATAAAAAAACACTACCAGCAAAATTATGTATGAAGTACTTGTTATTATGTATGAATTTATGTATTGTATGAACGGAATATAAATTAAATGTATCAATTGTATTATTCTAAAAGTACTAGACTCAAATTAAGCTCATTTTCTTAGACACTTATAATATTTCGAATAAATTACGTCACATCAACTAAAATACGTATGTTGGTCGGGAAATAGTTAGTTGAAACATTTTGCTTAAAATTAAAGTTCTATTCCTTTCATTATTCATATTATATTTTAAAATACTCCAAAACAAAGTTGTAACTTAAAAATTATATTTTAAATTAGAAATATATGTAATTACATGCAGTGGCGGATTAGCGTTGTGACGAGGGGGACGCCCCCCCGAACTTTAAAAAAAATAAATTATGTATAGAGTATTTTTATTGTTTTAAAATTAAAAATACATTACTTAATTTTAAAAGGAATTTAATTTGAAATCGAGGTATGTTACGCAAAATAAATTATATTTGTGTAATATTTTTATTATATAATGATATTACTTTTAAAAATTATCATTACAATACTTTTATTTTATCATCAGTTGAATATTACAAACAAATTTCTTTTGAAAAACTAATCTTTTGTAGAATAAATTTCAATCAAATATGCAACCTTAATATTAACAAAAAAAAACTTGACTCTTTTGTATAATATAAGTAATTTATCACTTTATTAAATAGATCTCTAAAATATTTCTCTTTCCGTCTCTGTATAAATGACCTCTATTCTTTTTTTGAAAATTCCAAAATAAATAACCACTTTCTAATAATAGTATTACTATTTTGATCATATTTTACCGAATTGACCCTCAACTTTGTTTTGAAATATACGGTAAGTATAATTATATTGGTAATAGAAAAAATGTTTGTTTTGAATTTATCGTATAATTTGTTTTAAAGTAAAATTTTCCTTAATGTGTGTGCCCAAAAAAAGAGGTCTTTTATTTAGAGACGGAGGGAGTATATTTTAAAATTAAATTTAGCATTTTTAATATTTAATAGTTTTGAAATAAATATTATGAAGTATATAAAGATTACTATTATGTATAAAATTTTCAATGTTCAAATTATAATTTATTTTCTGATTTTAGAATAATACTATATTTTGAAACAAAAGCATTATAATTTGATAAATTTCAGACTGAAAACTGAAGAATAATAGAATAATATTGTAAATCTTTTAAATTCAATAATTTTATTATTATAATACATTATCATATTAACAAATTCGTTTTTATGACGCCTTAAAAATTTTTGGCCCCTTTTAACGAAAATTCTGCGTCCCACTAATTACATGAGAATCAAGATCTTCAAAATCACTCTGGAAAATCACATGCAATGACGCTGCTAGGAGAGAATTCGCATGTTTTCCATTTAAAAATTTGGAGTATTGCTTTTTCTCCTTTTACGTCCCAATTTATACCTAGAAAACGGTTAAAATTGAAATTTTGAATTGAATCGAATTTCTTTAACCAAAATATTTTAGTTTTTTGGTAATTCGATTTTTTCGGTTAAAACAGAATTTATTTTTACAGTTTTCGATTTACTATTTGGTTATTGAAATTTTCTAATTCGATTAACCGAATAACTGTAACCAAAATTTTATTATTAAATAAATATTTTAATATTTTTTTTAGTCGTTACTAAAATCAGTTTGTGTCCAATAATTTTTTTTTGTTAAGCTACAAAGCTACTGTCCTCCGCTGTTGCGGTGTTATATTGAAATGTGAGATGGTTTTAATTGTAGTAGACTTTTAGATTTCATTTTTCCAAAATTTATAGACTTTGTTATTGAACTTATTGCAATAGTAATTATGCATTAATAATATTATGTTTTACATTAAATCTACCGACACTGATTGGAAGATTAAAGAAGGGAGTTATTTACTAATTCCATGTTTAGGATCCTCAATTAAATATTAATTTCTTTTATTATTTAAAAATTTTATGTTTTAACCATAATAACCGAATAATATTACAGTTATTACAGTTTCGGTTATTTGAAATTTCCAGTTGATAATACAATTTTCAACATTTTGGATATTTCGGTTCAATTTTAACTCAATGATCACACCTATACTTTTTTATCACTGTATATAGGTATATCAACGAGACGGATATTAAGACGGAAGAGTCATCCTCAAACTCTATCAGTTAAAAATGCATAGTTCTCCAAATTCGTCATATATCATTAACGTTTATATATACCAAATTCGTTCCACCACACCCCATTACCCCGAATTATATTTTTAAATTTAATTTTTTTTAATATTTTTTTCATATAAATTTTTTTAAAATCATTATAAATTATATTTTATATATAAATGGATCGGAGTCAGAGTTAGATGAGGTGAGAGATTAAATCTATACCCTACCTTAATCTATGGGATTCAAATAACTAGATCTTGTTAGAGTTAGAATTGAACTGAATATTAACTTTGGGTGAAGCTGTCATTAGTAATTATATATTGTTATAAGACTTTGACACAATATTAATGTTAATAGAGTGCTACTATGAAAATAAATTTGTACACAAATTAATATGGGCTAAGAGATGCAAGGACAAAACTCGTGGGTGAGAATTAAGTAGGGTAAGAATTGGGGTAGTGTAAGAAAAATTTTGCCGATAAAAATAAAATAAAAAGCTAAATTCTATAAAGAATCGATGAATCTTGATAAATTCATAATTAAAATTTTAATAATTAATAATATATCACGTATATCGTATATCTATATACAGATATTTACGCAAGTTGTTAGTGTTAATAGGATTTTAATATGTATTCATCCATCGACTACAATGATTTTCGACATCATCATGCACAAATGTAGTAAAGCTCTCCGTATTATATAAAAGTAAAAAGTAAAAGAACAGATCAAACATCGTCTAAATGAACTAAAATTAACTACCTAAGCAAAGGAACCGATCGATCGAATCAAACAGCCTTCTTTGAAAACACACATTCTCCATTCATACTTCTCATGCTTAGTCCATTAAAAGTAAATAAACTAACATCATACTCCACATCACAGTCATGAATAAACAGTACGTACAAACTGGCCGGCATATAGCAAAAATAAAATTATATATATATATATATATATATATATATATATTGTACTTACTTAAAAGTAAATATATAGACCATTCATAAATCTAAACTAGCTAATGATTAATTTGATTAATGGATTCCACGCAGTACTGATCGATCATGCAAATGTATATCTGAGAATTAGACTAATGGATTCGTTGCAGACGACCCGTAACCGTTCATTAACCCGGTCCATGACCCGAGACTACCCACGTTAACATAACCGAAAGAGTGATCCTTGTCGGCATTAATATCACTACTACCACAGCCTTGATCTGGTTGCCATTCCAATGCCAACAGTTTAGTATCGGGCTTCACTTCAATTCCACCACCTAATTCATGACTGCTTCCTCCTTCGTAGTTGGGAGGAAGCATGAGTCGGTGACACGTGTCCATGAAAGCACCGTTATAGTCGTTCCCATCAAATGATGACGACATCCCATTAATTCCAAACGAAGATGATGAGGAGAAAGTAGTAGTTTGCATATGATCATCATGACCAAATCCATTGTGATGACTCGGCATTCCCAAATGATGATGATGATCACCATTCCCCATAAAATTATGGCCAATGATTGTTGAATTAGTAGTAGCAGTGTTGTCGAGTTCTATTCCCAATTCCTCATACTTGAAATCAATTGGCCTTGGGTTATCGAGAAATATATTGTATTTGGTGTCCATAAAATTACCGTTACTGATTAGACCGGATGGGCTATGGTTTCCCATGAGGTGCGGAAAATGCACCTCGGGAAACGAGAGCTGGAGATCTGTGGGGCTGTGGGTGAGAATGGGGTGATCATTGTTGTTGTTTTCGGATCCCGATGATTTCTTGGAATTGGAGACTGTTTGTTTTTTGTTCTTTCGGCAACCGCCGCCGACAGGGATGTTTCTGAGGGTGCCACCTTTGGTCCAGTACCTTCGGCAGGTTTTGCAGAAGTACCTTGGCTGAGATAGGCTGTAGTTGTTGTAGTAGCAGAACTTGGTGTGTGTGGAATCGCACCTTGGGCATTTGAGGGCTTGGTCGTGCTGAGGCCGTAGCCTCCTCTCTATTAAGGGCGGCCTTGAGCACGTAAGCATGTCACCACCTGATGGGGATGAAGAATCCATTCCAGTCTCCTCGTTGATTGTGCCCTGTCATTAAGAAATTGTTCAACTCCAGGCATACTAGAAGAAATACCGTCATATATGACTAAAATTTTTAAGATATAGATTTTTACATGATGTCTAAAATTTAAACTGAAAGGACGCGAGTCTACGAGTGTATAAAAACAGTTGAAAACTGTTTTTAAAGGAAAATGTGACACAAGATGAATTTGAAACTTAATATATGTTCACATATAATCAATCTCAAGTCACAATACAAAATTAGAAGGAGAATATGAAGAAATACCGCACATATGAAAATACAGGGCCTTAATTAATCGTACCTGTAGCCAGTCGGAAGAGTCCATGCAAACTTGCAGAGAAGTAAGAGGCATTTGTGAACTAAGCTCGAGTGATCGAAATGCTCTGGTTTATATATATAGAAACTATAAAATATTGATGTTGTGACAGAATTAACTAACTGATTAAAACTACAGATCGATGATAGGGAAATTGCATGTGTTCACATATATTTATATAGATATACATCATGTGAATATGAGGTGGGTGTATATATACAATGCATAAGAGAAAGGATGGAGGTGAAGGTAGAGGGAAATGTATAATTAGTGGTAGGTTAGGTTGGGATTGAGTAGTGAGAATGGGTAGAGGAGAGAGTGAATGATAGGAAGGGAGAGAGAGGGGGGGGTGGGGAGGATGGTGAATAAAAAGGAAGAAAAAGGGGGAGACGGAGAAGTACTGATCATCAGTGGTGGGGACTGAGCTAGCTGCTAGCTACAGGACTGCTGCTGCTGCTCTGGCTTACCGTCGGTGAACAACTTAAGTGGACCATATCCCTGTCTCTACTCTCCTTCCATTTCAATTCCCTAACATCATTCTGGGCCCCACTTTCAAATCTTTGTACATTTCCGTATACTCCCTCTCATTTTCTTGACAAAGTTTGATTTCCTCCGTTAAATTAATCAATAATTATTTTTAATCTTACACAATATAATTACAAAATTAGTATTACAGGAAACTACATTTAACCATATTGTAAAAATAACTTGTTTGAAATTAAAATATATAATATATTTTTTTATAAATTAATTTCAAATTTAATCAATTTAACTATAAAATTAAAATTTGTCAAGTAAAATGGGACGGAGAGAGTGTAATATTATATATATAGTTACAAAATATGAATTTAGATAAACATTAAATTGTACTCCTCAAATTTTGTTTCGGTTGCATTCATGGGTAAATCTGTTGCTTCAGTCCTGTTTAAATTATGGTCAATAATTTTAGTTTATAATTAATCAATTTTTTTAAAAAAAATATTACTCCCCGTTAGTTACATTTAAGTATTTGATCAGCACATGTTTGAGAATTCCATATTTAAATAAAAAATTTCATAAAATTTATAATAATTATGTTCAAATAATAATAAGAAAGAAATCGCAATGACAAAAAAAAATGGAATATGTCTTAATTTTAAATGTAATTCTCTTTTTGAACAAGCCATGAAAGTAAAAATTGTAATAATAGTCCATTCTCGCTGAAGTAGCTCATTTATAATTTCATTGATATATTATATTACAATAACAATATATGGTATAGATCTAATCGTTAAAATAATTGCAGGGTAAAGCTGAACTTCACGAGACATATTAATTTATTTGTATAACAAAAAATGATATAATTTCATTTAATATATTACAGTTCATAGTAATAAAAGTTGCATTCAGGACTTAGGAGGGAGTTGAACAAAAAACTATGTATGTTGTACAAAAGCCGCACATTAATTAAAGGAATAGGGAGATCATGACTACTTATTTTTGAAAAGGGTGGGTTATTAACAAATTAAGGAAGCTTAAGTTTGATATATAGGAATTTGAGAGGTAGAATGAAGGCCGTCAAATGATTAGAATGAAAACCAGTTTAATAGATTTATGGACGGTTGTCGTATTCAGACGTCAACGTCAGGCGTGACAGCAGGGGAAGAGTGAGAATATTTTGAGGTACTCGATAAAGAATTAAAGAAAAATAAAGAAGAAGAAACGCCAAAACTGACCACACACAATATTGACACCACTATCACTCTAGAGAGAGAGAGAGAGAGAGAGAGAGAGAGAGAGAGAGGGGGGAGAGAGGAGAAAAAAACCGAAAGAGCAGTCCGTAAGTGGGGTCGAGCGGAAGTGGGCCCTCACAAGGTAGTCGCTAACAAGCAAGGGATAAATTCCCCCTCCATCGTGTCTTCGCCTACTGTTTCTGATTTGACCACCCACCTCCATTTCACAACATCCACCCTCTCTTCGGGTCTGGATTTTTAAATGGATTTGTATAGGACGGAAAAAATATCGAGACTTTAGTTCGGATTAAAACGAAATTGAGATGATTTTATGAGTTTGGTTGAATCTTTGATCGACCGGTAAACCCTTAAAAGTCTCCGATATTAATTTAAAAGACCGGTATGATTCAGTGCTTATGTAATATTTCATACGGAGTATATTTTTAAATTAAAATTTTTTTTTCTGTTTGTTTTATAATTAAAAATATTTTTTTTATTATTTTTTAACTATAAAAAGTAATGAAATTCCTTAAATACTATTCAAAGTTTTCACTAATTCAATTAACTTCACTATATCCATTGTGTCTCTACATAACTCTCACTACTATAAAATAATACGATAATAAAGATATATTTTAAATATAAAAATTGTCATTAAAACTGTCATTTTACAAACGTATTTCTAGTTTTGGAACAGATAAATTAACAAAAATATTGTCTTGAAACTTTTAAGAGTTTCGTGAATTTGTAACTCAAAAACAACATTTTCCTCCCTTCTAATTCGGGATGGAAAGTATTATGATTCATTTCATTCTAAAATTAGAGATACATTTGTAAATTTTATAATTCTAAATTTAAGTGAAAATTTTCATTTTTAATAAATTTGAAGTGAATATTATAAGATATACGAATAATACTCTTAAATACAAATTTTTATATTTTGATATTTTACCGAATTCATATCACAAATTAAATTACAACATTCACAATAGTATAACATTAAAAGATGATAAGTTATTTCTAATTTCAAAACAGAAAGAGTTATACAATACTTCTTCCAGATTAGTTTATATAAAATAAAATTATAAAATTCTATGATTTAAAATTAAATTAAAGTTTACGATCGATATACACTCTTTCGATTTATGCATACACTTACGAATAGGATAGTAGACGTACAAGTTTAAATTTTAATGTTTTTTTTTGTTATATAATATGTTACTGTATATAAATTTATATACGCATTATACACCCATCAACTATCTTATAAATTTTTTATTAGTTTCGAAATTATGACATTCTTAATTTTTTCAAAAGATAGTCCACGAACAATGTCCGAGGAGTTTCCACTAGCTTTAATTTTTATGTCGCAGACTACCAGTAGTAGAAGTATAGTAGTTGCAGTTTTTGGATAACATATAGCTTGTGATACACACAATCTGACTCTTTATCCAAGTTAAAAAATAAAAAAAAAAGTGAAAAAAACGAACACCCTGTTTAATCAGCTTACTGTTAGCTGCATATAATAACAGTAAAACTTTGAGCTAAATCTGCAAAGCAAAAAGTAATTTTTGGGGGGTAATTAACACACAATAATATCAAAATCAAGGGACGTGACACATTGTATTAATTATTTTAATTAAGCTAGCAGGATCGACTTTAAGTTGAAAGTTGTTATCCAAATCTGAATTTCAAAGCATTTTCAGTACATGGTTTATAATTTATTAGCTGCTATCATGACGACTGTGGAACATCTTGATGTTCAAGCTATCTTCACATATGCTGCTGCTTTTTATTCGTACATATTATAGGGATATATACTTACCTTTTATCATGCAAACTACAAGCTGGATGACCACTCTAAAGCTTGTTTTTTTTAAAAAAAAAAAAATCTTTTGAAACTTGTAATTGATCATTAATAAAATTCTACCACTTGATTCATGCCACATGTTATGCCTCGTTTCTTCTCGGGTAAGGCTGTCATTACATGAGAGACAAGAAAAAGAAAAACCTCTCGCATTCCTCATCACTAATTCATGTGGAGATTGTAACATACACACTCTCTCTCTCCCTCGTTCGCGCGGATATACACACTAATTGTTATGAATAATTAAAATAAAAAATGAATCACTACAATTAACTTAATTTATACTCTATCTGTTCCACAAAAAGAGTAACATTTGAAATTTTATCTGACTTTTAACTTTTTGTATTTAACTAAAAATTACATTTAGCAATAATAAGTTTTTCTCACTAAATTTGTTATGAATGTCCAATTAAAGAACATATAAGAAGATTGTATGGATAATTATAAAAAAAATACCATTAACTATGTATTAGTTTCCACTTTAGAGATTATTTTTATATTTTTTGCAATTAAGGGATTAAACTATGATTAATTTTCACTTTAGTGACCGTTCTTTTAATTTTTTACAATTAAGGGGATTCAGCTATAGATTAGTTTTCACTTTAGGGATCGTTCATTTAATTTTTACAATTAAGTGATTTACCTATTATGTTTTTTAAATATGATATAAATTTAATGTATTAAAGGCATTTTTAGTGAAAAATATCATTACATTTTTTTTTCAGTTACTCAATTTTTAATGGACATATCCATATATTTTATAATTCGAACATGTGTCATAATAACATATCAATTAAAATCATTATTTAATGAAAGATAACATTAAAAATGAGTAATTTGAAGAAAATAAAAAATGAGTCAATTTAAAGAAAATCGAGTCAATTTCTTAATAGTTTCTTTTAATTGAGTCCTTTATTATTATTTTCTTTTAATTACTTAATTTTAATGATATTAACGAATTTAATTGACATGCGTCAACAAATAATAAAAAAAATCTAGATATGTCTTAAAAATTGAGTACTTGAAAGAAAATAATAAAAATCTGATATTTTTTTAATTAAAAAGTGCTTTTGATTCATTAAATTTATATCATATTAAAAAAACATAATAAGTAAATATCTTAATAGTAAAAATTAAAAGAAGGATTCTAAAGTGAAAATTAACTTATAGTTGAATCCCTTAATTGCAAAATTAAAAGGTCGGTCCCTAAAGTTGAATTAACTCATAGTTGAATCTCTTAATTACGAAAATCAAAAGAACAGTTCTTAAAGTGGAATTAACTCATAGTTGAGGGTATTTTTATATATTTATCCTAAGATTGTAATGACAAATTTTAAAAAATATGACATTATAATAAAAAAATTATACAAATGTTTTTCTTTTTTTTTGAACAAATTTTATTTTCAATTGTTACTCTTTTTTTTAACTCATGGAGTATAATTTTGACAATTTTCGATTGTCTGTGTTACAAAACAAAAGTAAATATTTCGTGTGTGTATGTGACATCTTATATATACCCCATCTTACTTGCAAGCTAGTCACTGCTCTGATCAGTCTATCGTTTAGACACTAGGTAATAATAGAGTATCGTCTAATGTTAATCACGTATAATACTTACTTAATTTTGATTAATTTCACATACATTCATTTAAATATTAAACTCTCATTTTATCGTTTAAATTCGCTTTTAACTTCTTTTATAAGGATGTAAATAATTGATCACAGTCTTACGATACTAAGCACTTCAAACAAATTAAGCAGTTAACGCCGATGCAAAGTTTTAAAAATTCAAGTGGCGTGGGCTAAGAGGAAAACACTCGACGATGGATTTAAAATAAGGGATCAGATTCTCCAAATGTGGTCCGTCACATCTCATCATATCGCGATTCAGTGGTCAAACACGGCCACCTCGAAACTTGTGCACTCAAATCAAATTTTATTTTGTTCCATGTTCCCCCCGGACGAGTAATTTCATTACATAACAATGATGCACATCATATGAAAGCTCATCTTCTATTTTGTCTTGGCCCTATTTTTGGGACCATGCGACCATATATTTTATATAATATGGTTGCATGTACAAATGAAGTAGAACCAATAATTTTGGCTCCAAAAAGTTTCCAATTATGCTGCTGTCGATTTGATCTCATGATGTCGTAATGAGTTTTTATTGGATTCTTACGGACTTGTGTGACATGTCCATTTGTCCAACAATTAACTTTACCTACAATTCTATTGCCATATATATATTAGGTAGTTGGTGTATGCTTTTCTTTTCTTTATTTTTTTTATGTATTTTCATGTGAATTTGAATGTCTAGGTGTAATGCCACTAATTTTTGCACATATCTCCTTGCTCAAACAGTCAAACTACTAGAATAGCTTACGACTAGTCTACTAATCAGCTTTAGCTGTTGAGAAATGTTTGCTCAAACTAGAGTAAATAGTTATACGTCTCCCATTAGTTCCAAAAAGAATATGTTGGTACATTTATAGAAATAGTTCTATCCAAATTATTTCACGACTAAGACGTGGATGTCACTTGTTATCTGATCTTCGTTATGGAATAATCTTAAAAGTTTTTATGCGATTGATGATGTTCATGTAATTAAGTTCCACATAGAAAAGTTTTAATAAGTGTGCGATATTGACTCATTTATTTTATCTTATTCAAATTTTAGAGATTTATTATATGATATTGTATTTTATTTATACTATTAAAATTTTAACTAAAACAAACAATGTCACTATATAGTTAAATAATTGTTATGAGCCTATAATAATATTAGACATCTATTATAGAGTATTAAAATTAACTTCAAAAATCGATATTTTCAAAATTTCATGTTATAAATATATGTGTGTGCACACACGTGCGATCATGGACACGTGGGTAAAATGAGAATGTAAAGCCATAGAATCTTTCTTTGGTTCTTTAATTTTGTATACTATACGAGTGGACTCTAAATACCAATAAATAAGAATTCTCATCCATTTAGCATAGTACTCTAATTTCAGCTTAAGTACAAAAATGCAAGACAAAATCTCACTTATGTTGTTCTATTTTTCGGTCAATTTTCTCTCAATTTTGTAATTTTAACTTTTTATTTATGCACAAGTCATCACTTAAGTTCTCATGTTTGTTATCTAAAAATATACATTTGCTCCTCATGTGACCTTTTCTTAGTGACAAATGTTTTTTTTCATATATGTTTATTTGGAAAAAAAATAAATTAAATCGATTCAACAACAAGGGTTGGGAAAAAAAATCACTTTAGAGCATTATATTCCGGTATACATGCTAATTTATTGTCATTTTATTTTTATTTAAAATAAACATAATAAGAAAAGCAAGTTTGTCTTTAATAAAAAAATCACATGAAGAACAAGTCTTTTTTTTTTCTTCTCTCTCTGTTTTTTTTTGCAATATTGGATGGGAGAATTAGTGAAGGTTTATAGAGAGATGAAGAGCTAAAGTGACTTTGAAAGATGGAGCGACAGAAATAAAGTTTTGTCAAAATACAACAACTTACTAAGTAAAAAGTTAGAGATGTATTCTTTTTTTTTTAATGTAGTAGTCCGTATTATTTATCAATCTTCTGATTTCACTTATGATAAAAATTTTGTATTTAAGGGTATTGTTCACTTCAAATTTATTTAAATAAAAAAATTTATTTCGATTTGAATTATACAATTTCGTAAACTTATTTTATGTAAATCGAAATATATCTCTAATGTTAAAACAAAGCGGTTTTTTTTTTTGAAGTTACAACTATTTCATTGTTAAGACTATTATAATGTTTATATTTTCATCGATCTGGTGTCTCACATTTTGGGTTGAATCGCGTTTTCTTCGTTGTCTAGTATTTTACCAGAAGCTGGTTATTATATAGCTAATCCTAAAATAAAAATTCACAACATAAACGTCACCTTACAAACGCCGCATAGTCTGCGCATGCGAGACAACTCCAGAGGCAAGTCGGCAACTGCGGCTGCCCGGCCAAACTTAGCTACCAGACAAAGAAATCTTAATCTCTCTATCTCTTTTTCATTTTTAATTCTCCCAAATTGAAACTAAAACGAAAATAGAACGATGAACACATAGGAGTCAATATTGTCATACATCGGAATTTTTATCACCAACTGGACGATCAAATCTATATGTCGGTGGACACAATCTCTTAGTCCCCCGCCACATCAATTTTTTAATCTCTCAACGTTAACGGTAACAATAATTCCTTCACTCAATTGAATGAAATACTGTATTAGTTTGTGTAGATCGCTTTTTTATTTTTTACTTTCATACTCTATTTATTTATTCTACAATTTGCTGAAAGTTTAGAATATACCTTTTCTGTTCAACAAAAATAATTATATTTTTGTTTTCTATGAGTATTAATGTTACATGTTTATTGAGAATTACATTTCAAATAATATATTATTTTATGAAATATGTTATAAATCTCTAATTAGTAATAACATAAAGAGATTATAAAGGCAATTTATGGAAAACATAACTTTATAATTTGAAAGTTTATATAAATGTAACTTCTTTTAGATGTAACTTTTTTCTCGAAGTTGATAGAGTAATAACTTCCATAAGTATCAGATTATAAAACATAACGGAGTATTGACTTAAAATTTAATATCTTTTCATAAAAAATCAAAATCAAAACGACTTAAAGTCTAATATCTTTTCATAAAAAATCAAAATCAAGACGTACTATATTATTTTAGAATTGAGACATTATAGATAAAACATTATTTATGATAAAAAAAAATTGCCGGTAGAAATTGAATAATCGAGATGGTAATGAAACCAATTATCATTGGTTCATGTGTTAAGTAGTTTGTTTTCCTTAAATAATGTTGTGAACTTGAGATTTGTGAATGGAGAAAATGACCATCTGAAAAACATTTCACCTTATGATCTTGTAGAATCAAATCCGACTTGAATCCAGATTAATTAAAGTTCAAATGAATTATCGGATATTTAAGTGTTTAACAACAAAAATGCCAATTTAATATATAATAAAATTACCAATCGTAGATAACAATTGATAATGTGTTAGAAATTTGATTGGATCGATCTAGTATATATTCATTCCTTGCACCCATTCGATTATGAAAAATAATGCCCATATGTTCCACAAATAAAGTTATAATTAAAAATTAAATTTATATATTTTACGAAAATAGTTACACTTACATAATTTTTATTATTATGAGGTTATTATTTCCAAAAAAAAAAATATCAAATGTTCTCTTATCTTATATCATCGCTTTGATATCAATAATAAATTTCTTATAAAAATAAAATAAAATAATTTTATTATTTACAAAATACTCAAAATATATATTATGTTTTTTTTTTTAAATTTATGAAACACATAGACAATGGAGTACTAATCATTATAATTATTTATTGAAGATCCCAAAATTATAGTTTTGATTCTCTCCTATGACAAATTTCAAGATTATAGTTGATTGCATCATTTCTTGTGTCACACACACATATACAGTCAACTATAATCTTATAGTTGCTCGTAGAAGAGAATCAAAAGCGCGTGCTTTTGAATTATATCAATTATCATGGAAGATTCTTGTAAATTTTCCTTTTAAATTATCTCTTGTTGTTGTTAGTATTATTAATTATCATGGAAGATTCTTGTAAGTTTTCCTTTTAAATTATCTCTTGTTGTTGTTAGTATTATTATTAGTTGTATTAGTTGTAACCTGGGTTTGGATTTAGTATCAAAGCCAAGAATTATTGTTGTTATAGTATAATTTAGAATCTTATTAAGGTCTTCTCTAGTCGCGTTGGTAGTAAATCCCGTGGATTAAGGGTAGTAAAACCATTAAATCATTGACCGAGGGGCTTTGTAAGAGGAAAAATTATATTAGAAACAATAATAATAATTGGTAATTATGCTAAACAGAACTCACAGCAAAAAATTAATGAAAATTAAATTAGATAAGGAATTATTAAAAAACTCCTCTGAATTAGAATATAAGGAGATTATAGAGAAATATAAAGCTTAGGAGATGCCAGCCATTTCTCCAAATGAAATTTATATGATTAATGTTTTTGATTTTAAATCGAAGAAAATTATTAAAATAGTAGAAAGAACTGTTCCTATTATTAATCAACTGGAAACTATTCATATGTTTGATCCAGGTATATTGAAGCATAAAGATAATTATAATTTCTTACATATTGGATTAGTACAAATTAGTATTAAACCTTTAACAAGAGAATGTTTAAATGCATGCTTAATGATTGCCTTAAGAGACTGTAGGCATAACCAATTTGATGCTTCATTATTAGGATTAGTTGAAACTAGTCTTTGTAATGGACCAATATTCTTTAATTGTTTCCCTGATTTTACTGTTTCTTTAACATATAAAAATATTATTGATGTTTTAACCTTAAATATTAAAACACAAGGGTATGATATGAAAAATTTAAGTGAACATATGGCTATCACTTATAGAGTTTATTATAAGGTAATGAATACTTTAACACCAAGATCAAAAATTAAAAGTAATAAAGGAACGACAACTTTATTACAAATAAATGAAGATAAATCCAACATGATGGTTCCTAGAACTATATCATGGAAGGATGTTAATCTTCCAACTGATTGGTTATTATCCTCTGTCTCTCCTTCGATTCCTGTAAAAAAATAATAATGTTGAGTCAATTATTCAAACTACTGAAGGAGATGTTTGTATTAACTTTGCTAGATCAGGCAGAAGATCTAGTTTTAGAATTTCTGAATTTGATAAAAGTTTTAGAACTTCTGTCAGTTCGGAGAGAAATGAAAATGATATTAAATTTGAAGGTATCAAAGAATCTGATCAACAGATTTCTCATGGTATCTACAATAAAGATAAGAGACCAATGTCTCCAACAGCTTCTAACATGAATTTTGATGTCATGATGTTGGAAACAGAATTCTCTTATAACAGAAAAGATATTAATAATGATTTCATGAAAGATGAAAATAAAGATTTTAGGAATTGGTATTTCAAAAATTATTCTAAAGAAAAACTACAAGAATTGAAAAATGATTTTTATAATTATATAGATACTAATAAAATAGTTTTACCTTTTATTGATTGGTATTTTCAAAATTATGATCCAAAGATTCAGATTTTAGAAAAATATAAAAAATCATGGAATACTTCTAAAGGAGTAGTTACTTCGGTACATCCTCCTCCTATAGAGATAACTCATGAAGATTAAAAGGCTAATGCTTTTAATAAATTAAGTAGTCAAAATAATGATAATAATAAAATTTTTAGTCAAAATAATTATACTAATCTTATTCTTCAAACTAGAGGCTCTCAGCTTACAAAGGTTGAAGACAAGTTAAAAGAAAAAGAATTAGTAAAAAATGAAAATCTAATTACAGGAATTCAAACTACTATTATTAAACCATCGATTATGATGACTCCAAAAGATTTCAAATTTACTTCTAAAACAGAAGATGAATTTATTATATCTTTAACTAAAAAGTTAAAAGATTTGAATATAAAGGATAAAAATCTTAATGTCTTAAAACAAGAAGAAAATTATAGCGAAATTGATAGTGAAGATATTCAAGAAATTGAAGATCAATTCACTAATGAGAATTTAAATATTAATAAGATTGGAGGTAATTTTGGAACTCAAAAATCCTAAATTCCTCAGTCTACCAGCAGATACTATTACACAAGGCCGACCCCGGTGGATTAGACTTTGGAGGAAGATAGTATGGTAGGACAGTCTTATTATAATCTAAAAGCCATCTATGAATGGAATATAGATGGAATGTCTGAATATCAAATTATAAATTATATTAATAGAATGATGATGTTTGCTTCTGCTTGTAGGATTAATGGTAATTCTGATTCGCAGATAGCTCAAATAATAGTAACAGGTTTCATAGGCCAGCTCAAAGGTTGGTGGGATAATATTTTGAATCAAAATCAACAAAATGAAATTTTGAGTTCAACAAAAATTATTCAATCTGTTGATCCTAATACTAGTGAGGTTAAACCTTACCAGCAAGAGGATGCAGTTTATACATTAGTACAATCTATTATTAAACATTTTATTGGACAACCTACTCAATTAGTAGATAGGAGTAGAGAATTATTAATGAATTTAAGATGTCCTACATTAACCCATTTTAGATGGTATAAGGATGTTTTCCTTACTAAGGTTACCCTTAGAAATTATGCTAATTCTTCTTTTTGGAAAGAAAAATTTATTACAGGATTACCACCATTATTTTCAAAAAAAATTAAAACAAGGCTTAGAAATAGACATGGAGGAAATAATATTCCCTATGATAATTATACTTATGGAGAATTAATCTCTGAATGCACTGCTGAAGGTTTGACTTTGTGCAATGATTTGAATTTGAAAGCTCAGTTGAAAAAACAGAGGCTTACTAGTAGAAAAGAATTAGGTGAATTTTGTGGCCAGTTTACTCATAACATTCCGGCCTCCAAAATTAAAAAACCTGAGAGAAATAGAAGTAATAAAAAATTTATTAAACCTTATAAAAAGAAATTTAGAAAATTTCAAAATGAGGAAAAAGATTTTAGAAAAAGAAAATTTATTAAGAAAAAGAATTTCAAGAAAAATGATAATAAATTTAAAAATGATGTCACATGCCATAAATGTGGTAAATTAGGTCATTATGCTAATAATTGTTGGGTTAAGAAAAAAATCCAAGAATTAGATGTTAGTAATGAATTAAAAACACAAATTATGTCTATTCTTTTAAATTCTGATTATGAAAGTGAGTCAGATAATGATTTGCATAATATTCAGGAAGATGACATTACATCTAGTTCAGATAGTGAGGTATCTGAAAATGATCATAAAGATTGTAGTTGTATAAATGAGATAAATTATTATAAATCTATTCTAAATTTGAATGGCTTAAGTATAAATGTTCTTTCGAAATCTCAGAGTATAATTCTGGATATTATTGATAAAATTTCTGATCCAGAAGAGAGAAGAAAAACTTTATTACAGTTTTTAAATGATTATGAGAAACAGCCTGAAGCTGATTTTTTAAATAAGAAAAAATTAACTTATAATTTTCAGGAAATTATAAATAGGTTTGAAACACCAAAGAAAGAGGTTACTGTTAATGATTTTAAACAGGAAATTAATGAGTTAAAATCTGAAATGAAGATTTTAAAAACTATGATAGAAGTCTTAGAAAATTATCCTTATGAGGAAGAAAAAGTTAAATCCTCTAAAGGAAAGGAGATTAAGATTGATGAGGATCAATCTACTGATTATTGAATTGAATGTAATGGATAAATTTACATTTCAAAAATGGTATGTTTATATTACTCTTATTATAAATGAAGAAATAAGTTGCTCTAATTGATAGTGGGACATATTTGAATTGTATTAAGGAAGGTATAATACCTACTAAATATTTTGATAAAATCAAATCGGGTCAAAGATTAACCACAGCAAATGGAGCTAGGATAAATTTAAATTACAAATTATCAAATGTTAATATTTGCAATGATGGTATTTGTATTAAAACAAGTTTTGTTCTTGTCAAAGGCTTGAGTCAAATGTTAATATTAGGGACCCCTTTTATTAACATGATACAACCTATAACAAGGATAGATTCTTCAGGTATTTTTACTACTCTTAGTGGTAAATAAATTATTTTTAAGTTTATTATTAATACATAGACAAAAGAAATAAATGAGTTAAAAGAAAATTTAGTTTTCAAAGAAAAACAAATTAATTTTATTCGGAATGATTTAAGAATAAAAAATATAGAAACTCAATTGGAAAATGTTAGTATAAAGCATAAAATTATCCAAATAGAAAATAGAATTAAACAAAATTTATGTAGTGAATTACCTACTGCCTTTTGGAATAGGAAAAAGCATGTAGTGGATTTACCCCATGAAAATGATTTTAATGACAGGTTAATTCCCACTAAGGCTCGACCTATACAAATGAATAAGGAATTATTAGAATTTTGTAAAAAAGAAATTCAAGGATTAAAAGAGAAATCTTTAATTAGGGATAACACATCTCCGTGGAGTTGTGCTGCTTTTTATATCAATAAAAATGCAGAAATTGAAAGAGGTGTTCCTAGATTAGTCATTAATTATAAACCTCTAAATAAAGCTTTAAAATGGATTAGGTATCCAATACCTAATAAAAAAGACTTATTAAAAAGATTAAATGAGGCTTATATTTTTTCTAAATTTGATTTAAAATCTGGATATTGGCAGATTCAGATTAATGAGAAAGATAAATATAAAACTGCTTTTACAGTACCTTTTGGACATTATGAATGGAATGTCATGCCTTTTGGCTTAAAAAATGCTCCATCAGAATTTCAGAATATTATGAATGATATTTTCTATACTTATTCTGAATTTATTATTGTTTATATTGACGATATTTTGGTTTTCTCTGTTAATCTAGAAAATCATTTTAAACATTTAAATCTTTTCATAAATATTATTCAACAAAATGGATTAGTCTTTTCTGAAAAGAAAATGAAATTATTCCAGACTAAGGTAAGATTTCTTGGTCATGAAATAAGTGAAGCAAATTATCTTCCTATAACTAGATCTATTGATTTTGCAGAAAAATTTCCTGATGAAATCAAAGATAAGACCCAATTACAAAGATTTCTTGGTAGTCTTAATTATATTGTAGATTTTTATAAAGATTTAGCAAAGGATAGTGCTCCTTTGTATGATAGATTGAAAAAGAATCCTCCAGCTTGGAATGATGAACATACTAAGGCTGTTAGAATGATTAAATTAAAAGTAAAGAAAATCCCATGCTTAGTATTAGCTAATCATAATTGGAAGAAAATTGTTGAGACATATGCCTCTAACATAGGATATGGAGGAATTTTAAAACAATTAAATCCAATTACTAATAAAGAAGAATTAATTAGTTTTAATTCTGAAAAATGGAATTCGGCTCAAATGAATTATGCTACTATTAAAAAAGAAATGCTTTCAATAGTGAAAAATATTTCTAAATTTCAGGATGATTTATTAAATCAAGAATTTATCTTGAGAATTAATTGTAAAGCAGCTAAAGATATAATTGAAAAGGATGTCAAAAATCTTGTTTCTAAACAAATATTTGCTAGATGGCAAGCCATATTATCTGTTTTTGATTTTTCTATTGAATATATCAAAGGAGATCAAAACTCCTTGCCTGACTTTTTGACTCGAGAATTTCTGCAGGGAATTATGTAGGATCATCTTCTTCTAGGGGAAGAGGTCAATCAGCCAGAGGATCTCCTAGAGGATCACTCAGAGGTAAATCTCCTCGTGGTAGAGGAAGATTAATTATTTCTACAAATGATACAGGGACTCAAGGTCATGTTCCTCTTTCATATGATCAGAATTATCTTGTTACTCCTTCAAATATAAAATCCATGAAGGATGTGGCGGTGGAAGCCAATGCTGCGGCAGCAGAACAATACAAGGACTTAAAACAAAAAGATTTCACTGATTATCTTATGATCATTGAGGATTTTGATTGCAGATGGTTCAATGAACCTTGGAAAATTGCCAATAGATATTTTGAGCAAGGAATATTTTTCCCAAACAGTGCTCAAAAAACAAGGATGCAATATGAGATAATATTGAGTGAAACTGGCTCAGTATTCTTTCAGCATGCTTCTAATAATTATGATAAAAATTCTTATGATTTTTCAAAAGCAAAAATCTTAAATAGTATTTCTGTAAATGAATGAGGTTCAAGTCCTGGTCAGTACCGCAAGTATGTAGATCCAGAAACTCCTACAAAATTATTTTATTATAATTATTGGAATTATGTAGAAGCATGGCACTATGCTTTCTTATACCAGAGTAGCCAGAGGAAACATTCCTGGTTCTTTATGTTCAACAATGATTTCCATGCGGATGAAATTCCGAATTGGTTCTTTAATAATTGGGAAAGAATTGGTCCTGTTTAGGATTTTCTCCAGTTCCTTATGCTCGACTTCATCCAAAGTTGAGAAATGATAATTATTCCATTAAGATTCAAAAGAAAGCCTTATTATTATTTATTCCTCAATTTAAAATCTCATGGATTTGGAATTGGCAATACTCCGTTATTATGGAGGAGAATGAGTTTCCCTATTTAGGGATTAATTATTTTTACAATTGGTGGCCAAAATTCCAATTCAAGACCACTACTAATGATGTGAAGCGAATTATTACTCAGTACCAAAATGAGTCAATTATGGAATCTCCAAAGTTAAAGGAGATTAATTATGGTTCGCAAATTGATTTTTCCCCAGTATCAATTGTAAAATTCTTGAAAGATTCCATCCAGAAAGAAGACTCCTCTCAATCTTCAGAGGAAATTAAGGCTTCTCTTCAGAAGTCCCTGGCACTGATCTTAGATGGCTTGTCTCAAGAAACAGGCTCATCAAAATCTCAAGATGATATATCAATGAAGTCCAAAGAGACTGAAGGAATAGAAGAAGATGCATAAGACCCATATGCTGAGTTTAGTGCAGCAGAAGAAAGTAAGTTTCAAATTATCTCTCTCCTAGCAAAAGAAAAGGAGAAAAAGAAGGACAAGGCATCATCATCAAAATGATGGTCCCCCGGTGGAAAAGTCAAAAGATTCCTGACGCATTTTCTCTATTATTAATCTTTTTGTAGCACTTTTTTAAAGTAGCTTTGGGAAAGTTATTCCTTTTTGTATTATTGATAACTTTTGAAAAAGCTGTTTCCTTTATCTTGTCCGGACTTGAATTATTTCTTTTGGAATCCGGAAGGTTTGTAGTATAAAAACCCCTTTTGGGTTTCGTTGTAGGCAGAACCAAGTTGAGCAAAAACTTGGATAGTTAGATATTTCTCTCTCTTGTATAAATTAAAATAATAAATAATAAGAAGGAAGTTTTCCATCTTACTCCGGTCTTCAGCTTTCGAATTATATCAATTATCATGAAAGATTTTTGTAAGTTTTCCTTTTAAATTATCTCTTGTTGTTGTTAGTATTATTATTAGTTGTATTAGTTGTAACCTGGGTTTGGATTTGGTTATATATATATAACTGCCTTGGTCCCCTTGTTCTTTCGTTTTATTTATACTTCCCATTCAATTCCTTTAAAGAAAATGAGTATAACCAAACACAATATTTACTTGTAATTTTTCTTGGCTGAAAACATTACTTGTACTAAAATAGTTGTTGTGGCAATGAACGTTAATTAAGTTTAATTGGTTAAAATTGCTCTTAGTATATTGTGAGTTAAAATTTTGTCAATATGAAAATAACCAAATATTTCTCTAAATTCTCAAAGATGGCTGATATACTTGTAAATTGGCAAACCTTCTCTCCACCTAAATTATTTGTTAAAAAAAAGGAGTTATTGTAAGTGTTACCACTTTGAAGCATGAAGTGTGTTGCCTTTTTATTCAAGTGGTGAACTATCAGAGGGACTTGTGACATACCTTGCTGCTAACCCTAAGAATTTCCTCTCAACTAAATCTTTATTATTATAACTCGCTTGCTTCGATATAAAATTATAAAATTGTAAATTTTGATAATATAAATTACATTATCATAATCAAAAATTTCATAATTTTAAACTGAAACAAACACATACTATGTTGTAAAAAAGATGTCCTTGCCGGTGTTACCACTCTTTGAAGTGTGAAACAATAAGAGTACTATCGCCTCATTTGATAAGTGGATTTACCAAATTTTAAATGGTAAAATTTTGTTTGGAGTTAATATAATTACACTATACCAAAAATTTATGAAAAATCACTATTCGTATTAAGGGGTTCCATTGACAACTCTTATAAATTGACTGTACTAAGCGTTCTTCTTTGTTAATAAAATAAATATATATAAGTGAATTTGATAATAAAATAAAGATATATAATATTCGTGATTATCTAAAATTCTTATAATTTTGTTTGGTCTGTTCCCCCACATTATTCAACAAAAAAAACAGTGTATAAATTCATATATGAAATGATCAAATTCATTGAAAGAAACGCTCATGAGCTAATTTTTTTTTTAGGGAAAACTTATTTTACCGTCTTCGAATTATATCAGTTTTGCGCATTTGGTCCTCAAAATTTTTTCCAACTTGTTTGGTACACAAACTTTTTAAAACACGAGCAATCAGTAAATTTCGTCAATATTTCATTAAATATGATAGATTTATACACTAATGTGAGTTATACATTTAATTTTCTCGTCTTTATTTTATTGATAAATTCTCTTTGAATGTTCCTGCTCAAATTTACAAAACTGATATAACTCGAGAACAGTTGAAAATAAAGTTTACATATGACATAAACTGTTCATTTTTATTAAAAATTATATGTGTGGTTCGAATAAATGCATTTTCTATCAAATTTAACGAGTAATTAATGAAATTTTCTGATTGCGCATATTTTAAGAAATTTATGTACTAAGCAATTTATGAAAAAAACTTCAGAAACTAAATATATAAAACTGATATAGTTTAGAAACTGTCAAAAAAGTTTCCTTTTTCTTTATATACATCAAAATCTCAAATCATCAATACTGTACTATTGTAGTAGTATTTGGGTTTTCTACTTGGCAGGCCAGTTGTTCCAATGTTACCATTATTGGATCAGCCACCCTACATGTTCCATTATATTTGATATGACACAATAAAATAAAATAAAATAAAAATAAAAAGAAAGGTAGTAGAAAATAAGTATAAAAAATTATGATGAGGGTATAAAGATCGAGAAAATTATGATTTGTTTATAAAATTTTGGATATGATATAATGGATAAATTTTATCTACGAGGTTAGGATTAGAATTGCACATAATTTTGTTGAAATGTTCCTAAACTCAATTATGTTCATTCTTTTAAAAATTCTCAATGAAAAATAAAATAAAATTGAATTGCATTAGTATCCCTATTTTAAAGTTAATTTGATGATCGTAAACAATAAATCCTTAAATCTACAATATTATTATTTACATTCATCAAAACTATAATATTATTTAATCATACTTTATACAATTTTATAATTCAACTTTATTACATATATCAATATATATGCACACACATATATACACACTAATATAATATTTTATTTATATTTAAATAAAATATATTATTCAATCAAATATTTTTACCATGTATTATAATGATCAATTAGTACATTAGTACAAGACATTAATATACATATATACTATTGTAATTTGTATTTTATTATATTATAATTATTATCTATAAACGAGAGAGAGAGATATATTAATATATTATATATAGTACTAATATACGATATATTAATATGGGGGTTGATCTATGTCTAACGTTAACTCTCGAGTCTTTCGTAGCTAACACATTTATAACCGTCGATCGGATGATCCAACACTGGAGATCAAACTTAAAAAAAAAAAATCCACTCCCACCAGTAAAACTAGTGGAAGGTAAAAAAAAAAAAATAATAATTTGCCAATAAGATTGGCCGAAGGGGCCAAATTTTTTTTTCCCCTTTCGCTAGTCTTACTGACCGAAGGGGAAATTTTTTTTTTCCCCTTCCGCTAGTCTTATTGACGGAAGGGCGGAAGGGGAAAATTTTTTTTTGGCCCTTTTCGCCAGTTTCACTAGCGGAAAGGGCCAAATTTTTTTTTTCAGTCTTATATTATAATCATAATATTTTAATTTAACTCAATGTATTATAATATTTGATTGTAATCATAATATTGTATTTTATTAATTAAAACAATAACTAATAATCATAATAATTATAGTATAATCATAATATTATTTAACTCATATTAGATTACTAATTATCATTATGATTATATTATAATTATAATTAAAATTATATTTAACTCATAGTATTATAATATTTTATTATTTTAAAATACTTTGAGTTATTATAATCAAATACTATAATACTTTGATTTATAATAAAATACTATGATTATAATATACTGCACTTATTATTTTCAAGCATAAAACTTAAAAAAAAAATAAAATTTTAGCCCTTTCCGCGAGTCTCATTGGCGGGAGGAGAAAAAAAAAAAATTTCTCTTTCGCCAGTAAGACTAGCGGAAGGGAAAAAAAATAAATTTGGTCCCTTCCGCTAGTCTCACTGGTGGAAGGCAAAAAAAAAAAAAAATTTTCCCTTTCCGTCGGTGAGAGTGGCGGAGAGGGGAATTTTTTTTTTTTACTTTTCGCCAATTAGTAGCGAAAGAGAATTTTTTTTAAAAAAAATTTACCTTTTTTTTTTGAGTTTGATCTGACGGTACGAAAGAGTTCAGAACTAACGTTAGACATGTATCGACCCCTATTAATATTACTGATCCATAGTCCACCTCTATCTTTCATCAATAATTAATGAAAAGAATTGTGCGAAAATATAAAACAAACTTGTGAAAATATTAATTCCTCTTTCCTATTAGTTTACGGAAAGACAACTTTCCTATTGTTTTTCGGAAAATATCAAATCCTCTTTCCTATTGTTTTCGGAAAGCAAAAGTCCCTACAAGAAAATACGGACGCAGAGAATAACGGGAAAATACTCCTAGTTGTACTGATCCAATCATCCAACCTAAAAATAGCAAATAAGAAAACGAATTGACTGTTTGCTTCGTCGTCTCCAAACGACTGAAACCCTTTTGTTCTGCGTTTCTCTTTGTTTCCCGCCCATTCTCGATTTGCAACCGCGCGTTCGACGCCGTACATAAACCCTAATTATCGTCTTCGACCGATCAACAACAAATGATCAAACCTACTTCCAGAGATGTTCAAGAGATTGTGTCAATGCTCAACTCCGATAAAGCAAAAGCTCGAGAAGTAACGTCTACTTGAATCTAGTTCTTTCAATTAATATCACTTTGATTGCCGAGAAGATGACGGAATCGCAAATGCGAAACAAATTATTCAATCTCGTATTGTATCTAGGTTTTCCTTTAAAGTTAAAATTGAATTCAAACAAATACAGTTGTATGAAGTCCACGTAACAGAGTTTCAGTTTGTTTGATTTCCTTCATTTTCTCGGCAGCGGTAAAAAGTGTTTCGCGGGTTCTTGGTTAATTATTTTCCAAACACGTGAATTTAGGACGGGATTAAATTGTTGAATAAATGGCTGGAAGGAGAACGATGTTTCGGATTTTGTGAATACATTGGAAGTAAGACTGCTAAGCTTAAACCTAAAGAGATACCTCATGGTAAGATGAGTATGTGTATCAGTGTATGTATTTGTAATTCTATTTATTGCGGAAATTAATGTCACACCAAAATACACTTGGCTACAATTCAATTTAATTATTTGTCATAAACCAAATTGTTAAGCGTTGGAACGGGTATATAGTGTAGTTTTATGCTTGAATTGTTGGCATTATCCTAACGGTCATACATTTATTGCAAGAGAGTTGATGATATGTTTGTGCAGCTGAGACGTGGCCGGTTCTCATTACATTGCTCACTAGATGTGTATCATTGGAGATAGCTGCAAGCAAGAGGCGTTTGCCTAAGTTAAATTTTGCCAAGACTCTCCGAATAGTTGTACAGCGAGCAGAGGATGTTAAATCTTCTGGTAAGTTTTGGAAATACATTTTTGTTATTTTCATTATGTTGCCTTATTCTTATTATTATATTTTTCATGTGGGTTATTGCCTTTTTATAATATAATTTTATTTTTGCCTTGTGTAATAAAGTGTGTTGAGCCTTTATCATTCGTTCAGTTTGTAGGGGGACATACTATTTTCAGAATTTTAGCCATAGTCGGCTCATTCCCTCACTTGCTTACAAATGCAGTCTTGTCTTCTAATGAATATTATTCTTGAATACGAAAATATTTAATTATTTATTCACCATATTGCAATGAATGATCACATCATCTTAGGGGATTTTCTGTCATGTTCTCAACTTATCTTAAGTATTCAAATCTTCCCCCAATATACTGATAGCACCAATAATATATGAAAACAGCTAATGCATCCCCCTTCACCCCAACTTCCCACCCTACAACCAAAGAAAAAAAAATAAAAGAGAGCAAAAATAGCATAAGAAGAAAGAGGGAGTTGATGGGAGCAAGAATATCTCTCTGTCTTCAGAGTACATGCTGCTTCACTGCTCCAAAATGGGCCAAATGCTTTGAGTTACCAAGGACCACCACCTTGTTCAGTACTCACAAACTTTTGGCCTCCCATGCTTGCAGCATATTACTCATTGCCTCCTTAAAATGTGGACCTCAGTTGTCAGCCATCTCTCCTCCATGGGTACAACTATTGCAAGTTCAGTAGCTGTCTCTTTTTTTCTAGAAGATCTTTCTATGTTGGGTCTGTGAGGATCGCCGCCCTACAGGAAAAGAGAACCAACTTGGTAATTACCACAACCTTCAACTTATCCAAAGCAGTGGACACCCATCTCTTATTGCAGCAACAGGGAGTAAGCATAGTCAAAAGGAAAATAGAGAATGGATTGTTAAGCTAAAACGGTTCAATTCCAAAAATGCTTTTAATTGTAGTAGTTGAGATTATTGTTTCCTCTTGGTGGCTAGAAGCAGAGAACTTTATATTATAATTCTCTCATACGACATATCTATTAAACAAGTTAAAACTTGTAATCTTATTATTTATTGGTCTAATTGGATAATTTCATTATTATATATGTCTTTATGGTTTCAGGAAAGAGCTTGTTTCTTTTGTCTGTGGCCAAACTGCTTTTCAATCATATCTGGGATGTCGTTAAGGATGTCTCGAGCTTTCAATCAGAGTATGGAACTATACTTCGTCATCTTTTGGCATTAAAGCATTACAAGTTTCACATGAGGAAGCGAGTCTATGGCAGTGAGTTTCTTTCTGAGCTGAAGTACCTCATGTGTCTTATATGATATATTATTCAATGTTGAAGAAATGTAATCACATATTTAATCTGTTGTTCTCCTTTTTTTTTTTTTTTGGGGTGAGATCTGGTGCTTCTATACATGGAAAAAGTGAAAGCAAGTTTGAGTGGTGATGATTGTGGTCAATCAAATACAACAGAGGAAATATTTCGCTGTATTCTAACACTCCATTCGCTGCTTGAAAACCCACCTGGAGATTTTCCTGATAATCTTCAAGAAGAGGTTGTCAAGGGCTTTGTTGAGATTTTCTTTCATGTGAGGTAAAGCACTATGATCTGTTCTGTTCTTGCTAGCTTTTATGCCTGTTATGTGATTATTGACTATGATATTTTTTCTATGTGGCTATTAGTTATGATTTTTTTTTTTTTAGGTGAAGTTGTGGATCCTGATATTATATTTGATTATTGTTCTTTCATATTCAGGAAAGATGGAAAGATTTCTCGCAAGTTAATTGAGTGCATTAACACATACTTATTGAAGGATGGTCCAAACCTGGGTAGTCGATCTTTGGAAATCCATTATGCTGTGGAGCAACTTGTTTTCCATTGTTGGTCAACAGTACATGATCGAGGTGTAAAGGTGGTTGTGCGTTTTGCAGTCATCTATGACTCATTTTGATGGATTAAAAACTGTTACCTATGCTTAGTTGTATTTTTTATCTGTCAGGATTCACTTATTTTCTACACAAGGTTGCAACTGAATTTGACAAGAAATTCAGCTGATGAGTGCGTTTTATTGGAACAAGTTTTGGATGTAATAAGCAAGGACCTAGATCAAGCTTATACTCCTAGCATCTGTGCGCTTCGGTGAGTTTTTGCTTCTTGGCTGAGTTAATCTGAAAGTTAAACTTATTGCTCACATATGCACATCATTTATATCAAGGAGTGGCACAACCAGAGATACTAAGTTGGGAAACTTGACCAACTCACAGCGTGGTTTGGTGGAACTTGCTGCCCTTGTCTTTTATCGGGTAGTCACTCTGAAACCTTATTATTTGCAAATCAGAATTTTTTTTCCCTTTAATTGGCATTACTATGATTTTGGATGTGAAAACAACCTTTAAATGATACATCCATCCGTCCATCCATCCATCCAACCATCCATCCATCCATCCATCCATCCATCCATACATACATACATACATACATATATTAATTTCTCTATTTATGTGTGTGTGTGTGTATATATATATTATATTTATTTATCATTTGTCATGTTTATGAAATTGTATATCCGAGTTCCCTTTGAGTTATGCCTTTCGAGCTTTATTGCGGATCATGTCACGGGATGCAGTAAATAAGTGATCAGCACGTTGTTCAAGGCAGGATTTGGTTTGGCTCGATTAGTTTTTTGGGCTTTTATCTGCAACATCTGTCTGGGGGTGCACCGAACCATATAAAAGCACCTTTTTTATTCCATTACTTGTAACCATGATTTATTATGCATAACAAATGAACCATAAAACTGCAACACCATATAACCTTATCGAGATATTTCCAACGATGATAAGAGTCCATAATCTTTGCTTTGTTTTAGGTAGTCTGATTAGATACTATTATAGACCTAGCCGTAACTTAGATAGACAATTTGGGTTGCGATTAGAAAGATTCAACGGACATATCTTACTTGAAATACTTGGCCTGGAGGTTATATTATTCAATTTCTCATCCTCTGGAGGAACACCTGTTGTTTTCTATAGCAACTCTCATCCAATTAACTGGCTACTCTTGCATTTCACCTTTTAGAAGCTTGCTAGAGAGCTTCTTCTTCATCATGGATGCTTGGATTAAACTCTACATTAATAGACCGTGTTTTTATATTTTAATGTATCCAATTTGCTTAGTTCTTCACTTCTTCTTGAAGTGGAATATACATCTGCAAATTTTTTTTAAAGAAAGAATTATATATTATTCTTTGTTAAGTACAGAAGATTAATGAAAATTACTTCCATAGGTATGTGTTAATACTTCAAAATTACCCCTAGCTGAAAAAAGAGTCAAGAGAGAACATGCTGCAATCCTACTAAAAGACAGACTCATTCAAGGACAATGGTTATGGTAAGGTTTTACCGAATTACTTTATTCTTGTCCCCCTTATGTTCAATAGAATGTGTGGTATCCTCCTTAAGGCCTCAAAGGCATAGATTGAATGGCATACCGTACTTGGCCTGTACTGCATACATCGAGTCATTGGGTGATGTTTGGATCAGTTTTTTTATCTCAAGATAAGCGAAACGAGGAAGAAGAAATCTGTAGTGGAATCTGGAGAAGTCCAACAAGAGAATTTAGATTCTATTGGCAATATTTTGTATTCACTAATGAAGAACCTTCGTCACATATTTTCCTTCTTCCCCAAGTTGATTGATTAAATCATGACTGTTGTATATGTCAGGAGTGCTGCCTTTTGTTTTATGACTCGTAATTACCACTCCCGCATGAGTAAAGATCTTTTCTTTAGCTGGTTTGACAGCATATGTGCAGGCTTTGAAAGGTAACTCTTACGATTTTAGAGCTGTTTTGTCCTGGTTTACTTCTTTATATTTATCTCTCCTTCTATCGTTAGAGCTCCAAATTTATTGCAATTAATCGGTGTAACATTTGTTGTTTCTTCTGTTCATAGTTTAGTTCTTCCACTGTTATTGCCATGATCTTTCAATTAAATATTTTAAATTGTCAAAAAGAATTTCATCTTCAGTTTTATCTTCCCTCCATACTCTTAAGTTGACTATTGGTTACTCACTTATATCTTCAGCACTAAAGGTGTCTACCAATGCTTGAAGAATTTACTCTACTCATGTTCCTAAACAAAATTGTTGATTTTGTGATAGTCGGTGTGAGTTCCTGTCAATGCATATGGTCATGTGCTTGCTGCAAAAGTTGATGACTGTTTCCCTCATAAATGCTGGCTTTGCCAATGAACTAATTTATTAGTACTTTTACAATTACTTTATTGAATTATGTACTTTGTTTTAATTTCAAGTAGGCATCTACTTACTTATAATAATTTGTACATGTTAGTCTTGTCCTTGTGTTAACTTTGTCATCTTGAGATTTCTTTCAGAATAATAAATGACGCAACTAAGGATCATGCTTATGATGGTCTTTTCTGGACTTTAAGGTATGCTGTTGTAAACCTTAACAAATTTTCTATACACATACATACATACATATATATATATATATGTATATATATTTATATTTATATATATAGACACACACACACGGTGGATCTTAGGTGGTAAGCAGTCATTATCAATTGAATATAATTTTGCAGTTGCTTGTCATTTTTTCTTTTTTATAAAATTATAAGATGTCTTAACTTCATTCAATATGAGTCTTACATACATCTAACTGTACCTTAAGGAGTCTAGAGGGCCTCTCTTTTGTCTTGCTGCAATCGGATTCCAGAGAGGTGAGTTCCTTAAGGTTCTTTTCCACATTGGGCAAATCTTTTAAATAATGCTGAGAATTCGTGTTGATTTCTGAACCAATTTTAGGTGGAAAAAGGTTGGAATACGATATGGGGCTGTCTAATGCGTGGTTTACCAATGTTCAGTAATGTTTCTGTACTTGTAAGTACTTCTTATAGAATTGATAATGATCTTATAAAATGTATATTAAATCTTCTCATTTGGGTTGAAATTTAAAAGCAAACACATTTTATTGTTGTATTTTTTAATTAAATCATCACCTTGTCTGTCTTCTTATTCATGCAGGCAGATGCTGCTCTAATGCTCCTTGGAAATATCATTTCTAGTGTATGTTTTTCTTTTCCGAATGCTAGCACTTCATACTTAGGGAAACTCACTTTATACTGTAGGGAGATCATCGTTTGTTGGCAGCTACTTGTTTTTCTGAAACCCCATTTTGTCATGTTAATCAGGACCATCTGAATACATTTACTGTATCTCAAGATGTATGGGATCTTCGGCTGTTTAAAATTACTCCATCGATGTAAGTTTTCTCATGAGCAATTAGTTAATCCTATAGCGAAATAAATTATTGTGAGGGGTACAAACTATATTGTGTATAAAAAATTTCATAATTGTGGACTGTCATGATGAACAGTATGAAATACAAAGTATTACAGTTCTTAAGCTATATACGGAAACATAGTATATTGCATAGGGCATAAGGGCAGCCTACACGCCATGATGTGCATTGGCCTCAGAATGCCACCGTTTTTGTACTTTTTCCGACCCTAAGCAATTAATGAGCTTTCCACTGCCATCCGCCAGTTGACCCACCACCATCCACTGACCAAAACCATTATAACAGAACCAGCACTATGCTACCTTAATCACGATCTCCAACAACAATAAGTTGAAGATTGCTCTCTTTATACCATAAAACATTCTTGCAACTATTAAGGATATGATATCTCTCTATGTTTATTAATGCTTCGTCAGTTTAGAGTTCTTGGATGATATTATGATAATTTGATTGAGGTTAAACTCGGGAGCCTTTTATCTTTCTATACTATTACTAATAGAAGTGGATTTATGCTATTACTAGTATAAATGTGACTTTTTGAGCCACTATATGTATGATTGGATTAATTTTATTCATCAAACGGATCTATTTTTGTGGAATAGAAAGAATGGTATACTAGAAGGCTTTGTGATAAACTTTTGCCAAGTGAAATTGCCCCGTAGGGTATGACTTTGTGATAAACTATATCTATGAATTGATTAATTTTATTCATCAAATGGACATATTTTTGTGGAACAGAAAGAATGGTATACCAGAAGGCTTTGTGATAAACTTTTGCCAAGTGAAATTGCCTTGTAGGGTATGACGCTTGGTGGCTAAGATAAGCTCCATTAACGTGTGGTGACTTTCTTTCAGGTCTCAGTTATGCTTCATTTCGTGTTATTTCTCACGGCGAGGATCTCAGGTGAGTCTCTGACATAAGTCCTTTCTGGGTAATTCTGATATGTACATGGTTGTGCCATAAATATTTGTTGTTTGGACAATATGTACATGTGTCTTGGGTTTATTCTTCCGAAACAAGAAATAGTTGAGTGTTTATTCTTGTGTAGTTACACATCTCTATGAAGGAAAAGGTATGTTCCCATCTGTAAATAACTAAATATAATTTATTTGATCAATATGCTGGCAATGTATATTACCATCTTCAAATAATTGACATATAATTTATATACCATCTGTAAATAATTAAACATAATTTATTTGATCAATAAGTTGGTGGTGCTCAACTTTGAGAGTTTGATGATGGTGATGCAAAGTGCTTGGTTGTGTTCTTTGTTTGGTTTCCTGTTATATTGGAACATAGCTACTAAATGTTTTGGAAAGGGATGAGAGTTGACTCAGAGTAAAACTGTGTACATTTAAATGTGCCTTAATTTTATCCTAGTTTTCTAGTTCAATATGTGTTAGCATGTTCTTTTAATTTAGGCGTAATTTCGTGTAATCTAGTTGGAGAAAATGGATAATGTGTATAATCTCTCTAGGAAAAATTTAAAATAATTTGCATGCTACTGGATGCTTTTTTAGGCTAGCGACCAATGTTTAGTTACTTGCGTACCCAAAGATGGTCCCTTTGAATATCAATACTCTAAAGTCCAAATTGGCTTTCTCAATACGTCCAGTTGCACAAATATCAGCATTCTACTTTAATATTTGAATCTTGTACATCATATTTGAACTACATATTATCTAAAATAATCGACTTATTGGTATGACTACAACTATAGCAATTACTTATCTGGTCAGGATTAGACTTGTGAAAATTTTGAAATATTTTGTTTTCATTTCTTTAGTTAAATAAGTGTAATCTCCATTCTCCAACCTTCTGAGCTTTAGTAATATAAATTTTACGAGCGACTGTTATTGTTACTTTTTCTTTAAGTGTGCTGCTCATTGACAATATTAGTCATTTTTCCATGTTGCATACATTTTACAATTTTTTAGTGGATAACTTTAGTTGGTTTAGATGTTTATTGGCACTCTGGTTATCTCTCTGTTATCTTTTTTTGTCTTTCAATTGATTTTCTCAGTTTTATGCCTTTCCACTTTATTTAAACTTCTGCATGTATCAAGCGAATTGTCAAAACCACTCTATAGAACGACTAAATACAATTTTCGGACTATTAAGGATATAGGGCGTATAATTTGGTCTGATGACTTTATTTTGATGGTGTTATTATTTGACTCAGATAATCTGGGCTTAACCAAATATAAACTTGCTCCACCGCAGTTTTGACTTGCGGCTTCTAAGTGATTGGCATAAAATTCTGACACAAAATCTATTCTAGCACATTTCCTATTCGATTTGTGTTGTATCACTTCTGTTATTTGGGTTTGTGACCCATTTGCATTCTGAATTGGCTTTCCTAGCTCTCCTGAAATTATTATAGAGAGCACAAAACATCTTTTTTATCGGCTATATTTTTGTTTGTGTAGGGTGACTTGCGGGATTCTTTACATCTTAGACAGAATCTCTTAAGAACAGTCCTTTCTTTACTTAGCTGGAAGGTTTGTTTCAATTTCTCAGTCTTTATCTATATTTTCTGAATTAGATATCTTGTATTTGTCATCTAAGTTATAGAGGGTAACCTAGTTTGTTTTGAATGTTTGCCTGCCGGTTGTTTTTGTTATAGTTGTATCTTGTGCGGAAGTGACGTAAGATAGGATAAGATAAGAAAGAAGATATATATAAAGGAACAAACCACGGATAAACCACAAAATCACGTAGGCTTAGACCAATATTAATTCATAAATCAAGTCTGAATGAAAACCAGATGTTAAAATCAGTTAAATAGTATTCCTTATTCGTACAACTTGATCACGTGGGAAAATCTCTAGTTTATAAAATTAATTACAATACATTTATTTCTAAAAAGCAATTTAAAATAATTAACATTTTTTAAAAATTCTTTTTCCTCATCAGAAAGGCGTCAGGGTTTTTCATGATCTTCTATTTGAAATTGTGTCCTATTCTCCATTTTTAGTTTGAGTGAAGTGTTTTGGAATATTACCTTTTGAGCACCTATTGACTCAGTTTTCTTCACATAGGGATAAGCGTATAATCCATTCAATTGCATGAATTTTGATGGCACCACATTATGATCTTAACATTGTGCCCCACCTAAACTCAGTAGAAGATTGGAAAGCCGCATGCTTACACGATAGTTTATCATTGTTTATCTTTAGCAAGATTTTGGAGCAAATACTTAGCACATTGTCCTTTGAGGACCTAAAAGACTAAATGATACCAGAATAATTTCATTGGAAAAAAAATTAATAGTCCACATGTCTCGATGGGGACAGGGTGGTACTATATTAGTGTCAGCTAGTGCAGTATTAATTGCTAGTACAGTGGGATCTACAGATCCCATTTCTTCCCTTTGATTTAACCTTCTGTTTTCTGCCAATCACACTGATGCATGGAGGAAAACTAGTAAAGCCAAATTCATGTTTGTTCTGAGAAGTTTGTACAGATGATCATATGATGTTATATATGTTCATATTTCATTTGAACAATGACAATAACTTCTGCCATTTGCTTTTAGGGGAAACTATAAAGCCATGTGATAATGGCAGTCCATCTTCCGTAGCTCCTCTGTGTGATGAAGAACTGTATGAGGCTTTTGACATGTGTGTGATGCTTTCTTGTGTAGGATTTCTCAATGTTCGACGAACGAATGGTTATATTGTTGCCAGCGGCTGTATTTGCTCTTTGTGCTGGCTGTTATTCTTTCTCAAAGTGCCAGAATGAAGTGTTTGCATCAGACCTTTTTGCAGATGTTCTTGTAGTGGCAGGAAATATGACATCAGTAGGTTCATTATCCAGTTTTCTGTCATTATCAATCTTTTGAACTTGAGTTTTTGGTTGGGATGTATACTGAAATTCCAGTTGCTGTAGGCTGAAGAGTATGAGGAAGGTAGTTCCTATGAACTATTTGTGTGCTCCCCTGAAGTCCTTGCTGAAATTCAATCTGGTTCTGCGGCTGAGGTTGTGATATTGTATTCTTTCAGTTTTATTGCTGATGTTATTTATTTTTCTTTACTGATTATGGGGATGTGGTGGATGTGCTTGCATAATTAACTATGATAACATTATTGTTTTCCAGGCTTGCCAATCTCTACAGTATCAGGGTGTACGTCTTCCCCAGCAGATAAGAGATCCTCTACTTAATGAAATGAAAGGTTGCCTTCTTGAAGCTGTAGGAAATGAGAGGACAGAGAGGATGGCTTTATCAGAAATTGTCTTCCTATCTGCTCTTTTGTCAAATTTTGCGTACAATTCATATATTGCCAGGTGTTTCTTCTTTTCAACTAATTCAGTATCTGAACTTCCTTTGTTTCCTTTGTTCCTTTGTGTATCAGGTCAATTGTTTTTGGTGCAGACTTCTCTATTACTTTTATGTGTGTGTTTGTCTGTATGTGTAATTTTGTATTACTCAATAACTTCGACCATGTTATAGGCTTTCCAGGATATAGGGATTTTATTGTTCTTCTTTCCTTATTGCCATTCACAATTTTCTTTATCTCATAATTTTATTGTGTTTTATCTTTATACATTCCTTTTGTTTCAGTCTAAGAGGAGATGTATCATCATTTCTATCGAAAATTAGTTGCTACATGTTGGATTTACTGGAACATGCTGTTTCCATCATCAAAGAGTATCACAGTGATATTCGAGATAATTGTTTGACCACAAACTCTACTTTCGATAGCATTGACTCGATCATTGCTTCTTTTAGAAGTTTTACTGGCTCTCCCTTGTTTAGTAATTGGAGAGATCATAATGTTATTGCTGTTGAGCTCCGTACTTCGATTAGTGAATCTCTTGAGCGGCTCCTGAAGTCCCTCGCAGAGCTGTATGAAGGATTAATTAATTGCCAAAAGATACCTCATTCTGAGATAGAGCTACCATTCTCTTCAGCTAAAGATTCTTTCCCATCTAATAGCTTTCAAAGCAAGATTGTTGACATGGAGTTGGATGTGGATGATGAAGCCAAGGATATCGATAGTTTAGCTATTGGTGAAAATAATCAAAGTATACCTGGTTCTACAGCAAATCTGAAGATTTATATCATATCCATAGTTTCAAATTTTTTTTCAGTCATACCTGCTGTTGCATGGGACATCTTGTTCAACCTAATGGAGAAAGAAAGTGATCCAAGAGTATGTTGTGGCTGTTTGGTGTAAATATTTACCGTCTTTATTTATCTAATACTCTGAGCATTTCATTAACATTTATTTTATTATTTGATTGTTCTGAATATTCTTGAATAGGTATTGGAAATTCTTTTGATGAATCTTTGTCGACATCCTCACTGGTCTTCTTGTGGAAAGTTGTCAGACTTGGTATCATTATATATATAATTTTATATCATTATGAGCGTTTCAACAAGAAGAATGTCACTTATGTTTGTAACTTAAAGATCCTTTAATGTTTATTCTATATGCTTAATTGTACTCTGTCCCTTGCAGGTTTTATCAATGACTGGCATGGTTGATATGCGAGCAGATCTAAAACTCCCATGTCTGAATTTAGTTGTTGCTATTTCTCATTTGCTTCGGACACTATTATTGTTGGCTACAGGGGATGAGGAAAAAGATGTTTCCTTTTATGTTAAGAAAAGACTTTCTGAACAGGTATCGTGAATCTGTATATCTTTACATGTCACTGCTTGTTACAGTAAGAGTAACTACAGGTCCAATGTCAGCCATTTTGTGCACATACTGATAAAATTTTGGTTTTTCTCAGTCCCACCATTAATTGTCCCTGTGTCAGCTATATAAGCACTCAATAGTTATATATTGTGGGAGATCATATGGGTACACTAAGATGTAATTTTTAAAATCTGTTTCTGCATACTGGTAATGAGAAAATAAGGAGGTAAGGACTGTTTCTCCACTTTGAGTTCTTTTACAATCGTGCAAATGTCTAATTGGTCTTTTCAGCCTTCTCAACCAGATTTCTCTTTCTTGTTTTGCCCTTGTTAGAGATTGTGTGATTGGATTTTTCAGGCAATTTACTTGCAAATCATCATTTGATTTTCTGATAAGTATCCGATCTCCTGATTATCATCTCTTACAATCGTATATTTGGAAATACCCCTTGAAAATTAATGGTTTTGTTGGCTGTTTCCAACCAGTTAAACTGTAATGATGTTATTACCAAAAAGGGAAATAAAGTAATGATTTGTCTCAAAGGTGAACGCCTGTGCTAGAATACATGTAATGTGCAGACAGAAGACATAGTTTCATGAGCATTTCTTTTGTACATTGGTCTACTTTGCAAATATATATAATTTGCCTTTTGGGGTTTTTGTGGAGGATTAGGTGTTAACGGTTCCCTTACTCTTTTGATTGTTTGCTTCATGTAACAATTTTAGGGTTTACCAAGGCAAGGTGGTGCCAAAAGAAAGATCTTTTGTTTTGTTCCGAATGGAATAATAGAACTCATAATGATAACCATTTCCCCATTCCCCTTTCTGTGGTAGGGTTTCATATCAATCACTGATATGGGCTTATGCTACAAGAGTTCTTAGAGCAGTTTCTCTTTCTCATCCTAGATTTTGGGGGCAGTGCACTCCATAGTTTTCCTTTATATTTCTGTTTGTGTTTTGGTTTGTTATGCTCCACAATGTTATTGTGAGAAGATGCTGTTACTGTACAGCATTGACACCACTAACAACTTTTGTCTATTCTGAATGGTAATGGCAGAGTAATAATTGCCGTTTCCGTCTATGGTTGGTCTCACAGTTTCTGGAAACAATTATTTGACGAGAAGTACGAAACTGGAATTTGTACCAAACTTGTACTTATTGACACGTGAAATACCAATCTTGGAACTGCTTTGATTCCTTCTTTACTTTTACGAGCTGAAGGGATCAAGTTTTAAATATGATGAATGCCATACTTCATATGCATATTTGCATGTCTATCTTTTCTTCCCCAAATGTTCTCAATAAAAAATTGATATTTGTAGTTCTTCCATTTCTTCAGGACATTTTCTGATTTTCATTTGGTGCTGCTTACATACCGTTTTCACTACTAAAATTTTTGCATTTGTCCCTGCCTAATATTCTTATCTTTAATTTTTTCCTCGTTCTAATGTTTTCTGACTTGCTGGATTGTAAGTAGCAATACAATCAAAGAATTATTGTCTGTGTATATCTACATAATTTTGTATGTGAAATCATGCTCAAGTTGAACTACCTTGTTACTTTCACTTGCAGAATTTCATATCTCTTGGAGATCTGGTGAAAAATGTTGCCAAGTATGATCTGTTTGATTGGTTTGGTCGGATTAAGCTGATTGATTGCATCTGCAATTTTATTTTACTTAAACCCCAACAGGGTCAGGTGATTATTTGTGAATTATAACCTAGTCTTGTTTTTACTGTTTTATTGGCTTTAGCATATAGTGGATTTGGAGGTTATGATAGGGAAATAGTTTTTCCTCTTTTAGTGCTGCTTCACTCATGCTGATGTTTGATCTTGTGTTTGGATTTTTGATGCATGGTTGCTGTTGTGTACTTCTAATTAGACCATGATAGAGAAGCTGCTTATGATGCTACGGGATCCTGATTATCGAGTCAGGTTGACTCTGGCAAGACAAATTGGTGTTCTTTTTCAGACTTGGGATGGCCATGATGAGCTCTTCCATGATCTACGGTAGGATATCAGTTAATGCATATGTGACACATTTGTATGAGCATTACACAAGTTAGTCTTTCCATTTGTTGTGTACTTTTATCTTTGTCCAATTTCTATATCATTATGTATCTCGTGCAATATGGCTCTTGATATGCCTTTAAATATGTATTCCATCATCTTGCTTTACGAGTTCATTTACTCCAACCTTAACCTTAAAATAATTTCCACCCTGTGCTTGTATTTTTTTCTTTTGAAAGTGAACGCACAGTTGTGAATTTTTTTAAAATATCAGTTATTTATGACTATTTCAATGGGAAACTTGAATGGTCCCACCACCAATATGCATCCAACTATATTGTCTTAATCTAATTTGAATTTCATAAGTTCTTTTGCTCACTTCCTTTATTTGAAAATTTTCCATTGCCTAAGATCGAGAATGCTTGAACTAGGATTGCTATGAATGGAACATTAGAGTCTGTACATGGCATTTGAAAGATTTTCTAAACTTCCAAATAATTCTTAGTTATAATTTGATCAATGTGCACTTTGGGTAGATAAAATTTTAAAATGGTATGAAGATATTAAATCAGTTATTTGTTTGATCCTTTCTGTACAATAATCAAGTTTTTTCGCTTTAGCTTGTGGTTGCTCCCTTGTTTCAGATTAAATTTTGGCGTCAAGTTGGTTACTTCTAAGGATAAAGTTATTACCGAAGCAGAGGTGTTAGATGCTGGTCCTTGTCCTCGCCCAATATTGGAAACCATCATCATAACCCTCATGCATCTCGCACTGCATAGTGAGAAAATGGAGTTAGAGGTAGTTCGTTTTCTACTGATGGTTAAGTTTCTTTTCCCCAATGAATGATATATCGAAAACCTATTTAAGTATCTCAAGATTTAGAGGTAGTGGCACAGCATGAAGTTTTAACTCTTTTACTAGTATCTGCAAAGTTACAATACTCAAAATATCAACTGGAACCAGAGTCTTGAAGGATTACTTCTTCCCACTCTTGGCAGACCCCAAATCCCATTGCATTTTAAGGAAATGCTAGTTCATGACTAAACAAAGTACAAATCACAATAACATGTTCTGCATATATGTATGTGTCTTTCTTGATCACTATAGATATATTAATTTCCTAAATGACTGCTTTCTATCCTGTCTGAAAACTCACTTCTGTACCTCTTGCTGATTTATTCTTGATGAGCTGCTGCTGTAAGAGCTGCCTCCTTCTATACATCCGAGGTTTGAACTTTTCATGTGTGAAGTGATAAGGCTTTCTACTTGTAAGAGACGAACATCATCACATGTTTGTTTGGTGTAATATCTTCTCTGTTAGATTAAGAGGCTGGGCCTCTTAATAACTGCCCTAATATTTTTGGGTCAGCAAATAGATTAAAAAATGAAATAAAATTTGCAGCCTAATGTCCAAGTGTATCCTTGTGGTTACTTTTCATTAACTTCCAATGATGACAGTTTACTCCACTATTGAATCAAATTTCCCATATTTATTGAAGAATGCATGGTTACAATATGCGACGGTAATTTTCTTAATCTTCCCATGTTCATTTATGTTTTAATTATTACAGTGTGAATAAATTACACACACATACACGGGTCCCGTTAAACTAGTTAGTACTTATGGAATTGTCTGCTTATATGTATATCTAGAAGTTCTGCTTGTTGTTTGTGATATTCTGGAAATATCTGAATCTTTTTGATCCAATCACTTGCATTGCAACTCTCTTCTTGAAACTGGTCTTAATAAAATTTTAATTTGACCAATATAAGAAAGCTGTTGTTGCAAGCGAAATCTGATGGAAAATTTCACTCAAGTTGGTGCCTTGTTATCTTTTTCTCCTCCTCACACTCCCTCAATGTTGTCCTTTATTTGAAATAAGCTCCACGCTTGTATTTACTTTGTGGAAACCTGATGACATTTTCAGGCCGTGTTCATGATATGTGCTGTTGCCGCAAGTAATCCGTGTCAGCGGTAATTTTAATTATTATATCACTTTTGCTAAATTGGTATAAAATTTCTGATTCTCACTGATCTAGTTTGATGTATTTGTTATGTTCTGATAGCTGGATTTATTTCAGGGAACTGATTGCTGCAGTATTTGATAGTCTATCCAATAAACTACAGTATAACACAAGATCAAAGGTAAAAGCTGTATGCTGTTTAATTTTTCGTGTGCGTTAACTCACATTTCTTTTAAATTAGTTTGTAATCACTAAGCTAATTTTTGTTCGTCTGATATTTGCACAGTACATGGAGGAACTTATGGGGCAAATACTTTTCTGTTGGGTCGCTTGTGGTGTGAACTTAGTGGCACTTATTGAGGTGATATCGTCTCACCTTATCGAGTAATTCTATTAATGTGACTTCAGTTGGAAGTGAATTTATGCCAGTTTATAAAATCATCATCATCATTATTATTTTTTTGCAGATAAGGGATCTTTTTGTTTTGAATGTGGAACCTATTAATTTCATTCAATATTGTTGCCCATGGCTTCTACCAGCTCTAATTTTTCATGGGGACATCACTAACCTGAAGTGGGTTGCTAAGGTAGTAGACTTCAAATTTGATCCTAATTTTCAAACAACTTTTTGTGTTAAGAGTTTACTCGCACTGGTTTTATTTCTTGGATTCATAATTTCAGTTTTTTCTTTAATTGGGTGAAATATTTCCATTTCTATTAATTACTAGTGCAACTTGTTATAAACTGAAGTTCATAGTTTTTAGTTCAAACAAGGATAATCTGCACTTGCTGAATTATATTTTGAAGTCCTGAAAATACAAAATCTTGAACTGTTTTGATCTTGTGGAGGTGAGTTTAGAATGATCGAGAATACAAAGTAAAAAATCATCAACAAAAATAATGGGACCCCAGCTGTAGCCCTAATATATAATGACGTCGTGTCTTGGTAGTGTAATATTTCCCTTTTTCTTTTATGTTATTAGTCGTCCCCTAATATTTATGTTGTGTTATTTCAACATGGGATTAAGGCAGAAACATACCCCCACTTTTATTTCCACCTCAGGTACTGTTCTGTTTATTTTTTCTTTTCAATTAGTGGACTTGTTTCTCAGTTTCTTTCAATATAGTACAAATTAACCTGCCACATTAGAAATTGATATCGTGGCTGATCTAGGTGGCTATTTGATGTACAAGTGTAATAAAAAGAGTAGATTTTAAAATCATTTTTGGTACTTTTAAAATTTCATAGACTTGTTGGTCTTTCAACCTACCTTCTTCCACAATAGTATAGTCATTTCAGTTAGATTCCAATCGACACCAGTGTGACATGTTTGTGGTGGTGTCACCAACTCACCATGGTCATTCATTTGTCAAGATTTTATAGAGACTGAACTCTAGACCAAGTAGGCGCCCCATCTCTCTGCACTGCGGGCTTTGCATCATCCTTGTTTTTTCTATGTAACTGGAACAATTTATGGAGCAAGTTCTGCAAGGCTTGATTATCTAATTTCAATTTAATAGTGTCTTAAAATTTTCATCGGTTTCCTTCTTATTTCAGCTAACTCAGTTTTCTGCTTTCAGGTGGCTCGTCAGCGACCTCCTGTTTTGGTTAAATTACATTTTGTTGCCATCTTTTCGGTTTGTATGGCTCTCCATTGCAGTAAGAAGCCTGGTTGGGAAAGTGGGGCAGTGTTAATTCAGAATTCAATTTTGAGGATTGCTGAGATATCAGAGAATGAAAGGGATAAACTTATAAAAACACATATGGTCTGTTTCTCTTCTACTTTCATCAACTATTTTATGATATCCATCAAAATGAATTATCAAAAATCAGATTGTAGTTTGATAGGATTGAATAATTATATCTATAACAACTATGAAGGGGCAAATATATAATTTTTTGAATTCTATTTTCTAGATTCATCTGAACTGAGAAAATTATGGTCTTTATGTTTGTGCCTTTATCGAGGCTTGTGATGTTTTCTGCAAAATGCAGATTATCTGTATTTTGTGAAAATTTATTCAGATTATGATATGCAGTTTGGTTAAAGATTAGTACTAGTACATTTAATTTGAACCAGGCCTTACAACTTTAAGCTCTTTTGCCTCCTCTCACAGTCAGAATTCTTTTTTCTTATCTGTTACAGGTTTCTATTGTCAGCCACATTTTATCTCTTGCTTCATGTGCATCAGACCCTGCTCTTCCTTCCTTTTCCAAGGATACTGTTGTGGATTCAATAACTACAGTTGTTGATGGATTCTTGGAAATGTCAATGCCTTACCAAGAACATTTATTTCATGTTTCATTTTATCACAATGTAATTCATCTAATAGTATTCTTTCTAAATTGTTGTAGGGAGCGTGGTGGTGGAGATTTTGGTGTTCTTGACAAGATCAACATATTCCGTCCAGACAGAGTTTTTTTGGTGATAGTTCGTTTCTCGTAGTTATATCTGCAGTTGTTTTCCATTATCTTTCAACTCCAGATTGATGGATGATGTGCAATATGATATTATCTGCAGTTTATAGTTGAATTGCATTACAAACTTGCTGCAGCTGTTAATTCTCGGCATAAGCGTAACCGATTGGTAGGAATTGAGGTGCTTATTGTCGTTCTTGGGCATAGAGTAGCGGTTTGCAGCACTTCGAGGTGTGCTTAATCTTATACATTATTTTTTCCACATTAATTAGTTCGTCTCACAGCCATCGGTGAAATACGTGGAATGGCCGTACCTTACAAACATTAATTTGTCTTTCTATTGCTCTACTGTTATCAAGTGTTCTTTATTATGGTGGGTGGGTTGGGGGGGGGGGGGGGGTGAGGTTGAGAAGTTATATGGAGTTAAATTCAGCATGAGCCAACTTCCTAAATGTATAACTTGATTGATCAAAATTTATATATCACATCCCTTCAATTTTTGTTATATATTAAATTTATGAAGCAAACTTTTGCACTGCCCTTTGTTTTTCTACGTGTGTGATGGTGGCTCTATGCAATTTTTCACATAGAATGCTGCAGATTTATGCATCTATTAAGTAGCTTAGAGGATCATCTTTAGATAAATTAATTGAGATGTCCTTAGTTGTCTGTCTTGGTGTTGTATGTCTCATCCATACAATTAATTTTTATAAAAGGGTATCTTCACTTGTAACTGAACTCTGAAGGTGAAATTCCCCCTTCTCTGACTTCTCTCTCATTTGGGTGCTTTATCTTGTTTGATCTTTCCTATCAAGATAGCTCAGTTCAGAAGACTAGTCCAGCCATTTCTGTTAGATACAATCTTTTACTTGGACACTTATTATCTTTGGTGGAGCTTCATGGCCATGTTTAGTTTCCTTGCAATGGCTTACTCCATGCTTTCGACAGTTGAATGTAATTTAACATGATATTGGCACCTTGAGAAATGGCAATAAATTTGTAAAATATAAATAAAAAATCAATTAGATGTCAGACGTGTTTTAGTTCTTAAAATGTTCTGTTTTGTAAATTATGATATGGAATCTACTTTTTCATGTCATCTACAAAATCAAAATTTCTATGTGACGTAAGAATCTGCATTTTCTCAGTTACCTTTTCAACTTGGTGGGACAATTAATCATTTGTCATGCTTTACAAGACCAATGTTGTAGTATCATTTCTGCACTGCTTCAAGTCTTCAGGTGCAATGCTCATAAAGATATGACTGTAATGCTAGGTGAACAACTTCAGGTTATTATGTCCCGCCGCCATCACTTTTTTTTAGTTAATGAAAATTAGTTTTTATTTATTTATTTTTATGTTTAAACTTCACTGAGCTGACCGTGGGTGACTTGCTCACAGTTTTTGGTATATAAGTTGGTTGCATGTTCCACTCCGTCTAAGTCGCACGGTCAAGTTTCTACAACTCAATCTTCGCAAGTTCTGTCTCTGCTCCATCAGCTTACCGTCGAAGCTGATCCATCTCTTCATGACTACATCAGAGTATGTGTCTCTGCCTTGTTGTCATTTGTGACGGTTATTAGAATCTTTCAATTATTAGCTTGAATTAAATTCATGAAGAGTATTGTTAAGCTAGCCTTCTCTTGAAAGCTTTCTACAGAGTAGACCGGCATCTTAATCATGCTTTACTGTCCATACATCAACATTAACGTCAAGAATGCCTTCAACCCAAACTAGTTGGGATCGGCAGTCCACATATCCATAAAAGATAAAACTGAATAAAGAAAAAGATAAATAAAAATGCATCAAAAGAATAGGGGAAGATAATAACAGAAGATAATAAAAAGAAGAAACGGAGAAATATAATAAAAATTTCGAAATCTAGGAAAATTGAAAAATCAGAAATTTTGTGTCTGAGAGAGAGAGAGAGAGAGAGAGAGAGAGAGACCTATAGCACCAATTTGCCCCACTAAATTGCTAATAGCTTTCCTCCACACCTTTCTAATACCAACCATGCGCCCATCTATCTTAGACCGCATGCACACATCTATCTTCGACTCCTTCAATTTGGTTTAACTACCTTATCATTATCCTAGGTAAGTTTTGGCTCTTTCTTTCACTATGTCATACTTTTGATAATAAACTCTTTTTCTTACTGGTTTATCTAGAGGTTTCCAAACCATCTCAATCTATTTTCTCTTATCTTTTCCTCCACCAGTACAACTCCGAGTCTTTGCCGAATATTGTCATTTCGTATCTTATCTATGCATGCATGACCATACATCAACCTTAACATCCTCCATCCTGCTACTCCCATTTTGTGCTCATGTTGTTTGCTGGCCAACACTCAGCTCTGTATAGTATTTTCGCCTCACTATTATGCTATTGAAAATTTCCTTTAGCCTAGCAAGAATTTTACAATCACATAATAACCCTGATGTACTATGCCACTTTATCCAATCAGCTCAGACTTGGACCTGGCACAATAGAAGTTAGGTTGGATTTGGGTAAAATAAAATAGGTTATTGGTTGATAAAAAATGAAACTGCAATACCCATATCTAATATGGGTTAGAAAGGGTGAACCTATACAATTATGGGAGCACGTTTATTTGAATCTCTATTGACACAATCCTTGCCGTGGATCTCACTGCAATTGAGAAACAATAAGCTTCCCTTGTTCTCATTAGCAAAGCAACAGAAGCTCAATATACATACATGTTTTCTTTCAGTGCAGACAAAAAGAAATAGTTGGAAAATGTGAATAGGAAAGATGTGTTAAGATCTGTTCTGGTCATAAAGTATTGAGAAAGGAAAAAAGCACCCCCCAATCTAATATAAGCTATCTGATTTTGATCTGTAATTACCCCAATGTAATATGTGTTCAAACTCAGCCCAATCTATACGATATGATATGGGCAATGCACCCAACTCCAAATATGTAGGTGCATAGTATTAAAATGTAAAAAGCAAGAAGAGATCATCATCTCTTACTGCATTAGAGGGAGCAACTACGAGGAGTGAGACTTGAACTACGGCCTTTTGAAGCCAGAAGTATAATATAATGATAATATTACATATTAATTAGTTCTGAGAATAAGGGAATAACCTATATAACACTTCAATAAATAGTGGTATAGGTTAATCATTTGCTGGTGTTTGATTTTCATGGAAGTATGTCGTCTCATCTGTGCATATCATTTGTATCAGGAACTGCAACCTTTCCCTGAATTAGATACATTTGATACAATTAGGAGCTTTCACCAGGAACTATGCCGAAAGGACTCTCCAGGAGGTCACCTACTAAAGGTAGACAGACTGAAACTTAGAAGGTTTCAAACACGTACTAAAGGCTTATGATATATTTTGGTTAATTATTCTGTGTTACATACTTTCTCTATCTGGTTGCGAGAGCCCCATTTGACTCCTAATTAAATGCATATAAAAGTTTGCCGTGGCACGATATTTTCGTTTAGTATGTTCTCTCATCTGGCATGTAGTTTTACAACTGAATCTTGAAAGAATCAAGCGTGCCCAAGCCAGCTCTAGGATGCATGAGAAAATAATGTTACATATTCAAATCTGATCCTCATGTATGACGTAGGGAAAAGTTACTCCTATTGTATGTTTGAATAACTATTTGATTTTCAGTTTGTGAGGAGATCTCGTCACCTTCCCCAGAGATTGCTTTTGTGCAGGTGCGTCACTTTTCTCACTTACATAGGAACTATCTTTCTATTGCTTGATTGAGAAAATCATTATTTATTGAATTTCAAGTTGGAAAATGAATGGTATTACTTAATATTCATTTCATTTGTCAAACTAGTGAGATCAGCTTGCAGTACTAACTCCCTCCCTCAAATATATTCTCAATTTTCTTACGGGCCTGGGTTGCATTTGATTTTGTTAAATCTACATTCTGATGAACATGTTGCTCTTCTGGTATTGTTAAGTGCAGTTTATGAGGGTAGTTAATAAAAGAAGACGCCTGATTGAATCTTCCAGTATATAAAAAAAAATTTACTACAGGATTTTGCATGAATCATTTGAAGATTATAAATGATAGTGCTCATAATTAGGCAGAGCTCAGAAGAAAGACATGACTGAAGTTTTATGAAGTTGTGTGTTCTGACCTCCATTATGGTTGATTTTATTTCCTTAAATTTTTTCCAACAGCTTGAAGGCACTGCACAAGAAATTATTCAAGGGGTTTTGCAGAGAAAAGACTAAAAATGATACATTTGAAGAAACATATTGGCATTCTGACCCAGAAATTGTACATGCAGTTTGGACTCTAGTCCATGTCTGCAGTTTGGATGAAGCTAATAGTTTTGGAGATCTGGTGTCTGATTTCATTGCGAAGGTATTTTTCAATGGATATCTTTTTCTCTTCTCAATGCCCCGATTCTTGATTGTGAAATAACTGTTTTATGTTGATATGTTAATTATGATTGCAGGTTGGTATTGGGGATCCACACAGGGTTGTTTTCCATCTTCCCGGGGATCCTAGTCATACAAATCATGTTTTCCGTCCACTTTATTATGACCCTTCTGGAAAAAACAAATATCTCAGTGAGGTCGGCATTTCAGAGGAACTTCTCATTGCCGTTATGAGGCTTTTAAAGAAGTACCTGATTGATGATTCTGTTCATATAATTGATATGACATCACAAGCATTACGGGTAAGTTTATAGAAGTCATGTTTGTGTGTCTATGCATCATGAATCCATGATGAAGGCTATCAACTCTACTTCATGAAGTCATGTGTGTGTGTCTATGCATCATGACTCCATGATGAAAGCTATCAACTCTACTTCATGTCTTACAGCTTTCTAATGTACATTAGTTTTGGGCAGAAAATACTTGTGCCTTAATTTCTTATGGTTCAATGCTTGTCTAGGACTTTTGAAACCAAAGATGATATTGTCTATAAAACAAGTCTCTCCGTCTCTTCTTTAAAACAAAACAGGTTGTTCTTACATCAGGAACAATGGATTTAGTATTATGCTCCACTCGCCAACCAGCAATTTAAATGATCGTTACTTTTTTGTATGTACCAAGCATGCATTTTTCTCTACACAAAACCACAAAGTTCTGATGATTAGGACTTTGTGTTTAGCAATCTGATCCATCTCACAGTATTTGCCAGTTTGCCTGATTTTTTTTTTTTTTTTTTGGCTACAGTAGGGGCATCAACCCCAAGGATTGCCTGATTTTCTTTAATCTGTATATCTGACCACAGATATCTTGGAGTTAGCTTTTTGAGGTGTTAGTTTGTGTTTTGGTTTAGAGATGACTGCATTATTTACTCCAGTATAATCTGTTTTGCAAATGGAATATACCCACATAACTCTTGTTTATCTGTAAAGTACAGCCACGATGTGTATCAGACTAAGAAAATGTTCAAGTAGATGTTCATTTTCTACATATTCTAGTACCAGAAGTATCCTAGTTGCATTAATCAGTAAAAGGTGTAGTTGACTAAATAAGCGCATGTGGTTTTATTTAGAACTTTTCTTTTTTCAATGAATTTAGTTAGCAAGGTATTAGAGTCATTCACCAGTTTGCTTAAAGTCTATATGCTAGAGATAAGGGTCATGACCAGATATGTTGAATTATTAATCACTATGAAGTGAAACAACTATGTGGATCTCTTTCATGGAGGATCTAGTTATCGTCTCCCTCTCATTCTTTTCCAAACCACTGACTGCCTCCCTGTTATACAGTGCCTAGCTTCTGATTCTACTTCTCTCCCTCAACTGATCCTAGATTTTATTTCTTAATTCTACTTTAATTTTTTATTCTGGTTGTGCTTGTGAAAAACCCAAGCTAGGATCATTAGAGATGATCCTTAGAGATCCAGACAAAAAGTCTAATCACTTTTTGGGGTTAGGAGTTCTTTCTTTTCTGCTGTATTCTTGGTTCTTGAAAATTAACTATTTACATGTATTTTTAACAGCTTGAAGATAGAAACTCTTAGATATTCATGTCCTTTTCTTACATATATGCATGTAACAACCAGGGGATACTTTCTACAGAAAGAGGTCAACAAGCTTTACTTTCATTTGATTCATATGAGAGGTCTTTGATTGAGGTAACAACCTTCATTTTACATGAAAAATGTTTGCTTTTCTGGCTATGTTTTGAAGCCATTTGGTCCATGAGTTCTTTAGTAATATAGGGGAAATATGTTTGTGATATTCTGATGATTAATAACTTTTAAGTTTTTATAAATTAATTATTTTAACTTGGAATTGAAAGGTTGGTATAGTATATTTTTGAAGAAATGCACGCTATCCTGATTTAGTGCACACATCAATTTATATCAATTTATCATACTGATCTCTTCAAAAAGTTCAGATGGGAACTTCTTAATACAGTATATTATTCAAACTGTTATGGAGTCACTGAATTCCTACCTGTGTGGTCTCGTATAATGAGAACGGTTGGGTGTTCTTGGGAAAAAGATCATGTTTCTTTATGTGGAAGGCGATGGGTATTGCAATCAATTTTTGTTTCTTTGGAGGCCGGGACAGGAATCTCTCAAGCAATAACAACTGTAAAGTTGATTGCTATTATAATCTGTGTAACTTTATTGGGTACTGCCGCTTCTTTTGTTACTTCTAGGTTTGAGGATTTTGAATGTTATGTTATTAGCTTTCCTTTTATATTCCCCACAATATATATAGCACCATCCTTTTCCAAGCAACAGTTAAGTTATTATGGTTTTTACCGATGAAGAAGAATATAATGTTGAAGTTTCCAAAATTTTGTTCTCAATATGATTGATCTTCTTAAATATTAGCACTATTATGCACATTTTACTTTATTTTGTTCTTCAAATAATTGGTGCGTGATGTTTCTGTATAGGTTCATTCCAAGGGCGTCAATTTGGAGCTAGTACAGAATTCCTTACTAGAACTAGACAGGAAGTTCAACGGTAACATCTCATTCCTTTCAATGCTCATTATTCGATTGAGTGGTGCTAAAAGGAGGAGTTTCTCTGTGGTGTATGATCACAAATTGTTTGTTATTGATTTTGTTCTCCTGCAACTTCAATTTTTATGTATGATGTCATGCAATAAGATTGTATGGAGGTTCTGATTATTTTCCCAAGGACTTTAAAATGTGATACTTAGCTCGAAAACTTCTGTAGTCACAAAAACACACTTTCATATAATGTCTCCATGGGTGGCTGATGTAATGCCCTAATTTCAATGTGTCGTTGCAACTTGTGCTTATTTATTATTAGACATCTTATTGATTGTTGTTGCTGTTATTTGTGCTCTCTCCACTGTCTTAAAATTTTACCCCAGAATCAGGTAAGGAGTAGTGCACCTTACTTTTGCTATTGATATTCTGTTGCAAGTTCCACAACCCCAAACTTTGGTTAAGTGCATCTAGTTCGAGTATAATGGATATATTTGGGTTTATCTTCTTAAATGAGCTCTGAGCTTTCTAGATCTCTTATACTGACGTATTCTTATGTATGGCTGAAGTCATGTTTTAATAGTTTATTTTCTTTTGATGGGCTAGCTTGTTTTAATTTAATGTTTCTTTCATGTGAATGCTGCTATATCTTATTCTAGCTTAGTATCAACTTCTATTTTGTTACTGTTAGAAACACATGACCATGAGCAAGTAAATTAGTAGAATGTTTCTTTTGTATAATTCGGTTGAGAAATGAAGGACTTAATGGTATGAATTGCTGCGCCAGTTTTTTTGACATGGAATGCAAATTCTCCTTCTTTTCCACTAGTCGTGCTTTGTGTGTATTCCTGATCACATTAACTGGATTGTGTCAGTGACGCATGAACATTAAATTTATTTCTTTATTTTTTTTAAAAGTAATATTAGGACACTACAGTTAAGAAAGTGGAAATCTTTGATACTTTTGTATTTGTTGGTGATTTCTGATACTCCTACCTTGAGATCAGTAAAAGCTTCTAGAATTGGTGGGATTCCACAATCCTATGGGCAATGCATTTGAATGCTTTAATACTTATTTAGCATTATTATAGCTGAAGAGATTTTGTTGGAGAAATCCGATATATGGAAGACTCATGGAAAAACGTTCGAGACATGGATCTGCTCACTCGTTTATGCCCTCATAGGTTATTGTGATGATATTATTCTTAGGTATCCTTTTCTTAAAACAGAAGTGCTTTCTCCTGTTAACATTTTTCATTCCTTCTCTTGTTTGTTGGTGAAACTGATGCAGCAATTTTATTTGTTCATTTCCAGATTATGTCAAGATATTGTATTGCAGAAAGCTGAAGTTGCAGAGCTTCTCTTTGCAAATGTTGTTGTCAATCTAGCAGGCAGGAAAATTTTTGATCTTGATCTTTGCAAATTGATCTCTTTGCAGGTTAACTTCTCCCGTCCTAGTTCTAATCCTATCTAAATTTCTTTGGTGAAAATGGTATCATATTTCAGCATTCTTTCAAATGCCTTCTCTGTCTGGCAAGTAAACAAAGAAGCGGACAGTAAAAGTATAGTGAGGGTATTTGTTACTCTAGTAAATCTGTAAGAACTCTCTTAAGAATAACTTGCTAAAACGTCATGACCTGTAAGTTGAGTTTTGAATTGTTCAGCATGAGATGTATCCGTAAAGTAGAAAACTAAAATGGAGCTTAAATGAACTTTTTTTGGTGTTCAATCTCTTTTGTGATTGCATCTTGAAGGCTAAAAATAACTTTTGGACCCAAGAACTTTTGTGAGATGTATGGAAAAGAAAAACGCCTGTGATCATGCAAGAACTGAAAAATTCTTGTCATCTAATGGATCTTTGAAGGCGATCTTTGAATATACTTGTATGTCATTGAGTTTCTTATACCAATTCTTATGGTACTTAATATTTGGGATACAAATAAATTTTATTGAAGTATAAGTTTATAATGCCGAATCCATGTCATAACTAATTTAATCTGTCCAAACAGATGTCAATAATATGTTCCAATAGCAAATCCTTGGGTTAGATTTGCTCACCACAGAGTCGGCAAAAGGTCCTGTGCGTAAATATCCTCATTAGTAAATTCATATATACTAGTTAATCTTCTGACTCACATGTCCTGATGTGGACGAAATGTTACAGAACCACTTTTGACACTAAGCACTTTGAAGAGCAACATTCAAATGGAAAGTTGATTTTGTACATAACATAACCATTTGGTTTCATAGATTGCTTCCATAATGTATAGCATTGGAAATTAGTCCAGTTCTATGCATTCAGTTATGGTAACGATAGGTGGCAATAGACTTTACAGACATTTCCGATTCTCTTGATTTCTGAAACATAGATATCCAATTTAAATCTCTTGTATATTTGTAAGATCTTGTCTCATAGGTCTCTAGTTAGTTGGATACATCTTACATGTTCCATTACTAGTACCTAGTTTCTCTAAGCCAATTTATCAATTCTTACATTTCGTAGAGAACTGTCAACACTATTTATTTAAGTTAATAGTAACAAACTTCTTCATTATTATTAACTTAATTTACACTGCCTTACCTTTTTCCTTTTTTCCGTGGGGGAAAGTGAAACCCATAAAAGGGGAAGAGACTTAATTTTGGGAGATAACTAATTCATTTTGGTTATCTAAAGGTCTATCTATGATTGTAGACAGCCTACTGACCATTTTAATTGAAGTTTCTTAATGTTGTGACTCATGTCTATCAATTTTTTCCTAATTCAAGATTACGTTGATATTGAAACTCCTTAGATATTATTGATATGTAATTATGTTTTCATTCTTCCGAAGTGAGGCCTTTGCAAAAGCATAAGGTAGAAAAAATCCTCCCAGGTCATTTTAATCTACCCTAATCAAATGACCCAGTAAATTAAAAAGAAAATGCTAAAGATGTAGGTTCCTGAAATTGTTCCTAGGCTTCTATAACTTTTAGACAGTTGCACATTTTCCATCATAGAGTTTCATCTATGTGTACTTTGCTGCCTAGAACAGTTTAGCTGTCTAGCTTTTTTTAGTTTGTAAAGGTGACAGCTGTTTGATCTATTACTAATGAGAACCGTGTGCATAAATTGTTTCTGTTGACTGGTTTTGTATGCAGGTATCAGAAAATATATTTGTTGAATCCAATATGATGCTCAAATCAATTCAGGTCATGTTGAATGCTCTAAATGAACTTCGTCTACGTCATGTCATGGAAAGAACTGATTCACCGTCAATATTTTCAAAGCATGAAGGTTCCAAGGTTAGTATCCTACACTACCTTAATATCATTAAATTGCACTTGTTTCATTATATTCCTTTATGCTAAAGGTTTTAGTGTTTGACAAAGAAACTCTAATGTTACCATTTATTGAATGGTTCTATATTAACTGTAGCATTCATTATACCTACTGTAATAATATGTTAATAATAACAAGGTAAGATAATTATATTTATTAATATTTGGTTTATTCTTATCTTTATAAATTTTAATAAATTAAGAGTTTGTAAAGAATATATGTAATGTATATAATATAATATTTCTTTAGTTATATGTATGCATCGAATCCCTGAATCACCAAATTTTGGAATTTTTCAAATCAACGTATCCCTGTATGGCGAATTAGAATCCCTGCACCCAAATCCATGCTTCTTACGAAGAGATCTTTGGACGGTAACAAGTGCCGACAAGATCGAGCATCTGTGCTTCCACATATATCTGGGGTTACATTTCTAAAGGAGCTGATCCCTTGTGTTCTGCTATATGCATTTCTTGTCCTCTTTTTTCTCTCAACAGTGCAAGCTAGTAGAAGGATAAAAATTTTAAAAATTCTTTCATCCAGTTGTTTAAAATTGAGGGAGATAGCTGTGAGCCTTTGACATAAACTTTGAGGGAAACAAACATTTACTTTCCTGTTATTTTTCATTCTTTCAACTAATCTTGTACGTTGTGGTCTGCTAGTATATATCTGGTTTTTACCTCACTCCTCTACCATTTCCTATGTCACTTGTGCTCACATTGTCATCTTACCCTATTGGGTTTACCACCATCGTTTTAATCTGAGTATCCACATCTACATTAGATATATGGTTTGACCTACTCTTTTTATCTCCCAAGTGACTGCATAATTACCATCTCTGGTTGGAGGATATCTGAATATTCGTTTATTTATATTTTTGGTTGAATTCATCGGTATCTGGAGGTCTGCTGAATCCTGTTGTTGAATTGAAGCTTGCTTCATGCGAATCAATTCTTTCTATTTGCACCTCTTTTTCACTAAAAGTAATACCTTAACTTGGTGCTCTCAGATCTACTACATCACAAATGCGGTTGTTCCATCTTTTAGCAAGAGTGGCACAAATTTCATATCATTGTAATAAAGTTCTGTATCATTGTAATATTAGATGTTTATTTTCCACAAATACATGAACAAATTTATACTCACCAAGATCGTTAAATTCTTAACAGTATTCTAAGCCTTCGAGTTATAACTCAAGGTCCCGTTCTGCAGTAAAGGTGAAGGATTCTGCTGCAACATCAACAGAGTTACAGAAATCAACATCATTGTGGGACAAGGTATATATCAGCTTCAGGCATCTGTTTCAAACAAATAATTGCTTGTGTCAAGCATCGTTATATGGTACATATCTATTACTTTGGATATGGAATACTGTCATGTTCTAGCAATATGTCAGTAACCAGTGGTTGTCCACGTGTTACAACTTCTTCTTACTCTGGGTCTTCAAACGTCTATCAGAGACTAAACCATAGTTGTAATGAGTAGATCACACCTTTCTCTCATAATTGATGGAATCAATATTAGTTATTCTTATATATGAATGTAATATGGAATATTGGGATCTTATCCAACACTCCATCTAACAGAAATTGTTATCCATATGGTAGTGTTACTACTTTTTTTTTAATTGTATATTTAGATTCATTTAAGTTCCGCTGACCCATTCTATTATTTTTAAGGTTTATTGGCTTGTCATCGACTATCTTGTTATTGCAAAATCAGCAATTGTGAGTAGTCTTATTTCAATTTGCTACCTCTATCTATTAGTAGAAAGAAAGCATCAGAACTTCCCTAATTGATTTTACATGCATTCAACTGCAGCTCTGTGGCTCATACTTTACTGCTGTTCTATATGTCGAGCACTGGTGTGAAGAGAATTTTAACTCCCTGACATTAGGCAGCCCAGATTTTTCCCATCTTGAACAAGTAAGTCATCAATACTAGAATTTCAGGACATATACAAATTTTGTGGCAATCTTAATACTCCATTTTCTGGCCATGTCACAAATTTTTCCTGGGACTTGTTATTATCTGTTGTTATGCATCTGAGAATTGTTTTTGTTAGTGTGGCAGACTTTTTGAGGGTCTCATCGCTAAATTCTTAATTTTGGTGTTCAGCTGCCACACCACATCGAGATATTAGTTTCTGCAGTCACTCAAATAAATGAGCCAGATAGCCTGTATGGGATCATCCAGTCATACAAGGTTTGTCATCACAACTATATAAGTTTCACTCTGTTCTATTTCACACAGTTTACGTTTACCTTGTAGAAAATTTTCTGGTTTAAACTAATCTTGGTATGTAATTGACTTCTAAGATGTGCAAAACATAATTACTTTGCAGCTTTAACACTATTTGTATATACCTTTACCAAGAAGTAGGATCGTAAATTATATCACATAAGCTCTTGGAGAGTTTTCCAATTTTTAATGATACTTGTAAATGGGAGAATGCTGTTTTATATTAGTCTTTGTTCATTAAGATCTTCTCTCTTTCCATCTTCATGATATTTGTGTTGCAACCAAGTCTAAAGTTGGGCATAGATGATTGAGTCAAAGGCCCCAGAATTATTAATTTGTGTCATATTTGTCCATAGACAGCCTAAAGGTCCTTACTGTTAGTACACTTCGTATCAAAGCCTTATACACATATCTAACCCACACATCCTACTTTATAATTGGGAAATATGGTACCCACTTAAATTCCTGACGATGTGTTAAAATTACTGCAAGTGCACAGTGCACAATGTATACTGGACAAGTACAAGGCAAACCCACCGAGATTAGTAATTCTATGATGAATCCGTGGAATTAATTCAGGCGAACTAGAAACAAATTTTGATGATATTGAAATTTAACTAAACTAGTGCAAGTAAAAATCTCTATTAATTAGCATTTGGCCCTTAGAATAACTACTTTGGTCATTTTGGGTCATCATTAATAAAAAAGTAAATCAGTTAAGTTGACAAGGAGTCACCTTCTTTTAGCTTGTTTAATCATTCTATTGTAAATCTTCCTAACTAATGCAATTACAGTACTTCGAAGTGCAAATCTTCACATTATAGTCTAAGCCTTACGTTGATATGTTTAACAGTTGTCTTCGCAAATTATAACCTTTGAACATGAGGGGAACTGGAGTAAAGCTCTGGAGTATTATGACTTACAAGTCAGGTCCCGAACAACCATACAAATGGCTGGTGGTTCTAGAGAATTGTCTGCGGAAAATTATCTCCATATTGATAATCAATCCTTTCCAAGATCTGAAGATGAGATGAGGATAAGAAAACCATACAAAGGGCTAATAAGATCTTTACAGCAACTAGGCTGCACTCACGTGCTGGACTTATATTCCCAAGGTTTGACCTCTCGAAGGGGCCGCTTTCAGCATGATCTAGAATTCACTGAGCTGCAGGTTTTCCTCAAAATTTTGATACAGCTTAGACATAAAAATCTTATGTTGTTGGAGTTTATAGATGTATTTGATCCTTTAGATCTGTTTGATTTAGTGGAGTCCCTTGTGTTTGCTGTCGAACTGATTGCAGTATGAAGCTGCTTGGCGTGCGGGAAACTGGGATTTCTCTTTACTTTATGGTGGAGCTACGCCACTTAATTCATGTCAAAACATGAAAAGTGATCATTTTAATGAAAATTTACACAGGTAATTCATCCAGATCTTCCAATTCAAATCTATTAGATAGAATGCCACAATATCTAAGTTATAAAGTTGAGCCCATAATACCTGGTTGCAGAGTATAATAACTACTAGAGAAAATTCTGAAATGTAACTCATTAATATATCTGTTAGATATAAATTGGGTAATGCTAATGTGATTCTGATTAAAGAATGAAAATATTGGAAAAGTGAACGGAAACTCTTTAACAAACCCTATCTAATATCGTAAGGCCTCTTATTGGCAGATGTAGGTGCAGATCCTTTATACATATAATTAATTTATCTCATCTTATTGTATTCTAACTATATGTTATATGGATATTCTATCTTATTTTTTGGTTATTACATTATCCCAGTGTCTTGGAACATAGTTAGGGTAAAATTATTGGTGTAACATAATTTTTAAAAAATAGTAGTGCATCCAGGAAAAGCTGCCAATATCGGTGGGATATTTTACAGTTTTGTCATATGAAATACAAGCATATGCACGTTACAATGCTTACATAGTTAAAAGAGTTTTTGTGTGTAATAGGACTTTTGTCCCCTTTCCACTATCTTTTGAACACTTTCCTCTTTCTTGGACTGACCCCTATTTTGGTGCTTTGAATTCTTTTACTTGCTAGAAACAACACATAGGTTCACCATACGTCCATATGTTTACCTATTTGACTCCTTTTCTGTTGATCTATAAAGGCTTATTATTTCTTTTGCGACCTTAGTTGTTTAAGGGCATTGAAAGAGGGGGATTCCAAAGATTTCCAGTTGAAACTGAAAGACTCAAAGCAGGTAATATATTTCTCATGCAGTTTCTGATGTTATATGACAAGGCATTGTTTCAAACTTGAGACCCAAATTCATGCATATATTAGGAACTTCTTTTCTCCATCTATCATGCAAGTGAGGAAAGCACTGAATACATCTACTCCACAGTCATGAAACTTCAGGTACTTATTACTTATGTTTCTATATTCTGAAGGTTTCCATGGTTCTCAATTTTGGTGACGTGTGGCTGCCTATGTGATGTGTTGCTAAAATCACTCATAGGTTCTGACAAATAGCAAGCATTCTTGACTCCCAAGCAAACGAATGGCTCCAAATTAAGAGTCTGTCTTTGTCACACCCCGACCCGATAGTCAATTGAGTTATACTCAGTATCTGAACATGGCACATTGTCATTGTATCAATAACATTTATACTTTACGGAAGCATGAAAAATATTTTAAAACTTTTGTGGAATAAACATAATGGAAATAAATATAGTCATTTGGTAAACAATTATTATATCACCACCATGAGTTTGGAAAAAAAACATAAATTACAAACTATAAGTCTAACCATACATGTCTCAAGATTCCAAGGCTACATACAACAAATACAAAAGATAATAAAGCTAAGAACAACAAAAGACAAGCTACGAAGAGGCTACACATCTAAAACTCCCAAAACTACCCCGCACGAGCTAGGAGAACTCGAGGTACTCCACATAGCTTCAACCTACATGATATGAAACATAAAAATGGGTTAGCAAAAGCTAAGTAGGGGAATAATATGATGCAAGGCAGGATGATAATGGTATGAGTGTAATATGAATGTGGTGCGGAGGTAACAATATATAAATAATGCAACAACAATATCTGGATGGTAGTTACCATTCCAATCCACATAGTATGCACATAGAGTATATAAGGGATGATAACCATACCTTGTCAATTTTCCGAGATACATCTCGTTTACAAGATGCTGTCCAGACTTTAAGTCGGCTACCCTCTAGGAGACCTAGCCAAACAGTAGCCAAAGAATCATAGTTCCATCACCTATTGGTTCCTTTTTAGTAGCTTTTCACCATCCCTTGATCGGAGGGATGGTGGACAAAAAAGACTACGGACACCTTTATCCAATGTACCCCGTTGATACAATCGGAATATGGTCTCCGCAATTCTTGGCCTTTCACATAATATGATCGCATGTAGTAGAATTTCACCCTTAAGAAGTGATCCCATGTGCGCTTATGTATCATAAATAACATATATACATGAAATGTCTATATTTGGTAAGGTGGATTGCCATCAACTATATCGATATTAATATACTATGAACAAAAATCAACACATGTAGATGCAAGCCTAGTATCCTCACGGCACCACTAGATGCATCATTAAACACGTATATGTGCAAGGCATTGAATCAAACACTAAGTGTGCATAAAAGGGCAATATATAGCTTTTATGAGATTAGCTATGTTAAACACTCTATCATGTAACCCTAATGTACACAATAGTCTCAAAATAACACATATGCCAACCATAATCAAATTGAAGCATCAAAATTATTCATATATGCCAAAACCATGAAAGTGACCCTTTCAATCTAAAACACCCTTCGAGCTTTCACAATGAAGTTTCAACCATATATTCATGTAGAGAATGATCCTTCAAACTCATAAACATGAAAAACACTAACTTTATAACAAATTATCTCAACCTCAAAGTTGGAAAAGTGAAGAAACTGAAAAAACTAATCGGTGCAATAGCTAGAGATTGCTTTTTACTTAAATCTTTACTTCTTGCTTGATCCTTGGTTTTGATTCTATGAATTGTTATGATTTTGTGTTAAAACTGGACATGAAAGGGGTTTAGGGTTGTGCTCTGAAATTGTCAGGAAGAAGATGAGAGAAAAGACTATCAAAACAATATATATATCCCAAATGGGACCCACAACCAATGAGATAAAATAGGGCATCACAGGGTGTCTATTTCAACACGAAATTCGACCATCTTAGAGATGAAATCTCTCCAAACACAAAACTACAAAGTTATGGAGAACTTAACAAGCTTTCCAAAAATCAAGAATCAATCAATTTGGATAAGAAATGAGAGATATACAATTAATTTAATATGACAGTTTTTGTAAATTGTCGTCAACAGGGCAGTTGGGTTGAACAAATAATTTGACCCTCTTAGAAATGAAATCTCTCCAAATTCAAAACTAAAACGTTAGAGAGGACTTAACAAGCTTTTCAACGGGTGAAGAATCAAATCATTTGGATAAGAAATGAGAGATCTCATCAAATCAATCTCATGGATCTTATGCTGAAATAGGGTCTTAGATCGGGATTTTGACCTATGTTCAAAGGATCACCTGCACTTACACACAAAGAATTAGGTACAAGGCATATATGGTTGGAAAGATACACGAGTCTAGTTTTCAACAAAGATAGAATCAATCAAAAATCTATTCTTAGAGTGAGTTATTGCAATTCTCCCAATGGGTGTTTGGGCTGATTGACGCAAGGTAGCTTGCATGTTTTAAAGAAAGTTTTTGTGTAGTTTCTACTATGTTTGTTTACAATTGTTGTATTTTATTCATCAGTGGATATTTTCTCGTCGGTGGTTATTTCTCCATCGGTGGATATTTGCCCATCTGTGGATATTTGCCCATCTGTGGATATTTGCCCATCGGTGGATATTTTTCCATCTGTGGATATTTTCCTATCGGTGTATATTTCTCCATCGATGGATATTTGGTGCTAGTTTCCTCATGAATGGATAACACTTATCATATGACAACACATAAGCTTTCAAGTTTAATGCTATGTATGAATGTATATGCATGTATGAAGTATGCGTGCATTGCTTGTGGACATTTTTAAACTATCAATATGAGGGGTGACTTACAGTCTTGGAGTTTTTAATGAGAAGAAATGAAGGGAAGATAAAGTGTGGAAAATGATTTGGAGAAAATAACTAAAGCATTTCTCTTCGATTCCCTCCAATTCTATCACTTTCTCTAGTCAAAAGAACTACAAGACAACCTAACCATTCCTTTTCTTGTCTTTTCTCTCCTTTCAAAAAATAAAATAAAATTCTACAAGACATCCAACTTTATCTTTTCTTCCCCTTTCTTTTGTTTTCTCACTTTCAACCCAGACAAGGTGTAATAGTTCTTTTATTATAAATAAATAATATTGATAAGTGATAACAATGACAACCTTAGCTGAGATTATGTGCTTAGACCGATGCTTATTTATTTTTTTGTTGTTGCTTTGGACTTGTGAAACTATCTTTAGATTGTTGGAGGGGTGTAGTGCGCCACAGTATAACATTTAAATCTCTTTTGAGGTTTTCAGTTAAGAAGTAATCAAACTTTATTCCCAGTTTTATGGTAAATAAGGAATGTGTACAATGGTTGATTATTTAGATGTAGTTACTTTCTATAAATTTATTTAGAAATTGCATCCTTTTGGGCTTCAGCTACTGGGGAGCTTCAATATCATCCTCTATGATTTAATTTTTAAGAGCACCAGAAATTTAGTTCTGCACTTTTCCTCTGAACAGAAGTCCTTCAGATCTGTTAATTAGACATCTAGACTTATCAGAATTAAAGTTTCCTATAAAGATATAACCTATAAGACTTGAGTAATCCTGTTATTTATAAAGCTTTCTTCACTTGCTTGCACGTTATTATATGAAAAGATTGGAGGCCACCTTGTTGAAGTAGATGCTATGTTCTGACTAATATAGCAAGTCAATCATCATCCTTTCCATCGCGAGGTTGCATAATCCTTATGGATCATTGTCATGTTTGTGTGGTAGTTCGTAGGGTGATACTATGATTGGTTTGTGACATTCTAGAGCTTGTCAAATGGTGAAGATTAGTAATAAATGGAGAGCTCCGCGTGGGCCTCATAGCATTCAATTATAACTTTGATGGAGCAGAATAATTGTTGTTTTTTTAGGAAAAAGAAACCTCTTGTTCATATTTGGTCACCCCTTCTGCATTAATGGACACTGGGTGGGTTCAGTAATTTCAATTTATGAGCCTAGTAAGGTACTTACAAAGGCTATGAAAACATGATTGGTTAATTCAGATTTAATGGAATAAGTTTCTTTTTATATATGATATTGGGCGGCATGGTAATGTAATTATTTCCTTTAAGAATATTATTGATAGTATGTGCGTAGTTTCTCACCCTTTTGGCACATTTTCTAATTGGAGAGGAAAAATAGAGGATGACCAGTCCTGATATCTGACAGGAAATTCGGTTATATATCAGAATTACAAATTTATCATAGAGATCATATGAAAAGGCCTACAGATCCACATGAATGAAGAACTTTAAAATTCTAATGCATAACTTTGAAAGTCATCCTCTAGATTGTCATGTTGTGAATTTTTTGTTATTTTGTAAAAGGTATATCAAGCAATTGTTAAAAAATTTGCTGGTTTTACTGCCTAATCATCTGTTATGCAGATTTTTCATCATCTTGGGATGGCATGGGGCTTACGTTGGCATTCTTCTTTATCTGATGAGACCACTTATTGTACTGAGGTTCTGAGATTATCATCCGTTCCTGTGATCCCTACAGCAGACCAGGTATGCCTTTATTTCATCAGACTGATTGTGTTTTGAAAGGAACCACCTTGTGTGTTGCAAACTGCATGTCGTGTACCATATTGTGTTGTTGATGAAATATACTGCGAGGTTCATTATTTGTAGTGCGCTTTTGTACAAAATGATTCCATTCTTTGGACGCTGCAGAGAACTTCTTGATAGCTATATTGGGAACTGGAACACCAAGAGACCTAAACTCAGTATGATCTGGGTAGCTTAGTAATGGGAATATAAAATTTAAGTGCATTAATGTGATTCTAATGGGAAGCATGTTTTATTTTATGATGTACATTTTTAAAATTTTATGTGCAAAGCCTTCTTCATATCTTTAATACTTAGCGTGTTTGTGGAACATAATTTGTCAATGGATGTACACATAAATCTATTTGTATATTCGCATCGAATTCTTCTTTTTTGGTGGTCTTGATACGTATGTAATATCCTTTTTTTCCTTTCTCCAGCTGATTTATATGCATGTTGTATATGGTCATATAGATTGTTTGCCAGTAACGTGAATCTCGAATGGAAAGTTTACATTGAACTAGAACTTTATTCTGTGAAGGGAGTTCTCTGAGGTTTATAAGATAATCAGTATGCATGTTTGTTTTGTGATTATCTAATTAAAGAAAGAGTGGCTCCAATATAAACATGGATGCACACACATGGACAGATATAAATGGAAAAGACAATAATTGTTGTTTTTCATCTCGCCTTATAGTTGTCATGGCTTAATGTTGAATGGAGCTGCATCCTGAAACGAGCACAGTTGCATATGAATTTGTTGGAACCATTCATAGCGTTCAGAAGAGTTTTGCTTCAAATTTTGAGCTGTACTGACTGTACGGTGCAACATCTTCTAGAATCTGCATCAACTCTTCGTAAGGTATAATACTAAATGTCTGTCTAAATTAGTAGCGCAATAAGGTTAAATTTCATGTCCTATTTTTCTGATATATTGTTTATATTTTTAGGGTGCCAGATTTTCTCAGGCTGCTGCTGCTTTGCACGAGTTTAATTTTCTCTGTACCAGCACGGGAATCAATCAATCTAATTTATATTGGATGGGAAGGGTATCAACTCACCATTTTACCATACAATGTTATAGCAAAAGTTCCTTCTGATTTCCTGACCTAGGAAACTTTAACTTGTTCAGACATAATTGAATAGATCAAAATCCACAAGTTACTGCCTGTCCCCAAAAAGAGTTATAGTTCAATAATTATATATTACATTTTTGAAATCCTAAGTATTCAAATTTCTTGTGAAGTTGTTCTATTCTGATGAAAAGGAGAGAGTTATTTTAAAACTATTACGAAATTATTGCTGCATACAAACTTAGTTACTTTGGAAAATTAGCAAGTTCATCTCAGAATTGAAATTTTAGGATCACAAACATAGTATAAACAAAGTGAAATTAGCTCGTTCTGTGGAACAGAGGAATATTGTTTTTTTCGCTCAGCATCCAGGTAGTACCATACTATAATATGCCCCAGAATATGGTTTATCAAGAGTTTCCAATATACATCTTTTTTTCAGTAATTGGGTATCCGCATAAAATGAATGATTCGATGAACTAATTGTTTGCCTCTGCTGCTGAGAGATCAACTTGCTTATTTTATTTGAGTACTCCTTTCCAATGTGTGGGCTTGTTGGGCCACTATCTAGATTTCATTTAGTGATTTTCTTTTGAAAAATGAACAGCTATTGCTTTTCACATCAGCATAAATAAGCAAATTACATGAATATATCTCTTTAGTGTGAGATTTATGTGCAGTCAAAAGTATAATCCCATTATCTGATATCTTGTAAGAATGATGTGATTTGTTGGTGTTAGTGATCTTGTTTCACATATTTCTTTTTTAAGTCTCATTGTTTGCATTTGACTACCCATCATGTGGTTCTGCTCTATGTTCTATATTTTCTTTATGTGCAAGCTGATCTGCATGCAAAGGTGACCAAAAAATTAAAAAAAGGAAGAAAGAACCCACTCTGAAGGACTATTTTAGTGGCATATAGAGATGAGAGAATTTTGAATTATTTCAGATTGAAGAAGCAAAACTTCTGCGGGCCCAAGGTCAACAAGAGATGGCAATCAGCCTTGCAAAGTATATCTCACAAAATTACCAGTCAAATGATGAGGCTTCAGATGTATATCGCTTAGTCGGGAAGTGGCTTGCAGAAACACGATCTAGCAAGTTAGTTACAGCTCAAAATGATGACATAAAAGTGTCTACCTAATACATATGTATATATATGCTGTGTGGGAATTGTGCTGCCTTTTCTACTTACATGAGTCTATTGTGCAGCTCGAGAACTATACTAGAAAAGTACCTGAAGCATGCAGTTACTCTTGCTGAGGAACATGTGACCACTGACAAGAGGTCCATCGCAAAACAAAGCCAAACACATTTTCATCTTGCTCATTATGCAGATGCTCTTTTTCGTAACTGTGAGGAAAGATTGAATTCTAGTGAATGGCAAGCAGCAATGCGCCTAAGAAAATACAAGGTAAACAATCCATTGTAAATTTTATTGTTGTGAACAAATTGTGTTGAAGCTACTATGATATATTATCATGAACTCTCGATTTACAGACGAAAGAGCTGGAGGCACTAATTAGACGACTGAAGAGTTCATCAAAAGAAAGTTTACCCTCTTACCTCTCTATTCTCAATTGGTCATTCAGAGAACCTATTAAAATAAACTGAACTGATATATGATTTTTTTTACTGTTTATATTGTTCAGGGGGACAAGACCGACTATTCAGTGAAAATACAAGAATTGCAAAAGCAACTTTCCATGGATTGGGAGGAGGCCGAAAAGTTCCAGGTAGTATTAATACGACCAACTTCTGGATGTGAGCATTCTTCTTGCTTAATAGACCAAAAAACTGAAGGAATTTATCATCACAATAAAGATAGAGACTTGTCAATATGCTCATAAAATATTGAATATTCCAGGTCTCATGATACTTTCTTCTCATGGAGGGTTCTTTTAAATATTTCTTTTTAATAGACTAGAGTCTAAAATTGGAAAATATTGGGCTGATTTCTTACTAATAATGACTAGAATCCGTCTTTATGGTTTACCTCAAACATTACTTTATGCACATTGATTGAGCTTATGCTGATCAAATGTTTACTTTGATGGTTTAATGTGATTTTTACTTTGTCGCTATGATCTCTCAGCAAGACACAGACAATTTCCTCAGCATAGCATTGGAAGGATATAAACGCTGTTTGGTCGTAGGCGAAAAATATGATGTAAGAGTGGTATGTACAAAAAATACTAGTCCCTTTTTCATGACAGATCTCATTTTTATTTACTGATTGCATGGATTAAAATAGGTTTTGAAAGCACTGGAACAGTTTCTGTTTATTGTGTCTAAATTTCTGTAGTTGAATATCATGGGCATAGGTTTGACTAAATATATTATTCCTGTAGCTGAAGTTAGACATTGTTCTTCTGTTACTTATGTTCTTTTCAGGTGTTTCGACTTGTTTCGCTGTGGTTTAGACTCACAACCAGACAAATTGTTGTAAAGGGCATGCTTGGTACAATTGAAGAGGTAAGAAACAAGGATGACATTTATTTTAGAAACTATTATTATAACTTAAATTTATCAATACATATACTGAGGTCTCTGCTTCAGTGATATAGAGTGATGTTTAGATAGGAATCCTACATGAAATAACTTTTATTCCCTGCTAAATTCTATTAACAGGTTCAGTCTTACAAGTTCATACCACTAGTGTACCAAATTGCCTCAAGAATGGGTGGCTTAAAAGATAATCTGGGAGTTCAAAGTTTTCAGGTATGCCTACTCTTAATTTTTCGCAGTGATTGTTATTGTCAGAGCTGATGATAACTTTAGATGTGGCGATGTAACCCACATGTTAAAGTTGTAAAAGCTTATATGCCGTCATTTATGTTATTTTTTATTTCTTTTCTTTTATTTGCTCGTGCATGTGATTTTATTAAAAAAAGTACATTGTGCAGTTTGCTTTGGTTTCTCTTGTGAAGAAAATGGCCATTGACCATCCATACCATACAATCCTTCAGGTATAACACTTCCAAGCTGTCAGCAACTCTTTTTATGATGCTTATAATCCTGCTGAAGATTTGTTCTCTCTCTCTCTCTCTATATATATATATATATATATATAGAGAGAGAGAGAGAGAGAGAGAGAGATAGAGAGAATTTTTTATTTCTTATTTATGAGAGCTGATTTAGTTTCACTAACCTTATCCTATCTTCTACCACTGGAAAGCAGTATAATATTTGAGCTTTCATTTCCTGTTTTACATTAGCTTTTAGCTCTGGCTAATGGTGATCGAGTTAAGGATAAGCAGCGTAGTCGGAACTCATTTGTGGTGGATTTAGATAAGAAATATGCTGCAGAAAACCTTTTAGATGAGTTATCGTCGTACCATGGAGCAGTAATCAGACAAGTAAATTAAAGTTTGATCATTCATTTTTCATTTTTGGCTTTCAGATATTTATTTATTCCTCTTAAATTTTCTAGACTTGAATAACTGAACATTTTCTGCATAATATAGATGAAACAAATGGTGGAGATGTACATCAAACTTGCGGAATTAGAGACAAAGAAAGAGGTTAGCCGTTTTTATCATCAGTCTCATTTTAACTATAACCGAATCTGCCAATGAGAAAATTGGAAATAATATGAGGATGATATAATGGATGCTTCGATATTCTAATTAAAATCTGACAACAGGACACCAATAAAAAAGTCAGTTTACCAAGGGACATTCGCAGCGTTCGACAACTTGAACTTGTAAGCTTTGCATATGTGTTTCTTTTGGTGCTTTTATTTTCAAAGGTGATCTATCTTGCTGTAATATATCTCATTTGTTTAATGACGATATGAGTATGAGAATCGCTTGGACCATATTTTTTAAGGATTTAATTGCAGATGCAACAAATTGAAAGGGTCGTTATAACAATTCCTATGCTGCTTTTACTTATGTATACCCAACCACAAACGATTTGCCAAGTAGATTGACTGAATCATTTTGTGTAGTGATATCAATTCAAAATCTAACATGTAAGATGATTTTAAGGTATTCTCACTTGCATTTAAGTCGTAAATTTAATCTCTTGGTCTAATTAAGAGATAATACAGTTTTGTAGAATTATTTGGTGCAATTGCCTTGTGATTTATGTGAAAACTAACTGCTCATCTATATATGGAGAGTAATAACTGCCTTCTTTTTTTCTTTAAAACTATCCTTTTATCTTGTCTTAGACATTCTCAATGCAACAGTCTCTAATTCATGTCGGCTCTTCAGGTACCTGTAGTGACTTCAACTTTCCCCATAGACCGAAGTTGTCAATATCCTGAAGGCTCTTTTCCCCACTTCAGAGGTTTAGCAGATTCAATCACGTATGTTCGTAAATTATTGATAAATTTATTCTGGGCTTCTCTCGTATAAATGTAGCAATCTTTCACACTGACTTCAAGTTCTGAATCATATCGCTATAAAACAGGGTGATGAATGGTATAAATGCTCCAAAGGTTGTTGAATGTCTAGGATCCGATGGAAGCAAATACCGCCAGTTAGCGAAATCTGGAAATGATGATCTGAGACAAGATGCTGTATGAACTCAATTCAAGACATCCCTCTGACCTATGTGTGTGTGTGTGTAAAAGTTGCATGGTATTTTGTAAACTTCATTTTTCCTTCTGATTGACTAAGCTTTGGTCAAAAGTCGAGAGATATTGATGAGAAATAAAATTATGATATAAAATGTACATATTACATGTAATTGCAGTCATTAGGGGGAAAAAGGTTGGAGCTGACAAAAAGCTTAAACAACAAACTGTCATTATGTTGTAATATAAAGAACATGTTGCAAAATATTAAATAGTAATTTATGGTAGTTGTTGAACTCTTTATAATCATTTTCCTTGTAATCATAGTGAACATCTTCAGTGTGAAGTCACTTGTAAGTTTTCATTTATCATTATTCTTTTATCGGCTATATGGTTTGTATTATACTTATAATAACAGAGCCCTTAACATTCTACACATGATAAATGATATGCAGGTAATGGAACAGTTTTTTGGACTAGTTAACACATTTCTACAGAACCATCGGGATACGTGGAAACGTAGGTTAGAAATACGTACATACAAGGTACTTTCTCTTTGATGGTTTCTTCTTCCTCCCTTTTTTCTCCCATTTTCGTCGTCTTCTTTCTTTCCACCCCATCCCTTTTTTGGGTTGTTGTTTTGTGTGTCTGTGTGTGCACTTGTATTTTGCACAATTAACTGTAATTCGTGTATTTTTCGTCTCTAAAGTTGTTAAACTGATGCATCATTTGGTGAATTTTATTAGGGATTATGCATATATATGCTTTGAAACATTCAAATATCCCTGTATTTGTATTTCTTTTTTCTATATGTTCATAAGAGATCGTAGAATCTTACTTAAACCATACATAAGTAGGCTATTGGATATGTATTCAACATGATAATAAGCTCTCCATGAGTACCTGCCTTGTATCTTTCCTTCTTGCATAATAATGTCATAAGCTCTAGCAAATTGAGTGCCTTCAAGCTTGTTAAAATCACTATTAGAATCAATGATTTGTGTAGTATCTCTATATGATTTGTAGGGGTTAACACGACATATTGTAATAGCTTGATTATAGGTATTGTTTTAAGTATTTACTGTATCATAGCCATAATCATGGGCATGACTTAGTGCAATCTCTGTATGGGGGAAATGAGAAGGAGAATGTTTCTCCAAAAACATTCAAAAATTCTCTCATTTCTATTTTGAATGCTGTCAAAAAAGCTTGTGAATGTTTCTTACTAAAACATACTCCCTCCATACCCAAAAGGGTGTCCAAAGGACACACAAATTAAGGAGAAGAGATAAAGGTACTTAGTTCTCTTTTTTTCCTTTGATAGGACAATTGTGTGTGTGGTTTAGAATTAAAGAGAAGATGGGGTCCACAATTTAAGTAAGAAAGAGAATTAGAAAGGAGGGGTTCACTTGACTGCTTAATGTAAAATTGTACTTGTGGACATCCTTTTGGGGAACACCCTTTTGAGGATGGAGGGAGTATTTGATTGAAAATTGCTTAATTTAAATAGGAAGGATCTTAATGTGCAATCTGTTTTTGAAACAGGTGGTTCCTTTCACACCTAGTGCTGGTGTCCTTGAGTGGGTAACTGGTACTATACCTTTAGGGGAATACCTTATAGGAAGGTCCGTCAAATTTCATATCATGTGATCCTCAACAAGTTGTTTTTCATATGGTAAAATCCCTGAATATTGTAATGGCAGCACACGTAGTGGTGGTGCCCATGGACGCTATGGAGAGGGAGACTGGACATTTCTCAAATGTCGGCAGCAGATGGCCACGGCAAGTATCTAATTATGCTATGGTTGTTACTTTTTGTTCTGAAAATTTCCTTCCACCTAGCTCTTAAGGATCAAATAGTTGACCTCATGTCTGCATTTGTCTTTTTATGTATTACATATCTTTAACTCATGTTATCCAAAAAGCCTTATGTTATCACAAAAATTTTTACTGTAGTTGATCTTTGGTGTGTCGAAGTTGAAATTCTGGAACTTGATCTTGCATCATATAATCTTACTTTATCTAGACCAGTTAACTAGATATCTAGTGTCCGTATATAGTTTTTTAACTTTTTATTGCAAGGACAATTACTTGTGATGCTCTGATGCATATTAGGCATCTTTGTTAAAGGTACTACCATTAAAAATTTTCAATTTTGTACGCCATATGATTTCATCTATTATTTTCCTAGAGAGAATAGATGGTACTACCCTTTAACAATGTTATCTTGTGCAGGAAAACCACAAGAAGAGAGCTTTCGAGGAAGTTTGTGAGAATTTCAGGTTTATATGTTTACCCAGTGCGTTGCTACATAATTTTATTGCCATAGTTTACCTGAGCTGCATCTGCTGTTTCGCAGGCCTGCCATGCACTTTTTTTTTCTGGAGAAGTTTTCACATCCTCCTGACTGGTTTGAAAAGAGGCTTGCTTACACACGAAGTGTGGCAGCTAGTTCAATGGTGAGATTTTTGGGAGTCTTTCATATGTTACACTCTGTCCCTCCCTATTTGTTTGCATGATAGGACTTTTCATGCATATTAGGTAAATTAGTTGACCGTTAATTGTCCAAAATAGCCTCATACTATTAAAAAACGTTTTGGGGAGAAACTACTTGGGAGCAGAGAACATAAGGGAGTGAGTAGGAGAACGGACAGTTTGGGGGAAGCAAGAATAAAAGAGAAAGTTATGGTGATGGACAATTGTAACGATATCATGTGGAACCATGAGGATAAAGTAGGAAAGAGAAAGGTCAATTAGTCATTTACCAACACAAGTTTCTATAAAAGGAATGTTGCAAATAACGTTGGACTGTCCAAGAAGGAAAACATTGCAAACCATTTTGGACGGATAGTATGTGGACTAATATGTATTATCTGTGTATGTAGCAGCCTGTCACTTGTATATGTATGTAACTCACAAACATTCCTATTGATGCTTTATAAAAATAAATTCTCTCTTTGTTGGGGGGTTGTGTTGTGTTGTCTATTGATTGTGGATGAGAATGATTTAAATTCAATTTGTCTGTGTAATGAATTCTTTCTTCTAATCAGGTGGGTTACATTGTTGGTCTTGGAGATCGACATTCTATGAATATCCTAATTGATCAAGCGACTGCAGAAGTTGTTCATATTGATCTTGGTGTTGCCTTTGAGCAGGGCTTGATGCTTAAAACACCTGAGCGGGTTTGTTTATTATATTTACACTTTCAGTATCTCCGTATGGTTCTGCAGTTGCTTTATAAGCTTCACATTGTGATTTATTGTGACATAGGTTCCATTCAGGCTGACAAGGGACATTATAGATGGTATGGGAGTAACTGGAGTGGAAGGGGTATTCAGAAGATGTTGCGAAGAAACTCTATCCGTTATGCGGACGAATAAAGAAGCACTAGTGACCATCATTGAAGTATAACCAGTTAAAATATATATTTGATATTAAGAGAGTTTATCGTCTTGCAGTTAGTTTACATCTGGTGTTAATTTCTGCAGGTTTTTATACATGATCCGCTTTACAAGTGGGCTCTATCCCCTCTAAAGGCTTTACAACGTCAAAAGGTACTTTAGGAATTGCATCTATTATTTTGACTCACTGCTTTCCAAAATATAAGATCAAGAGCATTTACTTTCCAAGATAGAAAAATATAAGATTAAGTCATCAAGACCTTTTACGTTCTTTCCAAGATAGAAAAACATAATATCTATGAAGATTATTTATAAGCAATGTAATTATTTATGATGATGACAATACTTGTAGTGAGCTATTAGTACTCCATCTGTCACGAAAGAGATTGACTTGGGTACATTTTGTACACATAAGAAGGAATCCTACTTGTCAAAATTATGTCCCTAGTTGGCTATGTTTAGTTCTTTCCACATTTTTTTAACTAATTAAGTGCTCTCTTTGGAACAAATGAAATTTGTATTTAAGCCTTTTTTAGCGGGAGTACTAAAATGAGGAAGAGTGACCAATGGTTTATACATTCATGTTAAACAAGTTGTAAAACCTCTTAGACACATATAAGGCCATTCTCGGTCTGTATTGCTACATGTTTTGGCCTTTGAGAATATGTTGACACTTGTAACATGTCCTGAGAACCTGTGATGTTGTGTTGCCATGTATCAAAAAGGCACAATTGTTAAAACATATAATAAAATATCATATCATTCAAAATTTTGTGGAGATATGGATTTAAGGAATTATGACAAGTAAACATATAAATTCACTACAAAAGAGATATAGTAAAGGATGTGTAACTCTCAAGTGTTAATTTATGGCATAGAATGACAAGTTAGAAGATATATTTATTTGTACTAGGTTGTGAAATCCTAAAATACAAATGGTACCGTGATTTCAACAAGATTCTTTATAACTAAGATTACTTTTTGTTGGAATTTATATGTACTCTGTAGTATTAATCATTTTACAACCAAAGTCAGTCGAATTTATATCAAATTTGAATAATGGAATTTCTCAGAAGTACTAGATGTATAAAATGCAACTCTGCAACTCTTTTTTGGTATTAGTTTCAAGTTTACCTTTATGTATGGCATTAAAAGAACATCAAGAAACCTAAATATGGAATAACTTACTGCACTCAAGCTATCCTTTGGAAGGAGGAGGGAGTAATACTGAATCTTTGTTATTCAAAACTCTAGAGGAATCAAGAATATCATATCGATCATCTGTTAGATTGACTTGTTACAAAAAAATTTAATGAAAGGAGCTTACCAACCTTGTATGGAGTATGTTAATGAATTCATCAAAATGCCTAAATATTTCTTTACGATATTATTTTGCACCACGGTAAATGGTAATTTGGCAAAAATAATGATAATGTTCAAAAAAGCTTAACAGATATTTAGTTGCATGATTAGCACTTGTTTGCTTGCATATTTATCCTGATTACATTTAGTGTTCTACCAAATATTCTGTACTTCAAAATATTCAGTATTGGGAAAAAAAGTGCTGAAGTTACACTTTTATTTATTATGTTGACAGGATTGTTATTGAAATTTCAACACCATATGTTGAAGCTATACAAATATTCACGTCCTTGGTGTACATCTTTTATTTTAAAGCTAATGTTTAACTTATTGTATGTGTGTCGTGCCCATATATGTCCTATGTATCAATGCCAATGACTATTGTCTTGTCATTTCATTTCTTAGCGGCTTCATTTTCCATGTGAAGCTTCTTAAAATTTGGCATCTATCTCAAGAAATAACATTTGAAGCTTCTTAGAATTGCATCTGCACTACTAGCATGCATGTAATGCTGTATTACTTTCTTCCTTAGGAAACTTATGATGATACAGAAACAAGCTTGGAAGATTCACAAGTTGAATATGAAGGTAACAAGGATGCCACTCGTGCCCTTTTGCGTGTTAAACAGAAATTAGATGGATATGAAGAGGGTGAAATGAGAAGTGTACATGGGCAGGTAATCTTTGGACCAGTATCACTTATTTCAATTTGGTTTAGCTCATGCAGGACTCTCATTTTGCACTTTTTCTTTTTGTCAGAACTGGAATTTAAACATTTCTTCATGTCTTTCCAATGACTTGCGGACTTTAGCTTTTGTCCTAGATTTTCCATTGGCTTAATTGGTATTTTGTGTTTTAATTTTCATCCACCAACCCTCTAGTACGTTTGCTTGCTTGCTCTACATGAAATTATCTTACATTCAAATATTGAGCTGAATAAGGCAATCTCAAAGAGCATTGCATGAATGTATGCTTCATATTTGGATTGCAGAATAGTCTTAGTAAAAGTTGTTCAGTTAGAACGAGGAATTATGATTTAGTCATATTTTATAGGAACTTCAGGTGCTACGTAGCTATAATCTTCCTTTTATGACAATTTATCTTAATTTTGCAGGTTCAACAACTTATACAAGATGCTATTGACCCTGATCGATTGTGTCAAATGTTTCCAGGATGGGGAGCTTGGTTGTAGTAATTCAATGGTCATCTTAAGGGATTCCACTAGCTCCACTTGCGGCTCTTTCATCTGTGTATAGTTCTGTTGAGTTGTAAAAATACGAGGCAAATATAGTGCTGCGCATTTGGCGACTCCGATTTTGCTTCATTGTATCATAGTGTTCCAATGTATAGATAAATAGGAAGTTGTAATTTTTCTTTAAATATGTTAAGCTCCAATTTTCCATCTGTCCCAATTCAGTCCTCCCCTTCCAACATGATATGGAGTAATATAAACAAGATATTTCTTGTTTCATATAGACTAGTGACTGTTTAGAGCTTTACCTCCATGATATAAATAAAAACGAGGTTTTTTACTTGTTTTATTTAGACTACTGATTGTTTAGAGAGTTCAGTATATACTGAAATTCCATTTTGCAAATTTCAGCTTACAAGTTGCGACACTAAAGTTTCTTCCTGAGTAATGAAAAACTCAAAGCAGCATGCATGTGTCCTATACTCTAATAAGTAAAATCCATAAGTTTGCGAAGCTCACAGCTTAAGCACTTTTGTTTAGAAATAATAAACTGGTGAACCAATGTGTTTCCTTTGGAGCTTTTTTTATTGCATTAAAGCAATAATTTCTTGGTACAACATTTATTTCGTTGGATATCAACTACATACTTGTGATGTTGGTACAACATATGCTTTTGGTTATCTTGTTCCTGAGGATGTTCTGACTTCTAAATATTCTATTTGATATTCGACCTCCGTTGCTTGAAAAGTGTGAAAATTATTACTATTTTATTTACTTATTTTCATTTTGTGATATTTTTTTGTTTGGCTAATTAAGTAGATGAGATCAAAGACGAGGAAAAGGCAAATCCTAACTAGGCAATGACTCGGACCAAGCTTCTTGTAAATGCCTTTAGTTTCTATCATTTTTTTTCCATTGTCCAGCCAAGTTTTCAACACCTATTACTTCGGCCTGAGACTCGATCCAAAACCTTGAAAGTGTACTCTGTCGCTCGGACCATCAGACATTAATATTTCTTGTAAAAGGCCATACACCTACTAGTACTACATGGGGACGACGCAAACATGATTATTTAGAGAAGAGGCCGACCAGTAAACTACCAAAGTCGAAACCTACACGATAGGCAAGCTTAAGCTCCTAAACCGAATCAGCCGACAAGTTTATCCATTCGCTGGAATGAGAGTGCCTACAGCATATAATTCCGGGTCATTCTAATAAAAAACTAAAATTTCCATATAGTGCTATAATATTCTTGTTTGTTCCTAGAAATGTTTTACACATAGTAACATAAACAGAAAAATAGTAACTTTCTCCATTTTAATGTGAAAAACGGTAATAATATTGAATAGTAATGTTAAGAAAAAATTGATAATATGAAACAGTAACATTAGACTAACAAGAAAAAATTGATAATATGAAACAGTAACATTAGACTAAACAACATTATTAACGAAAAACACTGCTATGAAGTAATTGAAAATAACTAAAACTATCACAGAATTAGATTTTAAAGTGCATCACCTGGAATTTACCTATAACCAACACAGACAAGCTTTCGGCATCGTCTACTGCCAAACAGCGCGGTGCACGTGGTAGCTCGGTAGTTCAAAGACTCGAATAAAATAGTTATGGTTATGTTTTAAAGATATATTTTAACTTTTTGAATTATGAGATATTTTAAATTGATCGTAATATATTTCTGAAATTTTAATACTTATGCTCTGCATCTTAAGATTTGAAAATTACAAAGTAATTACAGCTATTAACTTTCTTACAAAAGAAATTAGGGATATACGGTTTTATATTTAAATTAGATATGAAGCATAGTTTTATAAGTATAAAATAGTCAAAATTATGCCACCATTTAGCAAATCAATCGGCGCATATTACCGCAAATTTGTCAACGCTTATTTATTTAGCATTGTAGTTATCCACAATCGGTTAGAATGGAATCAGTGGACAAAGGACTGAGATTTTTCAACAAGAAAGTAAAGAAGGTGTCCTCTCATATACGTATCTGATTATCCACAACTGGTAAGTCTAAAATGCAAATTCATTATTTAATTCAAAATTGTAAGATCGTGACTCTATTTAATATATAAAAATGAACAGTTGCATATATTTGGTACCTTTCATATTGCTTGCTAAGTATAAATTGTATAGACTGATGTTCAATCTTATTTTCTTTTTATATGCGAAGCAAATGTTGAGTTCACTCACTTGTATCAATTATTCATTATTTTTTTGTGTAAAACAAAAGTAGCACGAAAATATTGTTTTGTGTTTATAATGCTATATTACCAATGTTCCTGAGTTACTTACAGATCTTTAGGTATATTGATGTTTTTAAATTTATCAATCATCTATAAATGATACATTCAATGTATCCAGTAATATATCCATCCGTACGTTGTTTGTGTAAACTACTACTAAATAGCTATACCATCTCTGCCCCAAAATAATAATAAAATAAATAAATAACTATACTAACCTCGGTGCAGCAGCGAAAACCGAGAATGCCCTGCAAATTCAACTTTTTAAAACAAAGGAAAATCGGAGCACTTAGTCACAATCATCCTAAACTCAATTTCGTTATTTATATTTAAAAATTTTAGATGGAAGGTTAAAAAAAAATAAATTACACAAATAATTATGTTTTAAAATTAATTTAATGTCTGTGAATAATATTTTCCTAAACTTATAGTATTAAAATTATATCATTATTTTATCCAACATTACTAATATATATATTCACACACACATACACTTTTATATTATTTATATTAAAATATTATATATTTATCTAATATAGAAATTAACAGTTTATTTATATTTTTTAAATTCAATAATACCATATATTATAGTGATTAATTAATATATTAATACAAAATATTAACATATATACTATTATAATTTGTATTATATTATATAAATATCATATTATAATATATAAAAATACATAATATATTAATACTAAATTAATATTATTTATATACAGTTATATTATATGTTATAATATATTAAAATCTGGATTATAATATACATTAATATATTATCTATATGTACTTATATTAATATTATATTATAATTATTTTATACAGGTGATATATATATATATATATATATATAATATTTTTATATAATAAATATTAATGTATAAAATGTATTATCTATTAATAAAATAATTAACAAATGTAAATAGTAAAAGTTTAAAATATTATTATTATATTATGATATACTATATATTAGAGAATTTAATGTAAATAAGATAAATAAAGAATTTATATATATATATATATAAAATTATACTTAATTTTATAAAATAAAGAATCTGTTGAGAGAACTGACATATTGTTTTAACTTCAAAAACCAAGTCGGTGACATAATCAAATAAAATACACCTATATGGTTTTTAAACTATACGGAGTAATAATCATAAACAAGCAAATACACGTATTCGACCGTAACACAGGCAGGCGCCCAAAATAAAGAGTCCGCAGTAGTGTGTTGGAGTTGAAAGCATTTCAACTACAGTTTTTCAGATAAAATTACAAAAATAAATAAAAATAAAAGAAGAAGATAATATCTGACGTTGTAAATATAAAATCCAGAAAATAGCTAGAAAATGTATTATCTAACAACTAGAAAATATTCTGTTAGAATAAGGGACTTTAGAGAAATAAGGGATTTTTTAATCCAAAACTTCAAATTCAGTACAAATAGAGAAATGGATGTTATCGTTACAAAGTAATATTTTATTAATTGAGAAATTTTGTTATCCCTTCTTCTCTTTTTTAATTTCTTTAAAAGAATATATATTTTACTTTTCTAGTAACACCTTTTGTGCCTAAATCTTTACAAATGAGAAGTTTTTTACATTTACCAACACCAATAAAGTGTGTTCTCTCGATAAATAGACTCAAAATTAACATATTTATACAATTTTGTCTGTCCCAATGATCCAAGGAATATTAGACATGATCATATCTAGATCATAAAAAAAAAATTAAAAGGTTCGAGATCGATTAAAAAAATAATTGGCTTAACTTAAATTTGATATCAAAATACACTAAACTTGAGATTTAATTTAGAATTTGATAAATTAAACAAACAAAATATGAACGTACTAATATATCAATACTTACTCGATTTAGTTCATGAGTAGTTTGACTAATTAGGTTATATACGAAGATATCATTATATATAAGTTTCAAAGTGAATTATGCCATAATAATTTATTTAAGTATTATATATGTTATAATTATTTTGAAAGTGGTGTTTGTGTACTCGTATGTAAAATTAATTATGACATATTTTCATGTTAGAAAAGAGATAACAAAAACTTGTATGGATGTAATCTAGCTTTTGTGAATATGATTTCATGAGCAACTCTAATTCCATCGTGATAAAATTTTAATCGATCAAATACTCAATTTCCAATTTAATTATTAAAAATTTAATTATAATAAAAATTATCAATATTTACTTATATTCGATTGGTGTATACCCATATTCATATTAAATTCCTCATATAGGAGACATAAGTCTTAGTCTTTTTTGTTTTGGGGCTAGGGGATTTACTTCATACTCCGAAGTTATTAATTTGTTTATAATTCTGTAACCAAAAGAATACGCGATTTCAAATAAATAAAGCGACGAGTATTGAATAAATAAACACGATATCAATTTATATATTTTCGCTATGATGTATAGAATATATTTGACACATCGAATAAGTTACCTATTCAGAAGAAACTCTTATAAACTTAGAAAAAGAGGTAGGATTCTAACAATAACGCCCGCCCATATATAAATACGATGTTTCAACTTAAAATTTAAATTTTAAATTTAAATTAAAGCAAACAGGTCCATAAATTTCATATATATTCCTTATTATGGAAAAATTTTATGAAGGATAATTATAATACTCTTTCCGTTCTAAAAAAAATTATATTTTAGAAAAAAAATTTGTTTCAAGAGAGTTACATTTAAAATTTTTCTTTATTATTTTGTTATAAATTAAAAAGTTTTGAATTACAAATTTACAGATGTCGTCATAATTTAAATATTCATAATAAATTTTATGAAAAAAATTTATTATTTATATATTTAATTTTTGATTAAGTATATAAAATTAATAATCATTAAAAATCTAAATATTACTCATTTTGTTAAATGGATGGATAGAGAAATAATTAACAGTATTGACTAACAGATGATTCTGTGTGTTTTTATTGTAATCTAGTTCAAGAAATTACTCAAATTAGTAAAATATACCACGTATTTACCACTTTAATGTGTGTCAGTCCCCCACTAGTTATCGGTGCCAAACCAACGGCCCCGAGAAAAACAGTTTGCGGCCACACCACCACCACCACGCCCCGATATCTATGTCATTATGTGTATACAACTCTAGAGAGAGAGATATATAGAGAGAGAGAGTGAGAGAGGGAAGTAAAAATAAAAAACGTGAGGCGGGAGTCCGATAGTTTCTCTGTATGAAACAAGCAGCTATACCTCCCTCGCTCGCTTTGCCGCCTCCATGAATCCTCTTCCCCAAGTAAATACACATATATATACACACACATATATATATATATTTCCAATTCCTAGTCGACATAGGAAACAACTTTCATTACGTATTACTACCGCCTACCTGTTATACACACCCACACCCACACACACCCACACACACACACACACGCACACAAGCACGCACGCACACGCGCACACACACACACACACACACATATATATATATTGATACTCCGTGTTGTAGCTTGAATTTAAATTTTTCTGCAAGTTACAGCTCACACCTTCCAGCTTAATTAGTTGATTTCGTGATACTTCTTCAACCAATTTCATATACATCTCATTATTTCATTCTCCATTTTACTTTTGGATTTTGTTCGTGAATATGTATACTCTGTAGTTACGTTTCTATAACACCATTACTTTTGATTTCTTCTGCGATTCGGGTAAAGCTAGCATTCTCTCCTTTATAAAACTTTGAATCAGAATTCGATTCCCAATTTAGCTTTATGTTTTCAAGTCCGTTCTCCTTTTTAAATTCCATATTCCTTTTTGTAGCTCCACCACCTCCCCAGTAATCAATTCTATAGTATTCCTTTCTTAGTTTAGTTGTATTAGATTAAGTTAGAGAGCAGATCAGATTAGCTAGGTCCTTGTGCAGATTTCTTAGTGTTGTATGGCATAGAGCTTAAGCTTGCTCCACAAGCTTCTTCCATTTACTGGCAGTTATGGAAAATATCACACAGCAGAACCAGATTTTCCCTGTTCCAATTGTAACAAATGATGAATTTGTTAAGGGGTTTAGAGTTTTAGCTTCTGATAAGAACATAGGTAAAGTCAGTTCTAACAATCAGTTTGGGAATTTGGAGACCAAACAAGATTCCTCTTCGGGAACTGATCATGACGATGTAGACTCATCAGTTTCTGATTGCGAAAGTGTGGTTTCTGGTCCCAACAACGAAGAAGTACCGTCTTTTGGTGAGGATTTGATCAAGGTGTATGAAGGAGAAGACCTGTATGAGACAATTGCGCGCAGGCTGTTTCTGGGGTTGGGCAATTTAGGAGGAAATACTAAAATTGAGGCCATTTATAGGAAGCCCTTTTCAGGTTTTGCTGATCAAGCCAGGGTACAGTCATTTCGTATTTTTGAGAAAGCCATGGAGAAGAAATGTGGTGGTGATGTAAATGTAAAGTATGCCTGGTACGGTGGTTCCAAGAGTGAGATTAACAGTATTCTTTCACATGGTTTTGGTAATCTTGGTAGAGATGAAAGCAGATGCTCATATGGTTCTGGCGTTTATCTCTCTCCTGTTGATTCTCCTATTGAAAGGTAAATTTTGAATTTCAGCTCAAGTTCTGTTTTTGTTCATTTGCCATGCTTAAGCTTAGGAAAAGAGTTTTGGTATCTGATTAGGTCTATTTTTTGCTACGCAGTGTGCAGTCTTCGGTCAAAGACCAGGATGGCCTAAGGCACCTTTTGCTTTGTCGAGTCCTCTTGGGGAGGATGGAACTTGTTCATCCTGGCTCTCGACAATATCATCCAAATTCCGATGAGTTTGATTCTGGAGTTGACAACATACTCTCTCCTAAGAAGTATATTGTTTGGAGTACCCACATGAATACTCACATTTTGCCAGAGTTTGTCATCAGTCTCAGGTCCCATTCTTACTCAAAAGGTAATTATAAGATTAAAACAAATGCAAAATCTTTAGAATGGTAGATTTTCTGTATTGAATTTAATGGCATTCACCATTTTTAGGTTGTCAAAGGATCCAGGCCCCGCTGAAAATGCCAACTTCACCTTGGATGCCATTTCCAACTCTAATTTCTGCTCTTTCAAAGTTCTTACCTCCTAGTACAATGAGCTTGATTGTGAAGCATCACCGTGATAATAGAGTAAGCACATCGAAATTTCAAGTAAACAAAACGTTTCTCTTCATTGTTTTTCTCCGTATTTTAACATTGCTTGGTTATTTTTCTCCAGGAAAATAAGATTTCACGTCAGGAACTGATAAGACTGGTGAGACAAGTAGCCGGAGACAAGTTGTTGATAAGAATCATTAGATCTTACAAAGACAAGGTATGAATGTATTCCATATATATACAACTTATAGATTTTTGATTAAAATGTTCATTGAGTTGAGTTGAAGATCCTATGGATTGTTGCATATATATTGTTTCAACACATGTCAATCATTGCTTGTTCCTTGCTCATTTTGTTTCCCATATCTTACTGTCAACCGATTACAAACAATTTAGACAGGATTTGTTTGGGTGCGTGGAGTTGTTGTCTAATCTTGGCCTTCGCGGTTCATACTCTGCCACTGAATACTACATAATATTGTGAATGACAAAACTAGAAATTCATGTTAACTTATCTTTAAGAAATAATTGAAATCTCTCTTTCTCCATAAGAGTCAAATAAAAATCAGTATATCGTCTTCTAAAATACAACTGCACTTTAAACTCTAAACTTTGATGGTCCTCTGCGTCGCCTGTTTACACGTCGAAACTCTAAGCTGTTGGTAACTTTTCAGTCAACAAATGAAACCAAAATAGGATTTTTGGAGTAGTTTCTCCGGAGTATGACATACAACAAGAAAAACAATGATAGGGAACTCAGTCTGATGGTCGGAAACTAGAATTACAAATCATATCATACATACAAACACTATTCTAGTGTTTAGTTTACAAAATGACAAGGTGAGGTATTTGACATGTTCGACTTGGTAATATATCAAATGTATGTTTTTGATAGCTTGTGGAAACTTCCAATAGTACGTTGTGTCAGAAAATAGCTTAAGAACGATAGATTGATGTTGAGTTTTGGTACAGCATTGAGTTTCAAGTCTCTTCCCTTAGTTTAAAACCATGTTTGCCCCCTGGCGCAACTTTTCGTATTGCTATATATAGAAGAATGAATCATATGTTTAGTAGTAATTGTCCAGCTGATCATATAGTCGTGAACAGTTTTACGCTTACGTCACCCTTATATATGTGGTATATCTTACTCAATGTGCACTGCTGATTTTCAGTTCTACATTAATTTATTTACATCTTTGTATTTTTCCTTGGATCTAACTGCAAGTTGTTCCCATGGTAATTCTAACTAAACGAGAAATTCATTTTTGCAGCAACTTGAAGCATCAAGTGGATGTTCACCAAGCAAGTATCAGCATTGCTGTGGAAGGGTCTCTGTTCCCAGGCATAAAGGATGAAGCAGACTTTGAAAATTATGGCTCCCGTTCAGATCGTTATGAGATACATCTGACCAAGTAATGTAGTTGCTAATTGTCTTCTACTACTTCTAAGACATCAATCTTGTAATAAAGTTGAAGTTGGTGAGTGGGAGACTTTTGTTAATTTTGAAAGATTTTAGAGTATGTAATACAATCTCTTGCATTGTAGATGTTGCACTAACACGAAAATACTAAATTTTTTGGAGGAATCAAAAGAATGAAAAGAACTTTTGGATCTATTTTTCAAGAAGCGAGCCACTTCTGCTATATTCCTTTATTAGATGGAAGTCTTGCAGTATACAATTTGCCATATTTACCGACTTTAACCCAACATATGGGTTTTCCTTGAATGTGTTGAAGACACTATATGACACATTGACACTAATGTTTGATTGTTACTTACGAAATTTTGGCTAGCACAGTGTTTTGAAACTCGGATCGGATTGGCCGGTCTGATCTGGACCGTTGATCGGTTAGGTTATCGGTTCGATTGACTCTTCAAAACTATTTTTGTTCAAAAATTGTATTAAACAGGTGAACTACTGGGTGGTGAACCGTTCGACTCATTGACCCAGTTATTGGTTCACTGGTTCGACCACTTAAATTATATTTTATTATTTTAAATTATTATTTAAAAAAATGAGACATTTATATCGTATACTAGTCAGTCAAATGGGTATAATTATAAGAATAATAAATATAAATTAAAAAATAACTTTTGATAAAAGTTATACATACATATTTATAAAAGAAAAAAAGAAAAATAAGTGATTGCTAAATAAGCTGTCATTATTTTTTTTCATTAGAATGGTTGTAGTGGTCCTTACTACTATTTTATATCTATTAAAACTCTCATGTATCGTAATTCCCTCGTTAGATTGGTTGTAATGGTCCCTACCACTATCCTATATATATTAAAATTCTCTTTCATGTATGAGTAATCTCCTCTCTCCCATGTATATGAATAATCTCTCCATCTTTTCTCAAAAGAATATCTTATATCTTTTAAAACTCTCTTTATGTATCAGTAATTCCCTCTCTCCCATGTATATGAATAATCTCTCCATCTTTTCTCAAGAGAATGACGGTTGATATCTCATTCCCTTTATGAATAATATAATTATGATATCAGTATATTAATAACCCAATAACTTTTCCGGTTGAATGAATGGTCCAAGTACAAAAACATTGAAACCCTTGGACTAGCATGCCTCTCTTTCAACTTTAAAAAGTCGGGCCGGGGCCGGGGCCGGGGCCGGGTCTTAAGGGTTGTGTATTATTGCTCTTCTGTCTTCCTTTATCTTCTTCAATTTCTCAGCATATTGATTTTCGAATGTCTCTGTTATTTTTGTTTTATTTTCTGTTATTGTTGTTGCTAATGTGGATTCATTCACACGACATGCTCTAGCATTCATTGTGTCTTTAAGAAGACTTGAATTCTCAAACAGCAGTAGTAGCAGTCTATTTGTTGTTTTTATTCTATTTTGAGACAGGTACGCATTAACATTACAACTGCCAAGCCAGTGGAATTTCAGTGGCCGAAAGGTTTTTATAGATTGCTACTTCCCATTTGGTTGGCCACATTCAACTCGATCTTATGCAGTACGTTTGTTTGTGCGATCAATTCATCTCGCAATTTCAATGGATACCAGCTCTCTTCCACCTTCAAAGTGTATATTTCCTCCTACAAGTATCATATTTTGGTCATTGTCAAATATTTCTTCTCCCACTAAAATTAATAAAGTCAAGGCACGTATGCTAAAGGGCAATATGAATTTTCATTTTTTTTTCTAATTACATTATTTTATTTATTTATTTATGTTGATTTATATATTTATCATAATTACAATATTTTTATGTGATTCGGTTTATCGGAATAAATATTTTCTTCCCTTATCTTTTCTAGGGTATTTAATTTCAAAAAATGTATATATTTTTTATATAACCATGAAAGTTTAGATTTTAAAAGTAATTCAAACTGATATTTAGGAAATCAATAATCAATATAAATGTTATGTTTTCAAACTAAGGCGGTATAAACAGAGTGAAAAGAAAAGAAAAAAAATACCATCACAAATATACGAGCTCAGGAACTTAGATCTACCATTATGTGTAACATAAATGAGGCCATGCACTTACATAATTTAATGTAAGTATGATCTAAGGTTATATCTCTTTTTTCTTTTTCGGTTACGTCGGAGTTTGTTGTCTAAAAATTCATATATACATTCATATACGTAATCAATGACTAATGAGACCAACATTATTTATAAAAAAAGTTATTTTTGAATTTTTTACGAATATTAATATTTCATGTTTAAATAATAAAAAAATTTATTAAATTTATTAGGGAAAACCTCTTCCACGATCCTTAAAAACTATATTTATTTTGCACATTTGGTACCAAAACTTTTTTTTGCAACTTATTTGGTACACAGACTTTTTAAAACATGCACAATTAAGTAATTTCATCAATGATAAAAAATACACTCATTTGAATCACACGTCTAATTTTGATAGAATAAAATGGTCGGTTTACATCATATGTAAACTTTCTTTTCGACTGTTTTCAAATTATATCAACTTTGCAAATTTGGTCAGGAACATTCAAAGATAATTTCTCAATAAAATAAATACTAAAAATTAAATGCATGACTCACATTAATGTATTTTATGTCAGATTTAACAAGATATTGATGAAATTTACTGATTGCGCAAACAAAAAAATTTGAGGGCTAAATACACAAAACTAATATAATTTGGGGACCGTTGAAAAAAATTTCTTAATTTATTATAAATGTTACATTAGTGATAAGATAATAAAATGTAAATAAATTTTAAAAAATATAATATTATAATTAAAATATATATATATAGTAATGTAACTCGTTTGTAAAAGACTTCTTACTATAAAACATATTTCTCTGTTTTTGTTATTTTTCCAATTTTTTACCCGAGGGAGTATCAAATTGGGTTCCCACGCCGACATAGCAGGTGGTAGATCCAATATCAACGTTCCAGAATCATCCAGTGCAACAACTAATATATATATATATATGTGTGTGTGTGTGTGTGTGGATCAGCCAAATGGCTCGTGATTTAGGGCATAAATCAACTAAACGGTTCGTAATTTGCTCAGACTCGATTTGAAAATTAATTGACTCGATTCGGATTCAATACGAAAACGAACCAAACTTAATATTTTATTTAAAATTTAACAAATTAAACGAGTAGAATCTGAATACATCAGTACTCGCTCGAATATACTCGTGGTAGTTCGATTCTTCTCTTTATACTAAAATATCATAACATTTTTAGAAATATATAATCAATTATGTCTTAATAATACATTTAAATATTATACATATTGAATAAGTTACTCTAAAATTAATGTTCATAAATAAAATAAATTATTATATATAATTTTTATCCTAAAAAATATAAAATTATATTTATTGTGAAAATTTTCACTAAATTTATGTACACGTGAGTAGATTGTAATCACTCGAATTCTACTATAGTAGAATCTGAGTACCAAAATTATATTCAACTAAATACTTGAGTTTGCATTTGATTATCAAAAAAATTATTAAAATAAAATCTGAATATATTATTGTTCGTTCAAATTCGACTCGTTTACACCTCTAATTGCAATAGTCTTTCTCTATTAAGTAGATACAATAAATAAATAAAATATCTAATGCATGTCTTGCATTGTCTTCGACGTAACTTTTCAACTTTAACATTTTAATGTATGAAACAAATAAGTAAAACCCCAGATTACTTGTAAAGTTGAGAGAACTTGATAGTAATGTTTTACATTTTATTGCATAATATACAAGGCCTCTTTAGTTGTAGAAACGTTAAAATGGTGTGATATGTTACATGAATCAATTAACATTCACATGTTATATATAGAGTTGTGGGGTAAGAAAAAACGGCCATAACAAAAGTTCCTTCTATCATTTTCAATTTCTTATATATGATTTGCAAGTACAAGAGTGCTATCAGTTTTTATTTATTATCAGCTGTATTTTGCCTTTGATATTTATCATGACACAATTGTGTGCTGGCAATTATTATGGTCGATTTTAGACAATTCTTAATTATCAATAATATCTTTTGATATAGGTAGTCAAAGAACAATCATTTTTCCCTGATGTTTTTAAAATTACAATCGAACTTAATTAATATATCTAAAACAATAATAGGGGCATCAATATGCCAATCATTTATCCTATTAATTTTCTAAATTTTTGTTCTCATAAATATCTCACAAAATTAAGAAATAAACCAAAACAAAAAATCACTATGAAATTTTAGATCCTATATATATATATATATATAGATATATAGACAACGGTCAATTTGAAATAAATCTTTTTATTTAATATTACATTTGGAAACAAACAAAACATGATTTTGAAATCAAATCAATTATAATATTAATGTAAAACTACTTAACTTCTCTTCTAATATAATGAATGATATAATAATTAAAAATAAAAAAGAAACTCAAATATGAGGATAATTTAAAGAAATAGTACTAAAAGTGATCGGAGTATAACTTTATGTAAAACGTATAATTAAGGAGTTATTCATTTATTCAGTATCATATCGACTCCAACTTGAAATCAAAGGGTTAAACCAAAGGGTTTTTCTTTTCGTTATTTTAAATCTTTTCTTCGTTGAGGCGGTAATGATAAACGGCAGTTGCTGTATTACTCATTTAAACAGCCGTTTGTAAGGGCTTGTTGTTTATTATTTTTCTCTTATGAATTAAAGTAGGTATTTAACTTGTTATTTAAAGTTAAAATGTAATAAAAATTATAAGTTAAAAAGTGTTTGGTTGAAAGATTACTTAAAGTCAAAATTTTAGCAAAAATGTTTGCCAAAATTCAAAAAGTAACAAAAACTTACTTTTTAGATATTGAATTAAAGTTAAACGTTAAATTAATAAATAAGTAAAAAAGAACACTATTTCAGTAATTTTAATCTGAAAAATAATTTTTGATAGGAAAAAAAAGGAAACGAATAGCCCCTAGGTTCCCATGCACATTTAGATGAGAAAAATTGTACTCCCTAATTGAAATCAACAGAATCCGAAAATGTACCGTTGGTAAGACTATTCAACCTCCCTAATTGGCTACTCATTTATTAAATGCTTAAGAGTATATTTATAAGTTCAAATAAACTCATAAGAAATTTATAAATTAATAAAAATAATAATTAATAGAAAATTTTATTACTCTCTTTCTTTTTTTCCTTAATAGGATCTATCCTTTTTTTAAAAAATAAAATTTATGCACTTTTTTAAAGTTTTTTTGTGAAATAGTTTGTGTGCATGAATTTAATATTTAAACAACTTATTACTCTCCTTTTTCTTTTAACTAAAATTTCATGCATACTATAGCTGGATAACACAGTAAGGCATATCCTTGCTTTAGCTAAAATTCATAGATAACACTATCTTTATTGTCAAAAGGCGTCTTTAAGCCTTCTGTTCTCAATTAACTGATTTTTTGATTATTTGTTGTTGTACGTTAAAGTTGACATATATTTGACGAAATTTTTATTACTTTTATATATATATATATATATATATATATATATGTATGTATGTATGTATGTATGTATGACATAATTATAATTATTAAAAAATTCATACAATCTTCTATTTTTATAATTATAATATAAGTGTAAATTTAAAGTCAAAAAATATTCAAATTGAACAACACAAATTTCTAAATAACAGATATCGATGAACGGATGAAATACTCTTTAAAAATTATTTCAAAATATAAAATATACATGTTACATTCATTCTTTTTTTTCACACTTTTTTTCTCTATTTTTTTATTTCACTCTTTTTTCTTATCTTAATATATATATTTATATTTATTTAAGACACCATTTTAAAAACCGAGGAGTATATAGGCATATGTTCTAATTAAAGCATAATTTACGTCAAAAGATAACGTCATACCCTGGTCAAAAAAATCTCCTCACTTAAACTTTTGTAAAAATAATATTCTCACAGTTTCATAATAAATGATATTTAATTTGGACTTATTTTAGTTGATTGCTTCTGTATAAATTTGAAGTTTACAACTTTCAAATATTTACACCCAAAAAAGGGGAAAAACAATCTTTATGCGAAACGATAATTATTCGTTAAATTAGTAAACTTGAACAAATTTCATTCTCTTTTCATATAATATGGAGTATTATTTAAAAATGTTATAATTTCATTTATTAGGTAAGTTTTGGTGAACTTTTTTATTTATTCATATTAATTCTTATTTACAGGATTTTTTATCATTAATTTTATTAAAATTAAATAAAATATTTAACATATAAAAAAATTTACCTAAATTTACATTCAATTTTTTTAAATAATTTATTGATTTTTTGTCTTTTGATTACAATACTTTGTAGATATTTATATAGTACTTAGCATAATCTCTCCATTTAAAAAGATTATATAAATATAGATGAATTTTAATATAAGAAGTGATAGGTATCAAATGAACTTCTTCGTTATTCAAATGTCAATAGGTACATGGAGCTTTCGACCCTCCATTAATTGGAAAGTTTTAAAAAATCATTCCAATGAATGATTATTCAGTTGTTAAAACTCAAATAAGTATCCACCGACAGTATATATTGAGAGATTTTTATCATCTTTCTTAGTGGATGATACATAAATGTTATCATAAACATTCAAAGTACATAATTTCTCAATCTCATATTATTTGACAAATTTGATTTTTTTGATTAAATTTTAACCAAGAAATTACTCTCAATCTTATACGATATAATCATAAAATTAATATCGTAAAAAACTACATCTAATATACCATTAAGAACAATTTGTTTAAAATTAAAATTTATAATACGTTTATCTATAAATTAATTTCAAATTCAATCAATTTAACCGAGAAAATTAAAATTTGTCAAATTATATGGAACAAAGGCAGTATGTTTTTGCGACATACGTACGTTGACTCTAAATTGTAAAACATTTTTCTCACTTTAATTAATAATAATAATAATAATATGAGAGTTCTATTTTTCTGCAATTCTCAACTTCAAATATGGATTTTGAAAGAAAAATAATATTTTCTCTGTTCTTTTATGCAAATGAATAATTTTGGATAAATTTTTTAAAATTATTTTGACATTTACTTTTTAATTAAAACAAATAAAATTGGAGGGAAAGCTCTTATTTTGTTTATATGTGTACCCAAGTACTCATGACTCTGTTTCTTCTAAAATTTTGATTAAGGAAACCAACTTATCATCATCATTAATTAATCAATTAATTACATAGTGTAATTAATTGACCACAAGGATTTATTAGAAAATTACAAGTCACCCCAATACATAATCCACAATTATGACGAAATGAGCTCCATCCCCACACTTTTGGTGCACCTTAACCAACCTCCTCTACCTCTTCCACTTCCTCCCACTCTCTCTCTCTCTATACATATACTCTCTCTCTACACATATAATTAATCAGCTGGCGAAATATACTGTATATCTCTTCTATTCGACATGCAGTCGACTGATCCAGTAAACTCCCATGCTACTGTCAGCTTCAGCACCTACTCTTCTTCCGACAGCCTCGCCAAAGTTGCTGCTAGAGTTGTTCAAGAATTTCACTCCGATCTCGATCATTATCTCTCCGACGACGATGACAATGTTCAGAACAACAATAACGAACTAGACGATGACGATGGTGATGATTTTGAATTTCCTTCCGTTTGTATTCAACCACTTGATAATTCCTCTCCGATTCCGGCTGATGAAATCTTCTATAACGGCCAGATCCGGCCGGTTTATCCATTGTTCAATACAGATTTGTTGTTTGCCGATCAGGACAACGTTGAAGTCCGTAACTCTGTGTCTTCGACGGCGACTGATTCCACATCGTCTTCCGTGCGTATTCCGTTAAGGAAGCTTTTCATCGAAGAGCGGGAGCGCGGCTCGGCCTCGTGCTCTTCATCTGAAGCCGATGAACTCGACGGAGTTCCGGAGGGAACGTACTGCGTTTGGAGGCCGAAGGCGGTGAAGGAGTCGCCGGATAGATGTAAGAAGAGCAATTCGACTGGCACGTCCAAGAGATGGAAGTTTCGGGACCTTCTGTACAGAAGCAACAGCGAAGGCAAGGATAGTTTCGTCTTTTTAGCTCCTTCACATAAAAAGAAAGCGCCTAAAGGTAATAATAAAGGTACGAAGGAAGCAACGTCGAACGGAGTCGGGGGAGCTGGCGAGGGTGCCACAACGGCAACGGCGCCGGTGTCTAGGAACGGAATTGTGAAGGAGAGCGATCGACGGCGGGGGCATATACCTTACAAAAAAGATATGGTAGGGATGTTTGCTAACGTGAGCGGTGTTAGCAGAAATCTTCATCCGTTCTGAAGTCAAATTAATCGGCGAGCGAGGTCGGTTGTGTTCAATTGTGATTTTTCCTTGTTCTACTTGTCGATTGTAGAGGTGTAAATGTGTGTCTAATCTTCTCGAGTACATGCTTTGATCACAAATTAATTTATTTTGGTTTTAATTTGTTATATTTTAATTTTGAAATTTTCGTACTAAAATCGTGAAATGGTTGTGGTTTTGAAAGTTGCTTTGCGTGTGTTTGGATAAGAACTGGTAAATATATAGCGAGCGCAGCCCCATTTTGAATGTGTGATGGATGCAAGTACTGTTATCAATTGTCAAATGTCTACATTTTAAGTCGTCCCCTCCCAAACTTTTGAAATTTCTGCTATTCTTTTGAGCTGCTCCGTATAATATAAAATTACCTCGTTTTTTAATACATTGTTATTTTAGTTTTTTGATAATTTATTTTTACATGTTCTCACATTTTAAAGTAAATTCAAAATCTTTTTCCTTCAATGTTATCTTTAATAAATACTATTCTTAAAATAATGAATTAAAGATAATTTTATAATATTAATAATAAAATTTTAATTATTTTTTTAGTTTGTGTGAAAAAACTTTAAACAATATGCTGTTGAAAAACAATAGACAGTATTTCTTACAAAATTATACTACGGCGATCTGACATTAAAGTCCTCATTCTTGCAGTTTACCTTGTTTCATAGGTTTCTTGAAAAGTCAAATATATACTGCATATTTTAAGTATTCCATATTTGGTTTGATATTAAACATTTAAAAAGTTATAGTCTGTATTTGGTACAGTTTATGCGAAATTTATAGATGAACAAAATAAAAATTCAATGATATTGTACCAGTATCTTGAGAAGGTGACGTTTTAATTTTTTTTTAATCAATATATGTATTCATTTTTTAGGAAAATAAGAATAGTTTGGTTTGGTTTGAAAATGGGTCAGGAATCAGTTAAATATAGTTAGGTGTGTTTGTCAGCGGTCTGACTCGCTGGTTGATTCTGTCAGTCGCAATTTGATGTCTCATGACTCATGAGCTTTTAATCTCTAAATCCTAATATTTGAACGGAGCATGGGATTAAGAAACGAGTTATAGTTATTTTTAAAGTTTTATTACTCACTCGTGTTAATAGATACAGAGTATAAAATATTTATAAATTTTAATCATACAGATTCTAAGAGGATTGAAAATAAGTTAAAAAAAAGAAATAATTAAATTTATGTGATAATTTAAAATTAAAATATTTTTATGGTTGATTCTTATATTGTTATAAATTACATAAAGGTGTTTAAAAAAAATTTACAAAAATAAAATGTTTTCCTACACCTTTTGAATATATACGAACATGCATATACAATAACTATATATGGAATGTAATGTAGCCAAATGCGGAGGGCATGATAATAGCTATACTAATTAGATTGGATGAGTGATTACTTAATTAGTGAATGAGTTGGAATGGATCCATTCAATAGATAACATCAAATCTGTAAGGTAGAAGAAAGTCAGAATAATGTCAGACAATAGTCTGGCACTCTCTCTTGTAAGGGTTGTAGTAAGAGTACAAGGGTGTAGAAGATTTAGTGAGTCATTACTTTTGAATAGCGCGGAAATGAGTCATTTATAATTGAATCTGTACGTTCATTCATCAAGTTTTACTTACGGATGTGATGAAAAATTTATAAACTAAGGAATATCACCAATTTTTTTGAGAACTTAAGGATGAGATGAGAGTCGCTTATTAAGTTTATCAACTCAATCCATCTTGGTTGTTGTAAATCACATTCATATTTCCATGTTTAGTCTGCTGTCGTAAATGTTGTTTTCTGAAAACGTAAACTTGCCTAAAGACAACTACCGCTAATAAATTGGAAGGATGCTTCTGCTGTTGTTGTTGGTACTTGGTAGTTGCCGTCCATCCATTTTTTGGTGGCCTCAACATAAATAAAGTGTTCCCACTGTCTTTATTAAGAGAAATAATAATATTAACAATTTTAGCATTGCTAATCCCCTTTTTTCTTAATGCTTTGTATTAGTCATGTTTAAATTTTCATATTATTAGTTATGTTCACTTTTTAAGATAGAATAAGTAATTTTAAAAAATTCAAAATTAATCTTGGTCTTTCTAATCTTTTCAAGGAATTTCTACCAATGAAATTAAATTTACTATTTCGCTTTCATATATTTGTATTTCACATAAAAAGATAAAATAAAATTTTTTATTCATATTTATTATTTTAATGTAAAAGGTATTGAATTCCTTGGCATGTGTATTTTTTGTAAGAAAACTATTATTGTAAATCGAATGAAGTATCTTTCAATTAATTTAATACTGACTCACTCTCTTTTCTCTCTTTTTTTTTCTTTTAATTAAATATATATATATATATATATATATATATGTTTGTATATATATCACTTTCTCCGTTTCATAATAACTAACATTCAAGAGTCTAAATTTTTTTTACAATAACCCACATTTTACATATTTTTAGAAATTTATCTCTTATGTTTCATAAATTATCATTTTAATAAATTATTATTTCTCATTCTCTTTTTTTGTACTATACTACCATATAACACACATTCTACCTCTTTATCATACTATTATATTAATTAATAATAGGATAAAATTGTCAAGTTATCAAAATGTTACAATAGATTTTAATTTTCTTAATATATGTATAAATTGTTAAAATGTCGGGTTATTGTGAAATAAATTGAGTAATAAATTGATTTACTTCACATTCTCTGTATTAATATGTCATTAATGCAATCATATTTAAAGTACGGAATTGGGATTTGAGATGGGATAAAACTAGCGCACTGCTTATGGATAATGATTTTGTTAAGATTTACACGGCAATATCCCTTAGATTATTTAATTTAATGGGACTTCAGAGAAATGAAATAAAATAAAATGAAATAGATTAAGAGCAGCAAAAACGCGCCAATATATTGTTCAAAGACTAGTAATTGATTAAGGAAAAATCAAATTGTTCAACAAAGAAAAAGGAAAAAGAGTCATAATCTTTGAGATGCCTTGCAAGTTTCAGAAAAGTCGGAGAGAGACAATTTGACACTTATAGATTGCAACCAAAAGTAGATAAAAATCACTAAATGAATTATTATTTGATTAATCAAGAGAAATTCAACTAAACATAATTTGATGAGATTGATAGAATAGTTAAATAAGAATGTGTTCATCATTTTAATTTACCACATAATATATAACTTTGACGCCTAAATAGTGTATATATATTTAGACAATTTTTTTAGATTACTAAAGTACGACATAAAAGGTATATGTATATTTTTTTTAAAATCTTGATAATGAACAAAATTTTGAATTGTGATATAGCACTTCGTATTTACTTTATGTTTTGTTTTCCAATTATCACCTCTCACCGTTACCCTACCATAAAAGAAACGTTAAAAAATTCGTGGGAGCTAGACGGGATCTGCTTAATAATTAAATATATTTTTTAATTAGTATCGAAATATAAGGTTATTAATTTGAATGATAAAATAATATTACGAAATTATATCATTTCTTTAAATTATAAATTAGTATAATGTACTAGATATTATTTCTATTCTAGTTATTATTTATGATTATATTTAATATATAAATAGAGTCGCAAGATATAAATGATTATTTTTATCAGTTGTCACATAATTTAATTTAATATATAGGAATACGAGAGTGGAGAGAGAAGGCATATCCCATAATGAATCAGTCATTATATAATCTAACTTTATATAGGGATAGGAGAGTGGAGAGAAAATATATGTTCCATAATGAATATAAATATATGACGGCTGATAAAAACAGATACTTATTTCTTGTTTTTTCTATATGTATTTATAATTTACAAAATAAAATTTTGCACACAAAAAAATTTATAAGAAAAATTCACAAAATTATATAAAAATAAAATAATAAATTTCATTGAATAAAAAATAATAAAATTATTCATATACTAAATCATAAATTCCTCTTTTAAATTTATTTGTGCACTCTTGAGCTATATCCGATGCCCCATGAGGCCATGAGAATTGGTGCCTTCGGCCAGCCAGCCAACCATGGTGGGGAAATGTGCAAAGTGAAAGGTGTTTGGGATGGGAAGCAGCAAGATCTCTTTGTTGCAATATAATTGGGTGGGAGCTACAGAGCTACTACACCTGCTGTTGTGTACAGTGCAATGCATGGTCCATCTGCAGCATTGGAATTGGTCAACTTCTTCTACAAACATAACCGGACCGGCTGGATATCGAATCTATTATTCCTGGTTTAACCCGTTTATTTTTTTAAGAAAAATATTATATAAATTATAAATATCTTTATAAATTTATCAAATATAAGTCTTAAATTTTTAATAATCAAAATAACTTTATCAAATATTCTAAAAATTTATTAAATCTGTTCACCGATTCACAAAATGACAAAAGACACAATTTTAAATAACAAAAAAAAGAAAAGACCCAGTTCTAATCGGTTCGATTGATTTTTTTTCTAATTTTCTTCTTAACCGCTAATTTTAATCAAAACGACCAAACTTATGGCCGATTAAACCAATCCAACCGTCAATCCAATTTTGATAACAGTATTGATATATAAATAGCTGAAACTGTAATTGGAATTTGTAAGTCCTATCTTCCGTGTCTCTAAAAATAATTATCCTCTCCCTCCGATTTATAATAATTATAGTTTTGATGTTTTACACATAAATTTAAGTAATATCTTTTACATATCAAATATTTTATATAAGTATTAATATGAATATAAAATTTAATTAAAATAAAATAAATCACGACAAGTAATTTGAAACGCAGGTAACACTAATATTTTGCAATTAATGATTTCCTAAAACAATTCCTTTTTGCTGTAAATGCCGCATAATATTAGAATTAGAGAAATATATTAAAATATTAAACTAAACAAGGAGTAACTTACTTAAACAATACATCTTTTCCTTCCATGTCTCCAAAAAATTTATGTGCGACTAACAAATAAGATCGATTGAAATTGAAAAGACGTAAAAAGTTATAGTCTAAACATTTTGTAGGCTAAATCAGTTTAATAACAACTACGTTATTAAATTGCTATGAAATTTGTGCATTTAAAACTTTTAAATTTTCATTTGAATGAAAAAAATATAAACAACGCAATATACAATATAACATATATAGGCTACATAGCTATGAACTTATCGAATCATAAATTTATTCAACCTAAAACAATTTAAACTGCAATAAAAATGCTTAACATGTCGATAGAAAAAATGAATGGGGAGTGCCTACAAAATTGAAGTTGGCTTTATGAGCATTTTAGCAAATTTATGGTAAGAGAGCTTTATTATTTTTGGCATCTCTCACGCAGCCCCATAAAGACGGAGGCGAGAAAGTGGAAAGTCACCGCAACCTCGGGAGGGTAATATTTCTTGGATTTCTAAACAAAATCAGATGAACTGCGTTTTGCTCTATTACTTCTAACTACTTTTAAAATTCGTGTACAGTACCGGTAATATATTATTATTAATTTAATTATAATTATTTTATTTGAATATATTAAATTAATTAATAATTTATATTATAATTATTTTAGTTAACAATAATTAATCATAATAAATTATATTATTGTTTGTGATTATTAATATATTTTATCATAATTTTTTTAATACTTCAATCAATCTAATTTGTAAAATAGTATTTTTAATTAATAAATTATTATAAATAGATTGATTGGTAGATAGATAAATATAGATAATTCATAAATGAACCTACTCTTGATCAGTTTGATTCCTAATGAAAAAATAAATAAATAGATTAGTACAAACATAATCAGCGCAAGTCCATATAATTAAATAGATTAATATTGACAAATAAAATTAAAATATTTTTTTGAACGTATTCTCTTATTACGAATTAATATTTAAAATAAAAAATCCTCTTGAATGTATTTTTTTATTGTGAATTAGTTAGTATATATTAGATATTAGATAGATAGATATTATTACATATTCTCTTAAAATTTAAATTTTTAACTAATAAAAATTGAATAAATATTATTGATTCAAAAAATAATATACAAAAGATGAAATAAGAAATATAACAGCTCAACCAATTATATTCTTCGTATTCTTAGCTTCTTTGAACAGCTCAATTAACTTTCATTTTTCATATTCTTAGTTTCTTTAAGGCGGCCCTTTGGCATCATCTCCACTGCTACCACTTTGCGACTATCTGCATTCTCGCGCCCGATCGTACTTGTGATCGAATTTGAATCAATCTTATTACCTCATTTAAAAAAGGCATGGTATTTAATTTTTTTCACGTAATTAGATGAAGTTTAATATACATGTTAAATATTTTATTTTTTAAAATAAAACTAAAAATTATTTTAAATAAAAATTAAAATTATATAAAATATTTAATTTGTACTAAATTTCAGCTAAAGTTACATGGAAAAAAAAATAATCAAGGATCGTACATTTAGCTTCTAAGACGGCCACACCACAAATAAAAAAGATTCCTGTATATTCTTGTAATTCCTCCAGTTGAATAGCCTTCTTTCAATTAGTTTCGGTCGGATGCACTAAAATTAGATAGAGAGCTGCCTCGCCACTTAATTTGGTGCAATAATTATCAAGTTATATGAATTCACAAAATTTTTTTTTCAGAAAAAAGTCAGCAAATTTTAAAAAGTAACGCTACACAGTGAAATAATAGTAACTAGCCACGCGCCCCCATACATACATACATATATATATATATATATATATATATATATACATTATATATATATATATACATATATATATATATATATATATGTCTAACGGTATCTATCAATACTTTCGTAATTAATGCACAATATTTTAACCAGACCGAACATCGAACTGGTAAAATTACTTATTCACAGTTTAACCGGTGATTCAATCGGATTATTATTTTTTAGTAAAAATATTATATAAATCATATATTATTATAAAATCATCAAATATAAGTTTTAAAATTTTAATAATTAAATTAATTTTATCAAATATTCTAAAAATTTATTAAACCAGTTCACAAATGGACAAAAGACGCAATTTTAACGAACAAAAGGAAAATACTCAGCAAAAATAAATAAATAAATAAAAGGGAAAAAATGAGAAAATTCGGTTATAACAAGTTCCCGGTTCGACTAATTTTTTCCTAAACCACTAATTTTAATTAAATCGACCGGACTCATAGCCGGTTTACGATTAAACTGGTCGAATCGATCGGTCTAATCTGATTTTAATAACATTGCTAACACATTTATAACTATTGATCAAATGTAAATCCATAATTGTTTTAATATATGTAAGATCTAGAAGATTGTTT
>CM025785.1:15256637-15278888 GCA_014636745.2 Centella asiatica
TAAGATCTAGAAGATTGTTTTCACATAGTTTTATTTGTGATTTTGTACATGGATTCAACACTGTATTATTATGAGAAAAAAAGTAAATACATCAAGTAAAGAATTTCAGTAAATTTAAAAGTTACTGTCAAATAGTGAACAATTACAATTGTAGAATGTGAAAACCAAAAACAGAGGAAATATAATAATTAAAAGATTCCAACCGAGTCCAACAATAAAAAGAATTAAACGTATCTGACGATAGAGTAATAGAGATGTTGATGAAAAGAAAATGAACACGAATGCATGTACCTATTTAAAGTCAAAACACCAAATTATTATTTAGTTTTAAACCAATTAAAATTATTTTTAACAATAATAAGAAAATGAAAGAAAAACCAAATTAAACTTGTGAATAAACTAATTTAACAAAATTGATTCTATACTTGAAATTTCAGACTTATCAATTAGTATATAGAAGATAATAAAAGATAGATAGAATCATTTATCTACTAACATGTTCCCTGAACTCTTGGCTCTAAACCTTGATGACGCCTTAACCTTTTTAAGTTTATTACTTTTCTTTTTTTTTCGAAAAATAAAATTATCTACTGTCCTTGGACAAATAGATTTCAAAAATGCCTTAAATCATGGCAGGTGCCCAAATTTCTTACGACAACCCACTAATTAACGGGTGCAAATGGGTTCCAGAACACTACCTTTCAGGTTTGTCACTTGCTCCAAATTCAATGGATTAAATGCTTAATTTTGAAAATAAACGACTTCGTTTTTATAAAACTTTTAGATTAAAATGGATAAACTGGCCAGTGTATTACATTTTTCAAATATGATACAACAGCTTTACCCCTACATATATAGCCTCCACCCATGGATGCCAATCAAACTTATCACTATTACCCACCCAATTCAAAAATCAGCATCTTTATCTTGCAAATGGGGAAGCTATCAAATATGTGGAAAATAAGAAACTAATTTTGAAACTTGAAATCATACAAGAGCAGGAGTGAAACCAGATGAAGATGTCAGTTGCAAACTGTCAGCAAATTTTCGTGCCCACAAGTCGTAATGTATGATTTCGTCTAGGGAAGGTGATGATACCAACTCTTCTTGATGTTTCTCACATGTGAGTTCCACGACCTTGAATATGTCGAGGTAGCTAATTCTGAAAATTTTGAAACAATTCATGAGCAGTGACAGCCACGAAAAACACTTATTTTCATAGACGACTATCGAAATTTCAACATGACTCGGATGTACAATGCCATCAAGTAACATCGAAAGATATTAACAGAACACATCCACATTGTAAGAGAAAAACTCATTGAGAGATCCTATATGTTTAGCATCTGGTAGTGGACGTCGACTAATGACAGGCTGATTTTTCAGTCAGTTTTCATGCCTCCAAATTAAATATTCTTGTAGCACTGAAACCAACTAAAGAACAGTTAACTAGTGTCAGTCATAGTGGAACTTGATCCTATTGTTATGTTAAAATTCAACATTTGAATTACACTTTCAAAAATATGATGTAATTCAGGCTTAGAACTATTGGCAAAGTAGCAAGCAAATAGTGATGATTCAAGAGTTCAAAGATGATTAATAAATAGAGGGAAAAGATGTTTGACAGTAATTACTTCTAAATATACAAACCAAGTACAAATGTGTATATACACTAGACAGATATCATAGTTTGACAACTATTTCTTTTAAATGATTATATCGGGAGTATGCAATCCACGCGCGTGTTTTATGTGTGGACAAAATAGGTTCGCCTTTACTTGGTGGGATCAACATATTGGGAGCCCACATGCATCAAGTTTGTCTAGTACCTATCACTTTTCATGGTCAATTTGAACAAGGATTCTGACTGATGGTAATACATTTGCACCATTGAGAATTAATTGTAGATCCCAGCAAGCAGAAAGTAAAATCGTAATAATAGAGTTGAAAGTTATAAGAATCGCAAGAATTGAATCACATACTTTTCATCAATAAACATCTCAACAGCTTTCTCATTAGCTGCGCTAAGAACTCCAGTCATAGTGCCTCCAGCACGCCCAGCAGCATAAGCCAAATCCATAGATGGGTATTTTACATTATCAGGTTGTTTGAATGTCAATGACCCAAGCCTGTATCAACCCAGATCATATATCAGTGACTGACAATGACTTTCACAAGTTATTCACTAGCCCCCAACTAATTACAACATACTAGAAGACATAACAATAGAACAGAATAAAAATGGGAACCTAAGATAACAGAGAACAACAAAATGCAGTAACGTACAAAGTTAAGGATGCACACTATTTACTGTGAATTGAAACGGAACTTTGTTCAGAGAAATGAAGTCCTGGCAAACAAGATATAAATCACCATCTAGAGAGTCATGCAACAGTACGCACCGCTCTTCCATTAAATACAGTTGATAAGGGATTGGTTTAATTGAAAAAATGAATTTATCATGTTGACAAATTTCCTACTTCAACGAATCATAAAGATGCTAAAGTAGATCATGATTGGAAAGAATATCACAATAATTACTTGCAAAGATCAAGGCGTGGCCAAGTAATCTCAGAGCAGTAAATTCTATCTGGCCAGGATAATGTGTAGAGAATCGGCAAACGCATGTCAGGCCACCCCAGTTGCGCCAGGACAGATGAATCCTGTAAAGATTGAAAAAAACCGTAAGAGATTTCCTTGTTATCAGATGCAATGGGGAGAACATAAAATTAACTACTTGAGAAACACATAAAACATTTTCAACATCACTGAAGGCCACAAAAATAAGCAAAATGGAAGATATTGTTTGAACCTGTGTCTCAATCATTGAATGTATGATAGACTGCGGATGAATGACAATCTCAATATTATCGTAATCGGACCCATAAAGATAGTGAGCTTCAATAACTTCCAGACCCTGTCAACATGAGGATATTTTGTTATAGCTTGTCTCGCGCGCGCGCGCACACACACTCTCTCTCTCTCTCTCTCTCTCTCTCTCTCTCTCTATATATATATATATATATAGAGAGAGAGAGAGAGAGAGAGTATCACTTTTTTCTTCACATCAACTTCTTAAGGCTTTAGTAGTAACAAGGAGGGTGAGACAGATAGAAGAGACATACATGGCATGGAGAAGATGGTATTTTGCAAAAGGTAGCAAGAAGAAAGAGAAAAAACAAAAAAACAGTAAACCTTATTGAAAAGTGTGGCAGAGTCCACAGTGATCTTTTTCCCCATATTCCAGTTGGGATGCTTCAAAGCATCAGCTACTTTAACCTCTTTTAGTTTATCCACAGGCCAGTCCCTGTCATTAATAGCAAAATAAATCTTCTAACTTTGGATTTGTAATATTGGAGCTATTGTCAAAGTCCAGAACAAGAGAGTTCAAATTTTAGAGTGTATTGTTACCAATAGGACAATGAAGCAGATTTTAGTGGAATGAAGCAAGGGAGAGTTACATTGAAGAGAATATTAGACCTTAACCATATAAAGAAAGTTACTGACAATTCGAAGTACTTTTTTTTGTAGAATTAAGATATACTAACTATTACAATGGGGGAGGGAGATCTGAACCTTCATTAATGAGGGGGAAGAATGACCTTTTTACCAATGGAGCAAATGCCCAAGCTCAAACTTGAAGTACTTTACTGATTAGAGATTGTTATTTCACAAATTACTGAAAGGGAACTAAACAATCTTTAACAACTGTTTCTTTTCATATTGAAATTAAAACTAAGATAATGGGCACAGATAAAAAATTACATTTGAACCTATATACCTGAAAGCCCCACCAGAGGCAGTTAATATTATGCGCCTAAGAGCACCTTCTGGCAATCCTTGAATACACTGAAGCAAGGACATCTCATTATAGATCGTATAATCAGCCAGAACAGCAATCATACACAACAAAATGCAATTCCTACACTTGCAGTTAGCAAGGTACCGCGAATGGCCTACATATTGACTGCTCAGTCCTCACTGTCCGTAAGTGATAAAAAAATTCTGTTTCCGATAAAATTTCCTAAAATGAAGTCAGTAGCTGGAAATACCTGGAATATAGCAGAATGTTCAGAATCAGCAGGAAGAATCTTTACTTTATGCTTGTGCGCAAGGGGAAGGACGAAGGGGCCTCCAGCAATTAGTGTCTCTTTATTAGCCAAAGCTATGTTTTTCCCGGCTTCTATAGCAGCCACGGTTGGCTAACAAATCAAAATCAGGAAATATAATTTAATCATGAAGAAGAAATGTTATTATGCATTAAATACGACCAATAACAATTTTAGGAGACAAGTAACAAATCCAAAGCACATAGTAAGAATGAACTTATATGCGAATATCTTCACAGAACCTAGAGATAGACATTCTCATGACCTAGTTTCTACTACATTACAGGATTGATTGCAGATAAGAACGTGTGTGTTTATTTGTTTCCCATTGTTTTATTTGTTATTTTATTTTATGTTTCCATTCCAGGTCCATGATTTTATCTTTACGCATAGAGAGAAAAAACAACTGGAAATGTTCCGATACCTCGTGTAGCTTCAAAGGCCGACACAAAAACAGTAGAAAATTATTCAGACAATTTCAAAATGTGATAATAAGAAACCTTAGACACTTATTATTATATCGCTATAGATTCTTCATGCTTCAACAACAAAGATGCTTCTAATACACGGATATGAGCACAGCAGATCCTATGAAGTTAAGAGGTAAATCAGTTCCTATGTATGCGTAGATGATCTCGCTCATACAAGAAAATAAGTACTCCATCAGGTCTTCACTCAAAGAATTCTACAAACATTCCCGCACACATATATACATTTATATACTACCTAATGCCCTTAAGACCTTAACAATCAAACTGTTCGATAGTTCATGTATTTATTTATGTCCTTGAGAAGAAAAGAAGTGCGGAAAAATGTGATAATTGAAATTAGAGAGTATTAGATATGGGGAAAGTTAAGAGTAATTTATTCATAGAACTTAACAAAATTTTGACTATATAGATATGTTGCAAATACATTGGAACATCTAGAAAAGAAAAGCAAAGCGTTTCAATCACTAAGGAACTTAAGGGAGTATACATTCATATTTATTATTTGGCACATCACAATCTATCGACAATACAACAAAAAGGACATTATATTCCTTTAGTTTAAAATATCAATTGGATAATCATGTCGCTGATACTAACAAACAATTACTAGTTTTAAGGATAAATACGAAAGAAAAATATATCCTTTAGAATTGCTAAATCTTCAAATGTCTCTCTTTTCATGGAACTATATGCCTATAAATAATATAACAATGATCTTTTACATGTATAGTGCGACACATGTATACTAAAAACTAGAAGCACCCATGTGTCATCCATCCTGCTTCTATTGTACTATATACTTGCTAAGATAGATAAAATTTAGTAAAGAATGTCATGTTACACAGCTTATAGAGGTGTACGTGGTTAGTATGGTTAAACATTCCATATCCATGTACAGTAAATCTAATAAAAGGATTAAATGCTATACCTTCAAACCAGCACAGCCAACTATTCCTGTGACAACAGTAGCACAGTCTGGATGACGGGCAACCTGAGATAAACATATAAGAGCTGACCAGGTAAGGCGACTGTCGTCCATCAATAAAGAAAAAATAACTGTAAAGATGGATTGCTAACCTCAATAACCCCCTGTTCCCCAGGAATAATTTCAGGCTTGTAGTCAGCATCTACCAAAGCCTCCTTGAGTTCATTAACCAATGACTCATTTCTAACAGCTACTAACTGTGGTTTGAATGTCTTGACCTGCAATATGGAGTATGGAACATGTAAATATCAAGCAGACTTGGGAAATGAAAAAAAAAGCTAATTATCGGTTGCCTTAGGTGCAAGTCATATTCATCATGGAACATGTTGCCAGGTCCAATCATCCCCAAAATTACGAATCGGTATCTAGGACTATTTTTAACTATCTCAACTATAATAAGTGGCCATATAATCATCTTTTAGCTAGAGTCTATAAATATGCTATTCTAAGTGGTGTCATGGTCTATACCCTCTCAATGAGAATAACATTTTGATATGTTTGAGTAGAATTTTTATGGGTACTTGTGATTTGAAGTCCCTATGAGTGCTCTAGTGAACATAAGAATATATACATCCCGACTTCCCAGTTAGAAAGACAGACTATAGAATTCTGCTGAAACTAGTTATATAGTAAGATCATCAAATCTCTCAATATGTCCTAGAACACACTATTTTATAACGTGATTATCAAAATATCAGCTCAACTAAAAGAAAATTTTGATTTATTTGTCACCTGATCAGCAAGAAGGGTCACATTTGAACCAGCAGCTAGTGCAACAACTCTGAACTTGTCTGGGTTTTCTGCAACTATGTCTAGTGTCTGCAGAAGACCAACATAAAATTGTGAGCAATTAGAGGCAACAAGATGCACAAAACACATGAGTGCCAGCTAATACCTGTTTATCAATAAAGATTAGCAATTGAAAGAAATATTATTTTAAATTAAAAAAAACTTTGGATCACGATAACTAATTATCTGTTTTTTTTTTCTCCTTCAAGCATAGAATAGCCATCAGGAAAGGCAATTACATAAGGACTTTCCACAAGCATTAAAAACTGTTTGATCAATTTACTGATTTAAAATAACAACAAGAATAATAATACAAGCAATAATGGTTTATGTTTGTATTTATCACAAATTATGTCAAAGTTGAAGTCCTTCACCTGAGTTCCAATGGAGCCTGTGGATCCAACAATAGAGATAGGCTTTGGACCATCCCAAGTCTTTAGACCTGGCTCTACAAAAGCTGTCCCCGGCCATGCTGGAGGAGGTGGCTGCGCTGAACATTGAATTCTCTTTCCATATGCTGCCCCACAATCCTTCCTCTTAAATGCAAACCCAGCTATAAAAATCAAAATACTATTACCAAAAAAAATTAAAATAAAGAATTGGTTGACTAATCCTTAATTGGGTAGAGAAAGATAAGAAATCTGAGACAGAAACTATGCATAAGCTGCTAAAGAATCGAAGGTCGAAAGAGAAATGAAAATTAAGAATTCATAAACCATCATTTCTAAGAATCTAACAACAACAAGATTCTGCTCAGTTCGAGTAAGAAAATTCCATTCCAAGTCATAAAAACGAAGACTATATATCCAGAAACCTGGTACAACATATGGATAACCTTCAAACCACATGACATCCCATTTCCTTATACCAAAAATTCTTCACAAGTGGACATTCAATTTACAAAACACGATATAAAACTCAAATAAAATTCATGGCATCCAGTTGACGAGAACATTAACAGATTTCAAAATTCTAAACCCAAAATCAGGAGAAAGAGAGAGATGAACCTTGAAGCATGAGAAGGTGGTGATTGGATTTAGAGGTGTCCAAGAAGGAGAGGGACTTAACTTCAGCAGGAGTGAACAAATTAAGAGCCATATCACAAATGCCCACCAAATTAATTCAGTTGTTATGCAGTTTCTAAGGTTTCTGAAAGAAGTTAAAGGGCTACTATAAAATGTTTACGGGATTGAAGAAAAAAATGATGGTGTTTGGAGGGAGAGGAGGGAATCAACATGTGGTTCAAGTGAGGCAGTAAAGATTTATAGGAATCCTGAAGACCAGCTACCTGACAAATTTATTTTATCCTGCAACCCGCCCACCCCCCACCCCAGGGTCATATTGTGAATTTTTGGACACATCGTAAACAAAACAACACAGAGTTTAAAATGGGAAGGGCGAAGAATACAGGGGCAATGGCCTAATTGCTTTATCTACTCTAACTCAAATGGGGTATTTAAATGTAGAGTTTAGGACGGTATATAAGTTTTATCTTTTCATCCGGCTTCCGCTTCCGATCTATATTGAGTACGATATAATTTTTTTTATATAATGTTCATGTGAATAATCGATTAGATTTTGTATATTTTGTAATTATTGTTTTGAACTCTATAAATTGTATAAATCATAATGTGCAACTAATTTTAAAAGATTTTCTATTAGAAAAAAGAAGAAGAAATTAATTGTAAAAAAGGATTTTGTAAAATAAGATTTGCGGTTAAAGAGATAGGTCAAAATTAGAAATATAGAAAAACCTATAATTCATAATAAATAAATAAAACACTCTTAAATACAAACTTTTATATTTTGATATATTCACAAATCCACATGACAAATGATAAAATTTCAAAATAGTACTCAGTAATATATATATATATATATATATATATATATATATATATATATATATAGTTTTTAAATAAACTGATTGCTTTTCAATTTTCAATTTTCTTACAAAAAAAAGTGTGGTGTCTATACATTTGTGTGGCTGTGTGTGTATAATAATAATAATATAATTTTTTTTTTTAATGTTCACGTCTATTTAGTTAATTAATCAATTTAATTCTACCAAATTTTCTTTCAAAGATTAAACGTTTCTTTTATTGTCAAAACCCACTTGAGACGTTTATAACATTTGTGAGATTAGTAAACACAAGAGGAAGACGACGGATGGAGGATAAGGACAATTAAGGAATCAGCTCATCTCTTCGACCGAGTGCTGTTTTGTTTAACTACCGAATAATAATATCCGATGGTTCTCATTTCACACACAAACACACATACAAGACACACATATATATCATACTAATTATACTGCCGTTTAGAGAATCATGATATATATGTTTTTTGAATGAGATAATACATATATATGTCGACCAATCCAATCCTAATAGTTGCTTACTCACAAATAATTTGACGAAATAAGTAAAAATAAAGATTCCTAACTTATTATTATAGAACTTGTAACAAAATGTTGAGCCCGACCAAAGAACTTAAAATCCCAAAACTTTTCTCAAAATATATAATGCTGAGGCCAGAAGAATTACCAATGAAAAATCATAGTTCAATTAAATTATATGCAAAATCGTTACAATATTGAATCTTGGTTTTAGTATTGTAATTTTGATAAATATAAGAGGGTGAATATTTCAGTGCTCCGTGTATATTAAAATGAGACAGAATTAGATATTTCAAAATTTTAACATATTTGTAACATTGTTTAATTTCTTAAGAGTTCTACAAAACTGGTCAATAAGTGTTCAAAAAGTCAAAGAGGTATAAATATTGCAACAACATAAAATAAAAAAGGAAACTTGTTTCTTCGCATCTATTATTTCCTAGTACTTTAACTTTCTTGCTTTCCAATTTAACTTCTTTTTTTTCTATATTTATTGAAAAATTCAACTATTACAACGAGTTAAGTCCTCATCAATAAAAAAAAAAAAAAAACTTTACTAGAACAACTGATACTAAATTTCAATAAAATAAACTATATATTATATTAGTCGATAAAAAAATTATTTATTATATAAAAGTTTGTTAAACTCACATCATAATTTATATTTCAAGATTTTACGATTCCCCAACTAATAAAAGTTTACTTTATACAACAGAGAGTAAAACACTGAACTCATGAGATGATATACAAAAGCTTTTAGCTTTCTCAGATTTAAGCATTTTAATACCAGTAGTATCAATATTTTCAACTGTAACAATTAACTTCTTATTATTGTAAATATAAGCAGTTAATAGATGATAGTCCGCGAGCTCGTTATGTCCTGTTCAGATTATATGTCAGTTATTATATACGGTATGATATTTAATTATTTATGGACAGCGTAATATATAATTAGTCGATAAAATTAAATAAGAGCATCATATAAATTAGATCCTTTTTCTCCAAAAGTTGGCTTATTATGAATTTGTGACTACAGTTTGTCGAAGGGTCTTTAAAATTTTCTAAATTCATACACTAGGTCAAACTCTCAATCTATTTATAGAATCTTAATTACTGAACCAAAAATATCTATAAGAGACTACAAGTCTACACAGCATTACTCGCATCATAATTTATTTTATATATATATATATATATATAAATATATTATTTTATTTTATTTTTTATTTTTTTATGGGTTACACTTTCTCCTACTAAACCTTTATTGCACCGAAAAAGAAATTTTTGCACAAGGTCCATGTATAAGTGTCCGTTATTAGAATATTGCATGATCCACTTTGTCACTTTTAGAATTACTACAAACCGACTAAAATGCAATCGGTTCGCGACTTAAACAACCAATATCCTAAAAAAGCATGCAATCGTTCGTGACTTTACTCCTATGATAAGACAACATTTAGCGTTTAAACAGAATTAATAGGAGGTAGTTAAAATTAATTAGAATTAAACAGAATAAGACGTTAGACAGTAAAAAACTGTCAAACACTTAGAATAAAGATTTAACGGTTTAGACTGAAAAATTTTCATCATTGACACAAATAGAACATACGCATTATGAGTTCTTTGTATAACAAATTTAAGTTTAGAATCGAATCAAATAAAAGATAGAGACATAATAAATTATAACAAACTAGTCAACTATCATATAATTTTTATCAAAAAGAAACAGATTATAGTAGTGGAGATATTGACGTGTACGTCTCTCATCAACTGTGGAAAATGGCCGGTCAAAAGTGCTAACCTTTTGCGAAAACTTATGGGTTAGGTCGTCATCTTTTTAATTGAAATCAAACTAGGATTCACATCCAAACATGCACTAAAATATTGTTCATGAGAAGCCTCACGAACTTGCAAGCCAATTTAGTAGCAGGATTTTGGGTAAATTCAAGGATTCTGAGTTAGTTTAGTGGCAAGACGTAATTATTCTGGCAAATTCGAGGATTTTGAGTTAATCTAGTGGTAATACGTAATTATTTGACCTTTAGATCGAGAATATAATCTCCTGGAATAGAATATGAATATAAGAATTAAAATTTACCATTTTTAGTATTAAAAAAACAAAAGTATAAAGTTACTAGCTCCAAATGAATTCGATAGCACAGTGCATGGAACGTTTAAATCTCTGCAACTTTAGCTACGGTGTACATTGGACTTGTGTAGCAACTTAAAAGTTGCTCATGAGTATCGACTCCCAAGAAGACAATAACTTCTTGAAGCAGAATTCGAGATATAATGTTGATAATTATAATTTATTTGATCTGTAGGACACTCTGTTATATGATCACCCATACACCAAATTTATTCTATCCAAGAATTACATTATAGAGATGCAACCAGCATTTTCTCATTAAAATACTTATTGGTGCATTTTTCAATTTTCAGTAAGGTTACCAAACAAGTATGCACCATATTAGGAATAATCCACTCATGCGATGCAACTTACTACCATGATCATTTACGCAATGAATTGATAATTATTTGCTTCAGACCGTACGCTTGTTACCTCGAATGAATTATTACTTGAACCCCCATCAGTTCTTCAAGTCTCGAAATGTGAGTAACCTTCTTCTGCTTGTATTTCTGTGTTCAGCACAGAGCTCCCACCATTAGTCTCGGTTACACCTCCTGATTCGGATATTTTTGTTACCCTCTGCAATTCATCGGTCGATTCTGAAGAGCGGGCAAACAATTGATCATCCGTTAATGGTTGTTCATTCTGAAATATAGATTTTTTTGGTTGTCGTATTGCTGCAGCTGCTTCTGCCATTGCAACAGGAGGCGGCTGAGGAGGAACCCAAGAGCGCTGAATGGGTCGATCAATTGCTGGAACGCTGGAAGATGCAGCCCTATAATCATCTCCAGATTCAATTTCATGGATTCTGACATTGTTCAATTGCTTTTGCTGCCACCAAGGCACTGAAGTGTCTCCATTAGACTGATTATTGACAAGTCCATTATCCTGAGATTGAAGAACATCATTTGAACTGCTCTGCACCTGACCAACCTCCCAAGGCTACTCAGGAGTGTGAAAACACAGTTTAAAGTTTAAATAACCTTTTAACGAACATCTTTTCCAATATTATTCAACCATAGGCTGGGAATAAGGAATATTTAACCGAGAGACCTGCTATGCTATGACCATCAAAATCTAATTAGACGGAACAGATGCACTTGAATTTGTGATGCTAATGAAGGTGCAACTATTGTTAAAAAGTTGGTGCAATTAACTTCTAGCTGAACATTATCAAAGTTCAAATATTTAATAAAAGTTCATCAGCAAACCTTGGGTCTGGGCATTACATAAGGATTAGGTACTGGCTGATTAGGATTAGGTGGTAGATCATTAATTTCCTGATATACATAAACATAGTCAGCCGAAAACTAACAAGCAAGTAGATATTGACAAAGATTGCACAAGTAACAAAACATGAAATTACTCTGATATTAGAAGGTTTCTCTCCTCTTTGAACCATCTCCATGATCTGTATCAAGATTTAATATCATATATTATATGCATGATATATATATAAGACTACTTGAACCAAGCCAACGATAAGAAGGTTTTGATCACAATTCAATATACTGAAAACATATGATTCTGTGAGGTCAACCTTCTCTCTCTAGCATCATACACACTGTACAGAAATATTATCAATGTATTTCTATACACCAACAGTATTAGCAGTTTAGCACATATGGAGAATAAAATATTCTCTATTTCAACATTAGAGATGCATTTTGACTTGTATGATTACTTAGACTGGTTTTTATACTCACAACTGACATAAGTTTTTGTTTGAAATCCTAATACATTAAAACTTGCAATTCACAGCACCAATATTGACTAAAATGGTTTGTATTTGAAAATAGTCAAACTGACTTTGAAAGTCAAAATGTTACTCTTGCTTTGGAACAAAGGGGTATGAATTTATTATGTTCGTGGTTGCATCACTCATTTATTCCCCTTGCACACCATCAGAATGTAGGAACTCAGGTTTGCATAAAAAGATAACTATAAAGAGAATTTCCCAACACATTTGAAATATAAGTGATGTGGTGGGTAAGTAATGATTAAAGTTAGTCACCTCCATGTAAGATTTTGGATGAGGTGCAACAGATGGTTCCACAGATGCAGGCACTGACACTGATCTTGCTGCATAGAAAATTATGAAACAGGTTTAGATATTAAAAGCATTAAAAAATGGTTACAAAATCAGAATTATCTCTAACAATAACCTGACTGCAATTCAAACTCTGCCTTTCCGTTTGCATAAGATGGCTGCAAAATGTTTTTGTAACACGTAAGGAATTTAAAAGAGAAACTCAAAGACAGAAAAGAGTATATAATGTGTAAATTGTCGGTAAATTTCTGAAGCAATCCCAAGTTAAGTTTATACTTAACTTACCTTTGAACTAGTGACTGAGAATCCATTATTTACTTGCCCCGAACTACTACTTTTACCTGAGTGTTACAAAAAAAAAAATAATAATAATAATATAATAAATAAATTGATTAGCTACTAGTTCAGTATCTGCTAAGAGTGGAATATCATCTAAATTAAGGAAATATAAAATAAAACTTAAAGGCCAGCATCAAGAAAGAGCCAATAAGGAGGAGTTTCAGACAAATGCATGCATTCATAGTTTTCACCGACTCGGCGACTCCCCTCCGCAACTACAAATTGAATTTTGTGGTTGAAAGACCACATATCAATCTCAGTACAAGGAGCAATTAAGGCAATAGTTAAATAAACCACCTAGACATAATTCAAGGTATTTGGTCACAATCCGTTCATAAGTTGCCTAAGATGTAGAACAAAGTATTCAAGATATATTTCATATGTAACAGAGACCTGTAAATCCCATAGAGACACGAAAGTGATAAACAAATTAAAACTAACAATAAGGAAAGAATATATTAGGAATTTTTGAACTACCTTCCAAATTCCTTACAGCATTGCTCATTAATTTAATTTCCTGAACTTGCACATTCAACCGACTCATAAGTTCCTCGAAATACTTTTTCTCTGCATGAAAGGTATATCAGCCACAAAGGGTGTTATCCATCATCCATATGTTCTTTGAATCAAAAGAAGGAAAAAATAAATAAAAAAAAAGAACAAACAAATCACTTATGCCGGAAATTCAAGCAATGAACTGATCATCAAAACTGAGGCGCACCTCCCTCTTTTGAGATTAACATTTCCTGGCTTGCCCTTGCCACATCAGCAGCAGCAGCGGCAGCAGCTTTTGCAGCAGAAGCAGCTTCTTCAGCCAGATTTGGCTTTGAGTCAGTTTTCTTTACAAGATCAACATCTTCTTCAGATACAACTTTTAGAATCCAAGACTTTAACCTAGGCACAATAACATTCTGAAACAAAGTGATGTCATATTATAGCTCAGTTCAATTAACACTCACCTAATTTACGAAAGAAAACCATACAGAAACAGATGAGAAATTAGAAATGAGAGCAGCTTTCACCCTTGAATGTAAAAGAATTATACAAACACAATAATATCCAGAAAGCAGAGATATAAAAGACGTGGCTTTGGCCATTTAAGTTGTGGAATATATAGTCTCCAGATCCTTGACTGATACCTTAAATATTACAGCAGTTCCAGCCCCTGCTACCGACAGTAAACCTACAGCAATGAGAGCTTGTTGCCAGCCAAACCGGGACTTTGCCAAGATCCCTGCTTTAGAAATGGCACCAGTAGAAGTAGCTCCCACAGGTTGCAAAGCTTGAGTTGGAGCTTGATGTGCCATATTTGATGAAGAATTCAACTGCCCTTCTACTGCCACATGTCATAGCACATATAAACGCACTACCATGAAGGAGACTAGCACTACTACTAAATGATAACTGACTTTTGCAATAATAATAGTTACCTTGAGTTGTGACAGCTGGTTGCCCAGTTGAAACAGTTGGGGTTGGATCCTGCAACACATAATGTTCTCATATAAGTTCCTCACATTTATGAAATATATTATATATCAGATTGATGTTTACCAAGTGGGCTAAAAAGCTGCTTAGATAAAGAAGAAGAAGAAGAATACAGGCACACGGCGAAAGGCTTCATCTATCTCCTCTTTTGTGAGGCCCTTTTTCTCAAGAAAAGAACGTCTGTGAATGACAGGAGATCCCCTAACTTTTGGGTGTGAAAGAAATTTTACAGCATTCTGCACTTGATCCTCGCGCATCGGTTCTGAGTTTACAAACACAGATGGCGGAGATATGTCCTTTGCATCTTGATTATTAATATCAGTTATTGGATTTGTAGCCTCTGAAACTATGATCAAGAAAAAAGAAAAATATTTCTCAAGTTACAAGCACTTCAAACAAACTGACAAGCTTATTCTCATGAAATTGCTACTTTTGGTTACTCCAGGCCTGACTTATGTTATCTGTTTGTGTATAGCTGAATAACGAGATAGGCACACGATATTTAACATTTACTTTTCTAACACGTCCCTTGCAGATTGCATCCAGGGCTCGGTGCAAATACTTGGGCTTTGCTCCATTTACTAGCATATCCAAAAAGAAAGGTGAATTTTTAATTTCAAAGGTCTATAACTTCATAGAGAGCAATTTCTTTTCCATAAAGATGTAGCAATGCAACTCAAAACTCTCTTTTTGATGACAATGCAACTGAAAACTCTTAGCAAAATCGGTGCAAAATAGGGAAGGAGAACTAAGAAGTGCTCCATATGAATATCAACAAAGCTAACTTATAAACTAATACCAAAAGATGTATAATCCACACAACGATGCATACTTTGGCATGAATCTGCTACCTAATAATCCTGTTTTCTCAACCAGAAGAAAGGGCATAAGAATAGTACTAAAAACAAAATTTAAAATTTCCACATATTTAATGAAACAAGAGAGCTACAACTAGATTATTATTACCTAAATGAATTCAAGAACCCGTTTTTCAATTTCAAGCAAATAAAACACTGATCCAACTAAACTTCTAGAATTCCCGGAAATCAAACAGTTGACATAGGAGTCAAAAGTTGTAACAACCATAACAGAACACAATAGGGCAAAGAAACTGTAACCCACGAGAAATAAAGAGAATTGAGACCTGGGTTTTGAAGGGTTTCGTCAGTTCGTTTCGGAGGAGGCACTGATTGAGTCGCCATACTTGCGCTCTATTGTACCTAATACTCAGAACCACGCATAGAAAAGAGAAGAAAATCGGTTTTAGAACAAGTTCAGAAAGCAGCTTAGATGAATAAATAGCACCCGAGTATCAAGTTTAGGGAAGAGGATGATAATGGTGATGTCAGAAAGGATGAGAAGAGAGGTGGATTTCGCTCATCTCAAAGCAGTCTAACTAATACAGAGAGGACAAATAGAATAACCAATATTTTGTGCACATAAACAGATAAAAGAGTAAAAAATCCTTATTATTTGTCCGAACGATTTAATTATACCGTTTTTAAATTGTTAAAATGTCTTATAATTGAACCTATTTTAGATATTTTTCTAAGGTTAATCTTTAAAAAAATTATTCATAAATAAAATTGGGACTCCCTCATATTCTAATTTATTGTTTTTTGCCTCTTTAACTTCTAAATATCAAGCTTAAATCTTTTGCATAATTTTAGACAATATCAAATTCTGTAATTTGTACTACTCTTAAGTACAATAAAATTTTAACAATTATATCAACAAAAATTTAATGATTATAGTTTTTTATGCATAAAAATATTACTTGAAAATTTTAAATAAAAATCTTACTTTTAGATAAGAGAAGCAACATATATTTATAGATAGACTATATCATAGGTCTCAGAAATGTATTACAATATATATAGCAAACATTATCGATGCATATCATATGCTTGAAAAAGATATGTTACAAAAATAATACATATAATTATCAAAACTTGAACAGTAAACATATGTAAATGACTAAATGGGAATTCTAAAATAATTTAGTGAAATATTAGTATGCTAAAGTGAGAGTGTTTTAACGATTGCAATCTTGTTAGTATGAAAATTGAGTCTAACATATATTTTTTTCGTTAAAAAAAAGTTAAATTTTAAAAATGTTGAGGAGTGTATAATCTAAATTTTATTGATTTTAATTGTAAATAATTAATTTTATATGTGTGTGTGTGTTTATTATATGAAACTCGCATCATGTTTTAATTTTGTAATTTGTACAAACATTATAAAACGTACCCTTTAACTTTTAGGAAATTTGCCTGCGAAATTAGTGAAGGGGGAGTCGACGAAAATTCAAAAGCAAAACTGACAGCTGTGGGATTTGAACCCACGCCCTTTCGGACCAGAGCCTAAATCTGGCGCCTTAGACCACTCGGCCAAACTGTCTTCCGAAATATATATAATTATCTCAAGATATACTTGTAGGAAGAAATTTCGACTTGCGTAACCACTCAATATCTGGCACAGACTCGGGTTTAAACTGGAAAGCGTGATTGCATGACCAACAAGATAATATTTCAAGAAGCTCTAGGAATTCATTTGATAAAAAAGGGTTTTGTTACTTAATTTTTGTTAATTGGGAATTGATATTTTTGTAATTTGTTAATATATCAACATATGGGCACTACGCTTGTACAACCTTTTTACCCATATATATATGTATATATTGCCGTAGCAAAGATTATAAAGTCAAAGCAATAAATGTCATTAAATGAGATTTTTGTCACTGAAAAGTGTCTGTCAAATTACTGAAACATGGCTATAGTTCATAATTTTTGCTCTGGCAAAATAAATAATACAGACACAAGTACGCACTTCCAAGAAAGCCTACGGGTGGGGATGACGGAATGGGCCACCTGACACGGAGAGAGACCAAAGAAGCTTCATTTTGGATGCGTGTGGAGGCGTAAAAATACAACATTCAATCAAATCCTTGGAATTTTCAAACTACATCAATCTTTAATTTTGAGTTTTCCCATACAAAAATATAGAGGGAAATCTAGAGCAAAACAATGAGAGGATGTCTTCACTTTGACATATTCCAAACTCAAGATAAACAGGAATGTTCAATTGTGATCAATTTATCATCACAAACAAGTACTTAAATATATGACATTCTTATGTTTCTTGAGAAGCAGATGTACAGGAGGAAGTTATCCACTTGGGTAGGTATTGGGAAATTGTGTGTTGAGTAGAATGTTTGTAGGATGATAAGAATTCTGGGTTCTGCTCAAGTGACTCTGCATAGCTTTCCAGTATTCCAACAATTTCATCAAATTGTGGTCGCTTACTGGGTTTTCCTGCCCAGCACCGGTTGATGAGACGGCGAAACGCAGCCGGACATGCTGATGGCAATGGCGGTCTTGCATTCTGCCGAAATCCAGTTTTGTTTAACCAAGTGAGCAAATGATGTTAGAAGATAAAAGTATTCCCTATAGACTTATTTTTGTACCATAAAAGGAAGTTCGGTCGAGGAACACAACTTTGATCAGATTTATAAATGGAAATGCTGAAAATGAAACGAAGATGTTCACCGACCAGTAATTTGATGATTTGTTGACACGTTTTTTCCGTCTTTGTTTAATTTTCTTTTCATTTTGTCTCACACGAAGTCACGTGAATTATGAACAAGTTAGAAACAATCAAACCAGGAATGACATGTTTTATGATGCATGAATCACTCCTAATCAATGCAGCTATAAGCAAGAAGTTATTATCGCATATGCAAGAAGTTCAATTCTAGGTAAAGAAAACTCATGTCCAATTGTGAATCTGAATACCGGAGAACAAGCTCCAGGGCATATCAACTTCATAGTTCATCATTCCCTCTGGTCTTCGTTCCAGAACTGGAGATACGATATAATTGTTATTCCATTTTGATATGTATTTTTGCTTTACATTCTAGAGTGAGATGAAAAATCTAACATGCCAGACTGAGCACTATTACGGCAACATATAGTTTTCCAGTATATCTAACTACGGATGTGTTTATAAATATGTCCTTCAGATATGCATCTTTACTTTTAGTATAGAGTGAGTACAGAAAGAACCCGAAAAACAGTACTGAATGACGTCCCTTGTTGGCAATTATTGTAATCCTTGTTAGGAATTTATCAATTGTAATCCTTGTTAGGAATTTATCAATTGAATAGAGTCCCGTATCCAACAAATTAAGATAGCATAGAGGGCTTATAACCAATTAAGTCCTATTAGCTCAAACTTTTGGGTCAAGTTGGATTCCAAACATGTATATGATTGTCTTCCGTAGAGGCGCCATGCACCTCTCACCATAGCTTTTGCATATTGTATCTATCTCCATGTTTTCCCCAAGCATGCAACTGTTCAGAAACTAGAAGCCACACAACCCAAATTGTCTGCATTGCATCACCAAATGCAACATATACCAATATGTCCCATATTGAACAACATAATATGTATCTACATTGCAAGGAAAATTTCAACTTTAAAGTTCTAGCATTTGAATTGCTAGGAATAAAAACGAGAGCAAAGCATTATACACTATTAATATATTGTAAATAAGCCAGTAAGGGTATTCATTTTGGTATGAGCAAATGTAACAGCAGTCATCTTATTAAATTAAGAAAATGCACATATTGCAATATAACCACATCAAAATACCTTCTGGCAAACTGCAAAAGCAGCCTGTTCTGGAGTCATGTTGTCAAACGGTGTCAATGCCGTAAAAAGCTCCCAGAGCACAATGCCAAAACTGTAAACATCAACTTTCTTGGTATGGGGCTTTTCTTTGATCATTTCTGGTGCCATCCAACGATAGGTACCTGTAAATCCCTTTGCACTGCCACATTGAGATTCCAAACATGAGATACCAAAATCTGCTACTTTAACACACATATCTTCACCAAGGAGTAGGTTTTCTGATTTAAGATCCCTGTGGAGAATCCCTTGAGAATGAAGATATTGCATCCCTCGTGCAATGTCAAGAGCAAACTTCAAAACTAGGTCCAGAGGAAGTGAGTATGGCTCCTGTTGATGGAGATATTTCCTTAAGGATCCCCCAGCCAGATACTCAGTAATGATACAGAACACTGGGGCTTTTTTACATGCTGCGTAAAACTGCATCACGAGAATGTAGAGTAGATAGAGTTCAGATCTATATTAAAATTAAAATAATATGACAACTATAGTCTTACCTCTATAACCAATCATGAGTCTGCAAACCGCAAAATTACAAAATAGTGCACTTAAAGGCCTGTGTTGGCATGTATCTGTATCAAATTGAACTTTTCTAGTTTGCTGATGAGGTTAAACACTGAAGCAAGAGGTTGACAAGTAAACTCTAAGGCATATAGAATGGAAGTATTTCTGAGACATAAAAAATTCAGCACTACATTTATCAATTATCAATCATCAACTTCAGTCTTTAGGGAACTATCATGAATGGCAGCATCAGATATTGAGATTTGCATTTCTAGAAATCTTGAAAAGAGATATGCCTTGTAGTTGAACTTTTTATTCTACAATGTTATAACTTTGACTTAATCGACAAATTTCACGAATAATAAAGAGCCAACTCAATGACCTTAGGTGCTCAAAGTTTCTGAGCTAACGTACCCAGTAACTTACCCAACTAGATAAAGAAACATTGGTAGACAACCAAGTCTAAATAAGGCAGGAAGTTATGAAGTTTAATATATCATCACAGGAGTAAGTTTTATTGCAGCAACAATAGTACTTATAATACAGTAAACTGCTTTTTCATGTTAATTGAATTGCCTAATTAATCTGTTTTCTTCAGAAAGAAAAAAAAAAAAAAAGACTTTAAGAATATTGTATAAACTAATAATGCTGTGTTTGTGTGTGCTGTCAGTGTGCGCGCGCGCAACAAAGAAGGAAAGAAATGAATGGTAGGACAAACATTTGGGTGCAGTGGCTGGCGAAGACCTTCATTATTTGGAAAGTTGACTGACTCAGATTTGCATATATGAAAAAGGGCTTGACTAGGGTCAGTCTACATGCTCATAAATCAAATGCCAATTTCAATTACTAAAAAGGGACCAAAGCTTACGTACAAAATTTTTAATCTAATGCAAAATGTATTAGTGGTCCATGTCAGATGCTAATCACTACAAGAAATAATGTTCTTCTCTTATGGATATACAGTCTGTGCTTCCACAATGGGTACTAATTTAATTAGAGATGATTGGTATTAATACAAAATTCATTGCAAATATTATGATTTCGTAATTCTTCCCTTCATATTTTAAATAGAAAGAACCCCAATACTAAGCATCAAACACTAAATCCTTGTTTTTTTTTTCTTTTTTGAATCCATTAGAACCTATATCTGTTCCTGCCAGCGTCATAAATTTGGCAAAAACAACTTATAAAATTGCAAAATGCTTGAATGGAAATCTTACAGTGATGATGTTGGGATGATGCAACCGAAACAGAAGAGCAACCTCAGAAGTGAACTGCTTCTCCAACAAAGCAGCTAAATCTCCATCCTCCTCAGGCTGACTAATAAGCTTAATTGCCACATCCATCTGCTTATAAATCCCTCTATAAATCCTACTATGCCTCCCCATTGCAAACTTATTCCCTATAAAAAGCTGGGACATATCTGCTCCCCATTCTTCTTCTCCTTCCCCTTTTATGGCACCACCATTAGAAACTAAATACTTGGACCAAGAAACAGCTCGATTGTACTCACCCAAAGACAATCTCCTCTCCAACTTACCATTATTAGCAATTTGCTTAAACCAGTGAAACTTCTTCATAGTATAGAAAATTGCAAATCTTGGTCTAGCAATGCAACTTTTTCAACTTTAAACCAAATGTACATTCCAAAAAGTTGAACCCCAGAAGTCAATAATCAATCTTCATAAGGAAAGATTGCAACTTTAGAACTAATTCATCTACATTTTCCAAATGCAACTCTGTTCTGGTCAATCTTTATAAAGAAACGAAATGGGTATTTAAGAAAATTGAGGGTATGTTCAAATCTGGGAATTAATGGTGGTGATAAGTTAGAGGGGGCTGAGAGAGAGAGCAGAGAAATCGAAGAAAATACAGCATTTTTTTTCTTTTCAGGTTTATGTGTAATGAGATATATCCATAGACAGATAGCTCATAGCTCTCTTGAAAAAATTTCCATACATTTACACAAGTGAAAGAAGAGAAAGTTGGGGTTTGAAGCTAAAATAGTGAAGAAGGAAATACAGAGAGAGGATTATAGTAAATGAGTAGCTCACCACGTTATATAATACGTAACGTGCGAAGATCTACTTGGGGGGAGACAAGATAATCTCCGCAATGGTTTATTGACTGCAACTCCTGTTCTTCCCATTTTCTCCTCGTTATTTAGATCTCATTTATAAATTGTCATTTCATTATGGTATAGGTTTGTTGAAGATACTGAAAATTAGAGTAGTGTATCATCAAAACTTCTTTTTAAGTAAAATAGTGATTAAGTTTTCAT
>CM025785.1:15278898-15411625 GCA_014636745.2 Centella asiatica
TCAAAACTTCTTTTTAAGTAAAATAGTGATTAAGTTTTCATTATGTCCGTAAAAGTAGGATCCATATAAATTTGGTTTACATGTTTGTTGTTTATACTCTTTGTTGTTTGAATATTTTGTGCTTTTCATCCTTTTTAGGGAAAAACAATTAGATTTACTTTATTAATTTATTTTAACAGATTAAGTAGATATCTAAAAACACATCTGACTTTATATTTGATTCATTTTCAAAATCTTAATATAAAATATTTTTTTTCATTCTACTTTAAATGCCCTTTTGAATATTATTTTTTTGCTCCATAGTAGTCCGTATGTATTATCATTTTCATTTTTTTTAAATCTATAATTTTTTTATATTATCCTTGATCTCTTGAAATAAGTACACTCTCTTTTGTCGGCCTCATTTTTTGAATAAAAACGAAAAATTAAATTAACTCAGTTAATTAGTCAATATCAAAATAATTTAATTATTGAAAAATCAAATACATGAATAGGCGATTGTTATTTTTAGATAATACTCTCTCTGATTAATCATACATTTAACGAATTTCACAAGAGATACAATATTATATTTATAATATTATTATATATTTTTTCATTGTAGTATTTATTAGTGTTCCTAATAAGTTAATTCTAGATCTTTTGGCTAAAATAGTAATTGAAAACAGAAATGAAAATAAAGAGAGTATCCTCTTATTTGATAAAAATACATAAATTAAAAAGAAATAACAATATCTATTTATCTTCTTACCCTTCATAAATGATAATATCTTTCACCTTGTAATTTAGAATTAAAGAAGAACGTGCAGTAAAATTAGAAAAATAGAGTTTACAGATTAAGAAAGAAAGAAAATGGAGAAAATAAAAGACATACGCTGAATCCAGGGATAATTTGGTCACTGCGAAACTAGGACACAACCGTAGTAACTACTACTCGAATGGATTGGGGGTGGGGTGGAGTGGGGTGAGGGGGTCCGTTGAAAGAAGAAAGTGAGGTTAGAAAATGTGGGCCCACGCTCTCCTCTGTCAAGTGTCCGTGACAGTGTCGGACACTTCCGTATACGGACTCTTTCTCTCTCTCGTTTCTCTCTCTCCTCTCGTATAGTCTCATCACCTCTTCTCCAAATTTGTAAAAATAAATTACTTCAAGAGACGACGAGACATACATTTCACTACAATGAAACTTGCAACTAACTACCATCAACTAATTATTTATTCAACTAATCAACCACAACTCAAACTTAATAATACTCGATCTGTACTAAATTAAATTGAATGAGTTGGTTTTATTCGATTCTGTATAATCTCTTGTCTTTTATTGGAGAAGAGGAGATATTCATGATTTTGTTTATTACAAAAGTGGGAGATCTTTATACATCTGATTTACTTGTTTAAGCTTATATTATAGGTGGTTTCCCGAGCAGAAGAATATGCGACTGGCCTGGCAAATTTTTCATTTACGGTGATGATATATTAAGGGGGATAGGAGGAATTGAGTTATAGTTTATTTTTTTATATGTTATTTATTAATTTTATATTTGTGAATTTATAATATATTTAAATAATTAATTAAATGTATAAATTTTTTTATTTTATTGTGGTGTGTAACATAATTTTTTAACAACATAAAATTAGTATTATTTTTCGTTCTAAAATTAGAAATATATTTTGATTTTTTAAATTAAACAATGACAAATTAAATTTTAAATTATTAACAATTTAGTTAATTATACTTGATACAATTATTATATTCTTAAGGTTTATAACAAAAATATTTGATCTCAATATAATTTTCCTCCAAAACTTTGATAAATCACATTAAATTTGAAGTCTAATATATCGTCGTTTAAATAAAAAAGTCAAAAGGTATCTCTAATTTTAGAACGGATTGAATAACTTTTAATAGTTATGAAATATTATTTTAAAATTATTAGAAGACTACACAAATGAGTTTGAAAAAATTCAAAAAAAAAAATTCATATGTTGTATTGTTTTTGGTCTGCTTTTCCAATTTGTACAATTATATTTTTCTCAAATATTTTGGAAACTAGCAAGTGGTTAGCATTATAAAAATGAACTGTAACTTATTTCTCTTATTTCTATTAAGAATTTCGTATTTTCTCTGTTTTAAAATTATATATATATATATATATATATATATATATATATATATATATTATCTTTTTATGACAAACAGACACGTATTATACTTTAAATTTATCTTAATTTAATTTATTTTAGTGGATGAAATTATTATAATCTTATAATTTATGACATAAATTTTGATGATTTACCTTTAAATTTTTATAGACTACTAATTTTAAAATTCAAGATATTATGGTTTATTTTTAAAAAAATCAAAATATATGTCTAGTTTTAGTTTTGAAATGAAAGGAATATTAAGCTACCCAAACCAGTAACCACCATATATATATATATATATATATATATATATATGATCATATGATATAGATATTAACTAATAAAAAAATTAATCAATTGAGATTTGTCTAATGATAATAAATTAGTTGATTTGGTTTTGTTCGCCAGTTGTTTGCGAAAAGAACAGACAATAAGTTTGGGAATTATTGATGAGTTCAATTAAGCATCTGATAACTGATCATGTCTACTTGCCAATTTGTATAATTTACAAAGATATATTATATGCATGTAAAAATAATTAAAATCCCATGTGGCCATGTACGATAAGGTACGCCTAACTTGTATTTACCGAAAATATATGGCTTTGTCGGTATTAATCATGTTTCACGACCTAATTAAGAAGGAATTAAAAGAAGACACGTAAAAACAGAGGTCTGATTGACACTGTTTCAGAATTTAATATATCATGTTTTAGTTTGTTCTAGTTTAGACCCTAAGGTCCATCAGTTTCTGCTCCTCTCTTTTCAAACGTAAAATTTTGTTCTAGTTTAGAGTCCAACTAGTTTATTTGTTCGTGGGTAGAGTATATCTTTGTTTTTTTTCTTTTTTTTTTTTGTTAATAACATTTAAGAGCATAATATTTGTTTATTTTTTTCTTAATTGTAACATATATATATATATATATATATATATATATGCATAAGGCAATATTTTATTATTATTTATTCTGAAAATGATGACAAAAATATGTTTAAAGTTGAACCTAAATAATACTTATATTTTTATTCAAAATAATTAATATTATTTTTAGCAACAGCATGAAAATAAAAGAAAGCTACACTGATTGAGTCAACAAACTAACTCAATAAAATGGACTATATCCTTAAAATTGAATTTATAATTAATATATATTATATATAGTAATAAATATGCCAGACTCGAAGAGGACTTACCATATGATTAGCAAGATCTTGAATTCTCAATTTAATCAACGTTTGTTGACAATTCCTATATCACTCTATCTTGCGAATATACTTCTTTTCTCCCGCTATGATAAATACCAAGATTAAAGTCGGAACATATCATAATTCTAAAAAAAATTGTTCAGGATAGTACTTACACTATAACGCAAAAATCTTACAAGCTAAATATTCGAATTTCACCAACCGAACAAAATTGCTATTTTACCCAATTTTCTCCTCCATGGTATATCTCATTTACTTTACAATTAATAAGTGTTTTTTTTATGTTTACTTTATTAAAAATTTAAAAATCTAAAAGTATACGTGATAATCCTGTAAGCGATGGAAGAATAAATAGAACAAATCAGCTAATTTGTGAACAAACAACCTCACAGAAACAAAAAGAATTTCATTTGAATATTTTTAGTTAAATTTTAAGATTCAAATAGTTTCAAATCAGAACTTAAATCTCCTCATGGCTAGCAGATATATCAAACCATGTTCGAGGGTCGAAAGTAAGAGTGATAAGAGGAAGGTTGATCGGGTAACAAACTAACAAACAAATTTCCAAATCAATGAAAAGTGTTAAAGATTCATCTAAAAATTAAGGTACAACTCATAATATATAGTACTCCGTACGTTCTACTTGCTAGAAAATTGTTTCATATTTCGATATGCGTCCTAAACTCATTTATGAAATTATTGAACATGTGTAGTTCAAGTTCGGTCCACGACACATCATGTGGGTTCACCGTAATAGTGCTCATAGCTTCCTTTATGACCAACTCATTACCCCTTGCGAAATACGCGCACTCTTTCATGTTTTTCAGTAAAATTATTTATACTCCTATTTATTCTTTTTTTTTTTTAATTTTTTTAATCTGGTCGTTAATTTGATTAAACGTAAAAACAACAATTGACAATAATTTACAACACCACCAATATTATCTTCGAGTACATTGTAAAACGAGAGAAGTAATTCTGTACATACAATATATAATGTCTTATTTCAACTTTTACCACCTCTACGTATACAATCCTTTTATCTAAAATAAATAATCCTGCTGATCCATGTGAAAGTTATTTCCACAAGTTAAAGCTTCTAGGCACCTATACTGTTTCCCTTTTACAAAGAGTGATTCGCAGTAGTACCAGCAAAAGAAGCGAGACCTTGTGGAACTAGCAAGTTTGCTATTACGATTCATCGGTGCACTTCAAAATAAGATTGCACTAGAATTGCCGCCATCGGTTTGTTCTTAAAATTTCTAGATTTAAGGAAAATAATAGAGGATATTATAATCCACCGGAGATGCGGTTACAGAGGTTGTACCCCGATATGAGACAGCTCAAGGCAAATGTAACGAATGCCAGGAAGGACATCCCGATAGAGGCACTGGTCATTTCTGTGAACTTATCTTTCCCCCAGTTTGATACCCAGTCATCTACTTTGGAGGCTGATGCAGATGATGCGGATAATAGTAGGTATGCAAGGATCTGTGAAGAATTCAAATACAACATCCTTTTGTAAAGAATCAATTAACTAGAACATTGTGAACAAAAGTTATCTGCAATCTCATATATCAGTTTCTTTTCATTAGAAAATTGCTATACGCTAGAGGTTAGGAACGTAGATGTTATTCACCTGATCCATCAAAAAATCAAAATGATAGCGAAGGTGATGAGAAATCACATGTTTCCCAGTGCCCAATTGGTAAGCAAGGTCATACGCTTGAAAACCTGAATATACAAATGCAATAACAGACACAGAGAGACAATACCTGCACCATCAAATTGGTTGCATAAGCACAACTAACGTAAAGGTGGGATGGAGTGTAGAGGTCTAAACTCAAAAATAAATTACAACGTAGATATTTATTTACACCTTCACAAACATATAAATCAGATAATAAAAGGAGAATTTGTTTGCATTACATAATCACTCATCTGAATAACTGGATATATTGATGCAGTTCATATGGAACAACTTATAGAAATAGTGTTCCAAAAGAAGCTTGCCGGACTCAAGTAGTAAAGGGAGCACCTAGACATGGACTAGTCCAGGACTAAAAGTTAGGCAGGGTTACATAAAACTAAGTCGGAATTAGTCAGATCTCAGACGGTTACACAGTGCCTACGTGGAAGATTGATTGGACTAGATGAGGACTTTTAGAACATTGAAGAAACGTGAGAAATTATGGATGATTATATGGTATATATCATGAATAACTTGCATACTCTACAGGCAGCTAAGATGATATGATGAGTGGTCAAAGCTCACACTTCAGCATACGAATGAGGGCCCAGCTCAAGCCTACATATGAAAATGCAGGGAAGCTTTATAATTAAAAATATAAGGTAACAAAATAGAATCATGTGTATATTTAAATATATTACTAGAGAATCCTAGAGTTAGTGTATAGAGTTATTTCCTTTCGTTACATCCCCCAACCCCACCCCAACCCACAAAAAAAAAAGGGTTTGCTACCGGAGCATTTTGTGATGAATTAGGATTTTATAGTGTATGAGAACATATAAACTGACACATCTCCATAATTTACAGAGGTGGAATATTTCTCCTTTTCCTTTTCCTTTTCCATCTGCCTTGTCTGCTAAACCTTTGTAAGGCTTGTCCTACATCAACAGAGTTGCTGAAGTGTGGCCCAAACTTTCAGTGAGTAACCTCATAAAGGAAACATATAACAAGTTATGCTACTGATTTTGCATTTTGTTACTTCGGTACTCAATATCAAGATTAAAACATGACACTTCAAAGGAAAACGATTTTTGTAAATCTTTTGGGTGTAGATATTTGGGTGCTGACCATGGGACAACAAATTCAAGAAGTGATTGGATGGGGAGCAGTGCCATGCTTGTGTATTTAGTATTCCAGCTCGTACATTAACAGAATTAAGTATGATGAATCATGGACGAAAACGATCTCTAAGCAGAACTACCCTGTAGGAACAATAATTGCCAATGAAGTAGTGGTGGGTTTCACTATTTAAAAAGGAAAATTTCCTGCCTTACCAGATCACATTCTCCTTGAAATTCAAAAAGTGCTTGTAACATCAAAAAAAGAAAAAAAAAAGGGAGGAAAAAAAAAAGAACAGGAGAGATTAATACTAATAACTATAATAAAAATTTTCAAATGGTGATACAGAAATTAAGGACATATTCGGAACGTAGGTCATCTTTATTCATTTCATATTGTTAACTTAAGTTCAAGTTTTCGACTTGGAATGTAAAGCAAACTACAAATTTGCCAGTTCCAATCCCAAAAACTAGGAACTGTGTTGCCAAATATAGGCAGCCTAAGTTAATCAAGTTAACAAATTTGCTACTTAATAATGCATAATCGAATGAAAGTTTCTACATCAAATTATATTTTATCAATTAATCTAAATTAAGCCCTAACCTACAGCTTATCTAGGGTCCAATTTATAATCAAAATTGAGAGAAGAGAAAACAATACCTATATTCCTTGTAACGATCAAAGGAATCACCACTCCAACCCTGAGTTTTATCAGCGGCCATGACAGAAAACGAAATCAAGCAAAAGATCACTTCAAATACCCTAAACCCTAACGCCGCCTTCTCCACTGTCACGTCCTTCTTCGACCTCCTCAGTATATTCGCCACAGCGGCCCTCGAGCTCCTCTCTCCGCCAACACCACCACCTTCCTCATCCAAAGTACCCCCAGCACTTCCCCAGGGCGGCCCCACCTTTGTCACTCCAGCCTGCACATCCTTCTTCACCGCCTTGTCAAACATCAGCTTGGGCGAAGGAGACGCCGGAGGCGGGGTCGAAGGAGGCGGATAATTCAAATGATCATGGCGCTTGTTGTTGTTGCGAGGAGGAGATCGGGAGGGAGAATAGTACTTATCGGCGGAGACGGCGACGAGGGCCTTGGAAGGAGAAGTTTCGGAGCGGAAAGGGGAGACGGAGTGAGGGGGAGTGTGAAAAGACTCGCTGATTTGTGAATCGGCGTCGGACATTGATCTGCTGTAGCTGCTGGTATGATTGTCGTTGTTCTTCTTCTTCGTCTTCGTCGACATCGTCGTAGTAGTAGTGGTGGTGGTGGTGGTGTTATCAATGCATTGATCGTCCATGTGCGAGTGGGTTATATATATGTATCAATTGAAGTGAGTTCTTCTGCGGGATAGTAAAGAAGAGAAAGCAAAGGAAAAGGCGGAAACAAGTAGTGGAATTTTCACTTTGTGTTTTTTGGGGTTTGTGAGGAAGGAGGGAAAAAGGATGAGAAAGTTGTTAAATACGATGGAGCTACGTGGCGACTGATTACCAGTTGAAACCTTAGAGAGGGTTTTTACATTTTAATGTGAACTGGGGGACTGGGGAGGTCTATATACGTAGAGAATTGGGTGAATTAGATTTTGTTGGTTGTTTTATTTAGTTTGTATTTTGGTCAGGTTTTTATATTTTTAGGATTCGAAATCTTATTATATCCTTGTATTTTCAGGACTTGAAATCTTATTTTCGGGTAATACTTCTAAGATTGTACTTTATACTCGGGTCGTACTCGAACAATATATTTTATATTTTCAAGACTAACTCAAAATCTAGTTAAATTATTTTTGGGTAATACTCCGACATTATACTTTACGCTCGAGACAGTACTAGAACAGTATATTTTATATTTCCAAGACTTGGAATTTTGTCCTCAAAATCTGGTCTTGAGCCCCTTTCGGGACAGTACTCCAACAATACATTGTACTTTACATTTAGAATGGTACTCCAACAGTTTACTTTATATTCCCACGATACGAAACCTGGTTAGGACTCGAAATCTCGAAATCCGATCTCAAGGCTCTTTCAGGCAGTGTTTTAACGGTGTACTTTATATTTTCAGGACTATTCTCAAGACTCAAAACTTGATTAAGTCTTTTCGGAGACCGTACTTCTAACCGTATATTTTCTTTCGAGAACAATGCTTTTAACAGTGTACGAGAACTCGAAACTCGGTCAGGCGGTCAAGCATCGAAACACAATGGCTAGACCCTTTGTAACCAATACTCCCAATAATATTTTACATTCTCAAAAATAATCGGTATACTTTATATTCTTAGAATTCAAAATTAAGATCTCTTCAAACTCTTTTAGCATCAACTAACACATGTCAGTAAAATTAGATTTTGTCAACAGTTGTGTATATATATAGTAATTACAGTGGTAACTAGTCTTTGCTTAGCTTGATACTTTGATAGTCTTGGGTGTCAAGTCAACTTAGATTCTTCATCTACTTGTTAGTAATTCATTCTTTTCTTTAATTTCCCTACTTTAACAATTTTCTGCAAGTCTTTATCATAATAATAATAATAACAGCTACGCAATCAAATCCATGTAGTATGTAATACAATGTTTACAAAAAAATGTCAAGGTACAAATAATAGACACAAATACATACCGCACACTGTAAACCATTATATTTTATATTATGAGTTTCTAAATTCAAGTAACTTCTAATAAAATTTTAACATACCAATTTGTGTATAATTTTGTCTCGATAACACCTACCATGCAATGAATCACTAATTTTAGATAATGAAATCCTTAAAATTCAAGAACTAGTAATAAAGGCATTTGTTTGTACACATTAATTTATACACTACAAGTTACACCTGCATTACCGTTTGTACTCTAAAATTGAAATTAACTAGACTAGATACTACAGTAATTTTCATGGTTTACCCTTGAGAACTGAAAACGTGAAAAGAATTGAATTTGTTCTTTGAAATCTCTGTTGTTACTCTTCACATGATTAGATTTTAGAACTCCAGCAGTGTCTGATAATTTTCAAAAGGTATAACATAATTTGTGTCAATCATTGTTTTAGTTTTAATATTATTGAATTCCTTTAACATAAAAGGGAAAAGAGTATTGTATTTCTTAAATTACTATAGCTTTTTATATTTGAGATCAATTATCATACTCCAACATGTGTTTCATCTCTTGTTATATATCCTAAAAAATTGACAGACTAGACTTTCATGACTTAATCTAGAGGCTAAAAAAAGCTAATTGTGTGACCTTTTTCTTTAAATTTTATACAAAAAATGGAATACATATTGTTTCAAGCTATATGATTCCCTTACATTTTATTTTTGGTGCAGTGATAGCAAACCAAGGCGCACAGGGATGTAACGTGAAAAAAAGAATTTTAAATAGCTTATAGCTATATTAACCATCAATGAACGTCCTAAATTCTTATAGAGATATAAAAATACATAAAGAGAAGTTAAGAGGATGTTAAATCAATAAAATGCACAAATCATATGGACAGATAAAACGCACAAAATCAGTAAAGCAGTCCCTAGAAAATGCTGGGAAAGAAAAACATGAAATTAAAAGATATTCTCCCGTTTTAAAATTAGGATATATTTTTAAGACAATGATTTTTTAAAATAATTCTCATATTTAAATATATCCATATATCATGTTATTTAAAATAACAGTTATAGTATGAAGCATTAAATAGTGAAGATAATAGAGTTAGTTGAAGCAGAGAAAGAGTAAAATGACATTTGAGTAATTTCACGGCTTTATATAAGCCTAAAGATAATTTTTTTTTTATTTTAAAATAGCTAAATAAATAAAATGTTGAAACGAAAGAAATAAAAAGGGATATTGAATCAATATTTGTTTATGTCTATGCAAAGAAAAGGATAAAAAGAAGTGTAGAACGAACAATAAGGTAGGCAGGTGGTAACAAGTTCGGTTTTGGAGAAAAAGGAAGCGAAACACTTGGATGCTTTTCTGATTTGGGTTTGGTATAAGCTTATTAGATTAGAATAGAACATTTTCTTTCTTTAAGTAAAAAGCTAAAGCAATTTTTAATTCTTCCATGCATCTTTAATTAAAGTCGTAGCACCAATGTCTTTATTAATTGGCTCTCTCTTTCGAGTCACTACCACCCACACACTCTTAAGCATTTTTATTTATTTATGTAAGTACGTCCAACACCAATAATTGTGGTAGTGTACTGGTGTGGCGCCTGCTGTACGTTCCTCTTATGATATGTAGTCCGTTTTAGAATATGCACTAAAACTAACAAATCTGGGGGCCTTTTTAATTTTTTTTTGGACAGAATATGGTGAGCATTTTAAATAATAATTTTTTGTTTTTAAAATTAGGGATATATTTGAATGACGAAGTGTTGTGTTGTGTGCGGGGAGGGGAGGGGAGGGGGTATACCCACTTTCACTTATGTATTTGACGCGGTTCTAATTAATTAAATCTTTTGACATTCAATTATGAGATGTTTGAAATAATATAAATATCGAAAATTGAACGAGTACAAAGCTATCTTAATTATCAAAAATGCTTTACAAACATAAAAAGAAAAAAAAAAAAAGGGATTAACCAACATTGATCTAACTGATGAAGTTCAAATACTTTTCCCTCAAAAGAACTTGACCAAAACAAACTCAATTTATTTCTAGATTTAAGGTTTTTATACCAAAGAAAGATGGGGGAGAAATTTCTAAACATGACTTCTTTGTTCCAAAAAAACAACAACATTTGAAAATAAAATTTGTTTCAAAAATAGAGTAATATTTGCATAATTTTTTTTATTATAATGTCATATTTTTAAAAAATTATCATTACAATCGTCTTGTATGATTATTAATTGGATATTCATAATAAATTTAATAAGAAAAACTAATTATTGTTATATTTAATTTTTTGTCAACTATACAAAATTAAAAGTGTCAAAAATTCAAATGTTATTTTTTTTGTGGGAGAGGAGTGCGATTATTATAGCTGGAAGCTTGCCCATAGAATATAGGTCAATTACAACTGCAGGATGGCTTTTCTTGCCAAGGGGAAAGGTATAAGATTCCATCACCTTTTTCTTTTCCTTCTCTACCCAAACAAAATTTTCCAGCTCCACGTTTACAGTACACCATTCTAGTATATCAACACACAACAACAAACTTATGAGGGTCCCAGACCTAGGAGAATGAGTAAAGTATCACATTCCCTGCTTCGTACCAAAAACACAGACCACCAAACAAATATGCGTTACATAAAATTAAGTAAACCACCATAAGATTCTGCTCTATACAGTAACAAAGAAACCACCAAACAGTCTGCTTTACATTGTATCGAGCACTAGTAATAAAGATTGTTGTCATAGCAATAAGCCAATAAACATAACCCCACAAAATAATTAACCGGACACCATCAGATAAAAACATGGAAATAGACTTTCTACACTAATACAAGATGAAATGCATGTTGCATTTTGTTCGCAATTTCTCCTGTGTTCCAATATTGCATTTAATTAACTGTTACTCTAACCTAAGTTAATTGAGGTACAATCGTTAGAATCACAGAACAGTCGGACCTACTGATCAAGCAAAGTGCTGTAATAGTTATCGCTTTCGTTCAAAGACAACGCAAGTGCTGCATGCAGCACGCACTAGTAGGTAGTATAGCATTCTGCGTGCGTAATGTGTTGACCTCTTTATATATATAACCACACATATATATAACCTCTTTATTACAACCATTATTGTAAATTGTAAAGCAGCTCATTATCCTGACTCTATGATCTTCAGTGTGCAGTAACCAACTTAATTATAAAGAAAAAATATTTATTTTTCAGCTCAAACAAATTACACAGATTAGAAAATTGAAGGGAAAATTTTCTTACAAAGTTACACACTAGTGAAAAATTGCCTGTTGCTAGCAGAAACAAGATAGAACTCTTGTCTTGCTGAGCACTGGAGACACTGGACTGTGCTTACTCTGGTAGTTTTAAACGGTTGAAAAGCACAAGGAAACTTTGCTCGGGAACAACATAGAGGAACCCAAGGTCTGCGCCTTTAACATATGGTCCCAAACCCTACATGAAATCAAAGTTCAAACTCATGTAGAATAATAGCTTTAAATTTCAGATAGTGTGGTTGTATCAAACAGTGCCATTACCTTTCCATTGAGTTGAAGGAGTTCACCTTCAACCCACTTTGGATTCTTGAACCCAAATTCTGCAATCCTGCCTTGACCCTTGTAGCTTGCAACCTGGATGAAAAGGTACTTACAATCAACGGCATGTCCTGAACTTCCAAAATCCAAACAGCAACCAAATAATGCACTTGTTCATATCGTTTTCATATATTAGAAAATTAATGTAGCATTCCAAATTTAGGTGATGTCTCAAGTTAGCCAGTGGAACTAATCCTATTGTCCCAAGCTAGGAAGCATTACTCCCCTTTTCATTCCAATTTCAAGAATACGATTGATAGGATTGATTGGTCTATGTGCCTTTCCTTTTACTTTCTTGTATCCCCACTTCTTCGGCTCATTGTGCTATTTGCTGATGACACATTCACAACAATGCGCGTGCGTCTGCACACACGGTGTTTACAAATACAAAGACTGTAGGAAAATTATCTTTAATATGTGAAAAAAGAGGATACATTGCCAGCTAACATGTCACAAGATGTTTCTCTTTAAAAACTAGGGCAAACTTTCCTCAATAAATTATCCACGTTCTCATACAGACATAAAGAATCAATTTCTAATTCACTTTTTTGCTTTTCTTTATAGAGGTGGAACCGGCATACACTTACCTGACGGCACCAAGTTATTCCTATAGCAACTAATGATTGTTTGGTCCCAAGGAGATCTAAGAGAGTATTGACCCAATGAGATATACCTCAAAGTTGAAACACGATATCACTAGGCTCATTACCAATCACAACAGTGATATACTGATATGTTTAGACCATTATTAAGAAAGCAGAAAGTTTAATACTGATTGCCCACTGCAGAATCCAGGGAGACAATCAAGTGCTACCTTCCAAAAAGAAACATCCTACTGTGTGAGCACGCAGACACGTCTGCGCGCACACGCACACGCACACGCACATTCACACACACATACACAGAGAATTTCACGCTGAATTACCACTCCTAATTCGTCTGGATACATCCCCCGATTTGAGAGGCGATTCCCTTGCCCAATTTTAACACGGAATGTCACCTGAAAGGCCACAAATGGCATCAAGCATTAGATACATATTACAGATAACGCATTATGGGTGCAACCAAAAATTCCACAAATTACTGCAACAACTAAAGGTTACAAACCTGGCCAGCTGGGACATTTAAATCTCCTGTAAGCTTTACTGCCTCAACATACTCAAAAAACTCCATGTTTGAAGATTCTTCACTATCACTAACACCATTCCAATTCCCATATTTACGCCTCAGTTGAACGACCTCTGTACCATAAGGGCCAAATGCACCAACATAAAGACCTACAGAAGAAACAGGTTAAATCCCCTAAAGTAATAAGCCAACCAACTATAAGAAAGGAGAATGTGAGTGAGAGAGAGAGAGAGAGAGCGCAAGACTCACCATCAAATGGATCTAAATCACCATTGGAAGTTGTAATTCGACTAAAACTTGTGTACTCGGATAATTTCTCCTTCTTCTGTGCTTGACTAACCGCAAGCTTTACGATTTCACGCACATTTCTGGAAACCTATAAAAGCACTAAAAATTAATGTTGTCCAGATAAAATTAGCAGAACATCAGAGAAGAGGATCTGGTGCTAAAGAATTTGGCAATGCCGGGATATTCCTAAAGTTCTGTCAGTTGCAATATTTAAATAGAATGTCATGCCAAAAACAATTAAAAACAATGAGAAAGAACTCAAGATTGTCCTTATAGCAGCAGAAAGGCAATTATAGTATTTATAAACTCCAAAATCCTTATAATTTAGAAATAAAAAAACAAAAAGTAAAATAATATAAAAGTGTCCTCAGTTATAAAGGAATTTACTATAGCAATTTACTTTCTTCAAATTATCCTTTCCTATCGGAGCTTACGTAATTCGAACACACACATGAATTATATGATTTATTATAGTTTTTTTGGTATACTATGATAAAGAATATGGAATTGATAATAAAATGTCATAAAGAGAAATTTAAAATCCATTCCACATAGATGATTTTGAATAATGACAAACAAAATGAGAAGTAGTAGAACAAAATAAGAGAAAATATAGCTTCAAAGAATATTACTTCAATTCCCGGGAAAAAAATTCAAAGTGGATTCAAGAATCATATTCCCTTCATCACTTATATAATACACACATACAAAAAAAAAATTAAAATTAAAAAAAAAATAAGATGTGAAGAATGGAATGGCTTTTCATACTTTATTCTTAAATATGTAGTAGCAAGCAGAAATTCATGTGGTTGACTATATGGCATGTCCATATGTAAAATGTAATTTCCCAACCCACCTTTGGAGAAACTTTATCAGCACCAAAGAATGCCTTAGCCACATCAGCAGGCATTAGCTCGGCAGCACCTTGAGCTGATACAGCTGCCACTTTGACATTGGAAACAATACTTTTATCAGCATCATGACCATTGCTTCCGATAGGAACATGCAGCACAAAAGAATCTCTTTCCATGTTTTCAATTACACCAGGCACTCGCACATACTCATCCTTGGCAGGAGATTCCTCTTTATCATGTAGAACTCCCCCAATGAAGAGCTTCATCATATCTAAATTAGTTCCATCTTCTGTTGCATCAGTACCTCCTCCGAGAGAAACTTGGTCAGGCTCAATGTCATCCAAATTACTGGATTCATCTTCAGAGCTCTCGCTCGACAATGTATTTTCATCATCTTCCATTAACTTCTTTACAGAATCATTGTCCTCTATAACTTCCTCTGAAAGATTTACTTTCATTACTTTCAATTTCAATTCAGGAATTTTATCTTTCAGAAAATTTATCACGCTTCTTATCCCTTCTTCGGTAGCTCCTTCAAGATCAATGATCTTCTCATTACCTTTTTCTGCTTTATCTTCATTTACTTTAATGTCGACTACAGATGCATTCTCAATATCTCCTGATGGTCCATTGTTGTGTTTGGAAGTAGTGGACGTTATGGATTTTCCTGTACTTCCTTTCGTTCGCTTCAAAAAGACTACCTATAAAGGGACATGATGCCACAAGCAGATCAGTCATCCAGTTCAGTCCTTGCCATTTTTCAAAATTTATTGAATACTTCAAGCTGTCCAAGGTTCATAAAAGAAAAGGACTAAAAAGAGGTATTAGCATAACCTGCATAGTATATGTCTCATCAGCATCTCTGACCACATAAATTTCAAAGAGTGGAGTTCCAGGAGATGCAGTGACTAACTGTCTGTGAAGATGAAAGACAACAAAAATAAATTAAGAATAATAACATTGATTATTCTAGTAGAAATAATAATAATCACTAGTATTTGCAGCATATAATATGTAAATCAAACCGAGAAGATAGTATAGATTTTATATTTGAAATCCATTGGTGATACCTCGGACTAAAACTTTTGCCAACAAATCTACCAACACCTGGAGTAATGTGTATTAATCTACCAAATGGATCATCAGAATCCTTTGAATAGCCAACCCACCAACCAACCTGCGAATAACAGGAGAAACTCTTTTATGCAGTAGTGACTTGCACAAATTGACCCTTTAAAAGGGAAAGAACTAGCAAAGATGAGGCAATTTTTAATGATCTGTTGCCACTATCCATTCAGCTGACTTTTCTAGAAAGGGTGAATCCCTCATCACAACAAAATCAGAAGTAAACACAGAGCAAGAGATCTCCATCGTTCACTTGCTGTTTGGCATTCTTTCCACCCCCCACCCCTCCAACCCCTCAGCACTCAAAAGTTCAATATTTCTTATTGTTCTTAGCAACTCAAAGGTCACATGTTTCTTATTGTTATTGGCTTTTAATTTTTCCATAAAGATGACAAAGGGCAAGAGGTAGGTAACCATAACCAGTGGAAGAGGGGCAGTGCTGCAAATTTTTCAAAATATCTGGATAATCATATACTGCTAAGAGTGATTGCGACAACGATTTGATGCCATACACGAGATGGGAACAAAACGTCACCATAATGTATTGTAAAACATGCTAGGTGTTCAGTCATTTGTGGATTGTTGTGCAATTGCTTTTGCCTCTGCACAAAGAATTCTTTATCATTGCAGATTTCCTGTGGTAGCAGCATACTAGTTAGCTCAAGCATGGTCAGAAGCTTCAGTTGAGCAAAGAAACATGCCCTTGACTGGGCGTCTGGGCCAGAACATGGACACCTCAAGAATTCATTGCTGATCTAAAAAGACACATACAACCAAATACTTATCAGACTTCCCCTTCTAATTATCTGCATGCTACAGGGGTGTTATGCATTGAAAATCGCAGCGCAGTATCTTGTGTGTATCATTTTATTTATTTAATTCCGAATATGTCATACATCATAATAATTATTGACCTTAAGAACTGATACTTAAAGAGGTGGTCTGTGTTATACAGATAAAATAGGAATACTTGTCAACAGAGTTGTAATAGTGCCCATATGCCAAAAACACTTGATAGAAAAGCACTCTAAATTAGTAAACAACAATAAACACTGTGTGTGTGTGTGTGTGTGTGTGAGAGAGAGAGAGAGAGAGAGCATCAACAATATTCAGAATTCACCCCCTTGCCCAAAAGATACAACTATGTAGATATCGAGGTCCCTAATAACAGGAACAATGGAAATTACCAGCCCACTTCCTGTACTTCTGCACAACCTGGAAGCATCATGGTAACGCTCTTCATCTATTGCATTCTGCAAAACAGAAAGATGCGAGGAGATGAGAGAAAAGGATATCATTGTGATTGCTGATTACTAACTACTAGTCTACTACTACTTATACAACCTTCAACTCAGACATGATTTCAGCAATACTGTCCTTTGATGTTGCTTCTTTTATAGCTAGTTTCAATTTTGCAGCTTCCTGAAAATCCTCCTTCTCTATTGCATCTTCCAATTGAAACTGTAAGAGATAGCAAGTTAGAAACCACTCAGAAGTGTGGCATCAATGGCGTATTTTTATATGAATAGAGAATAAAGTGTACATGATTCCAATTTTTTTGAGTATTTTCTTAACCTTCAATAATTTGCAAGCTCAGAGGAAGGAGAAAGGAACTTTGTAGCAAAGGTAAATGCAGACAATAAGGTATTTGATATCATAAAGTAGGTACCTAAAGGCCTGCCGCTTTAAGCAATCACCAACTAAATACATCAATATTCATTATTTTTTTTTACCTTAACAGTTAAAAGGGGTGGTTACCTGAACAACTGTTACTGGAAAGGGAATTGTTTAAGTTTATGAAACTAGTATCAGAATGCAGCAAGCTATGAGAAAGTTTAATATTGATGCATGTATTTATAATTTCTCTCTAAAATCTAAGTGAAATCAGCTAATTCTATAGAAGATTTTAGTTGTTTAAACTTAAACATCAGTTAAGAATAGAATTACGTACATTGTTTATCCTCTACTTATATACTGATATCTGTCCAAATGGATTAAGAAGAAAAGGAAATTAGTGCGGATATTGTTCATTGCTGATACTGCATATAGCTAGGACATCTTCATCAAATTGCTGTTCATATACAGAAACTCTATCCCCTAAACATGACTACTATCACTAGTCTAAGTGGCTACGCAAATAGCAGTAGCACCTGATTCAATCAGCCAGATCATTTGAAAATTTTTAAAAGAGGACGATCTTAAGGCTCTTCATTCAGCATTTCACGGTTGCATACGCAGCTTTTCTAACATGAAGAGACTGAATTCTTAATCAATAAATTATAATTATACACATCTCCACATCCTGATCCTTCATCCATGTTACTATGAAACGACCAAACACCAGCAGAAATAAAAATTAACCAACCTTCCAAAATTGTGGGAAGACAAGAAGAACATGATAATATAGTTTAAGCTTCTTTGAAGATCATATAAGCTCAAAAAAAAGATTATTTCTTTGTATAGAAAAGAATGACCCATATACTAATTCTTAGATGAGGAACTATAGCAAAACCAAAAAGGTTATAGCTTTAAATGTTTATTTATCATTTCTAGGTTCATGCTCTTGCTGGTATCTTCTGGAGGGAGAACTATTTACACTTAGAGAAAGAAAGTCAAACTAAAAAAAACTCGGGTTCTACAGACTACACAAGAGGTACACACTCAAAAGTAGAATTACCTCCATTACAACAAAAAGAAAAAAAGATAAACCAATATCAAATCTACTTTTACAGAAATCTACAAAACAGTCTCATCTCTATTAATGACAATAGAAAAAGACATAATATCCTCAAGATTAAGAGGAAACTACATCATAATGTCACTAATACTCGACCTAAGCAATCATTAATTTTTCTGATTAGTACAAGAGTAAAATCTATCATTTAATATGTGCAGAATTTCCGAAAGAGACACTTCTGAGGAACGGATTAAATTCAAGCACATAATTAGCTCAGCCTAAATTACTAGCCCACTTAAGTTAAATTACTGTCATACTAAATTAAAACCTTACCAAACGAAACCCTAGCATAGAATGGTCCCAACTTTCAAAATTCAGAAACAAAAGCATCAGATAAAGAACCCACAAAGATTGACAATAATTACAATAAGACGCATACTGAATGAGTACTGAGATAGGGAAAAGGAAACGAAATAAGAACGGGACAAACCTTAAGAACAGAAGAAAAGCTCTCGGCCTGTTCAATCTCAGAGAAGTGGCGGGTCCAACGATTCCAATCCCAGTCTGAAGAAGAAGACGGCGAAGAAGAAGAACTGTTATTGGATGTTGCAACATTAGTGCTATTGTTGTTGCTGCAACGGCAATACAGCTGCTTCGAATTCGAATTCGAATACCCGTTTCTGGATATTGGGTATTTGGGAATAGTGCAATTCACACCCAAAACAAACTTCAAATTGAGAAATTTATTGGCAACAGAGCAATCAAATGAGGAACATGAAGAAGAAGAAGACGAAGACGGAGAAGCGTGAGAGGGCCTGATGTGCGGCACCGGAACAGAGTGTCCGGTGGCCCAAGCGTTGGCCACTGCCATTTGATTTTGTCTACTATTCGTAAATTGGTACCTCGTACCTCTTCTTCTTTCTGACAAAACTGAAATCTTTGTGTTTGTGCAGGAATTTGGAATATTGGATGCCACTGAGTAGATTGACGAGGAGAAAACGTGAACAACTTTATCTATCAATCAACTGGGTATGCGGTGGGGGGTTTTTTGGTTTATGGATAGAATCGCCGGATAATTAATTCACACAGACCAGACCGGGTTCGTAGCAGTTTGATTATAACTTATTTTAAAACAACTTAAAAGTTACTCCGTCTAATAGAGCCAAATTCTGGTGTTATAATGTTACCGAGTGAGATTATTTTGTATGAAACACTAATTATCTTGTGACATGTAGAATAAATTATTGAAATTGAGGGTTGGAATCTAAAAAATAGAGGATGTTATTTTTGTTAATCTTAATCCTTCTCATTGTAACACCTAATTTAAAACCGGGTGCAATAATATATTTAATTTGTTAAAGATAAAAGTTAACGACTTGTTGAGGAATTATTCATCAATTTTTTAATTTAAATTTAAAATTAAAATTCTCAAATTCAATTTGAAAAGTATGTCACCCTTCCTTCACGCTTTTTACTTAACTTTATATGTTAACTAGAAAAAAAATTAATAAATAATAACTTGACGAGGATCTTAATCTAAAAGTGAGAAGTATATGAAAAATAAATTATTTATGACAGCACCTACTTAATTTGTCACTTGGGAGTAAATTATTTATTAATAATTTAACCTATAAGTTAAAACAAGGTAATCTCGTGAATTAAAATAAAATGAGCTTATAAGTTAAAATATAATATAAAAGTATCAATAAAAATTATTAATTTTAAAAAATATATAAGTTAGTAGATTAAGGATAAAAAATAAAAAGATAATTGGAGTATATTACTTAAGGTCGATTCAAAGGTATCTTTCTAAGAAATTTATAACTTTTAAGTTAAAAACCACTCGTATTGGTTATTAGCTTCTTACTTAAAATGGCTTCAGTTATTCTTCAAAATGCAAAATTCTACTCTTAAAAATTTGACTAATCCTCAAAATTAAAATTTTAAAAGGAACTTTTATAATCACCAAAACTATATTTGATAATTGTAATTACACTGTACATATTTATACATCGCTATCAACCTGCCTCTTAGTTAACACTCCAAGATCTATCCATAAAATCCTTCCTCATCTTTTATTTTGTCCAGTGGCACACGTCTATCGGTCAATTGACCAAACGTTCAATTTTTCAAATCCCTGTATGTTTGAGGAAAGTTTTATAAGTTCCTTTTGTACATTTTTTTTCTCTTTTCAATAGAAGTTAGTTGGTAATAACATTTTAAGAAATTGAACACAGCCTAAATTCCACGTGTTTTATGGTAATATTCGTTTTAAATTCTCCATAAAAATTGTTAAAAAGTCCAAAGCAAACCTGGCAGAATACGATTGACCTGACTAAATTAATAAATAAGCTTCTATGGTCTGTTGTGATGATATGATAAAGTATCACTTTGACTAGTAACAGAAAAATATACAACACCAACAAAAATGGTTTACGAGTACTACACGTGTCAAAATTACAAATGCATATTTGTTTTTTAATTATTCTAAAAAAAAAATACATTTTTATTTTTAAATTATCAAAAGTCATAGAGCTTCTTAAAAATTATTTCATAATTTTATTATATCAATTAACTTTATTACATTCACTACTTGATAGTCTATATCATAACTCTTACTATTATTAAATAACATTATTATATAAATATATTTAAAACATAAAAACTATTTTTAAAAGTTGTTGTATCTCTAATTTTAGAACGACGTATCACTAATTTTATAACGGAGGGACTATTTGATTAGATATCTACTTACCTAGCCTATTAAAGGTTGACAACTCACGTATAATATAATTCGTTTTAAAGAATGATCTAACTTTACATATTCCACACAATTATGAGGAATTTTTTACTTTATTAGGTAATTTAATTAACTGATGTCGAAGCAATTAAAAGTATATTACAAAAAAATAAATAAAAATGCAAGTGGTTAAGGAACTTGACTCTTCTCCATTAACTCGTTTCTTAACTAAAATTTATTTACATATTTTTTAATCGTATGAATGGATAAAAATGTGAAAAAATATGAGAATATTTCAAATTTCATACAATACAATTTAATAATATAAATCACATTCATTTTAATAGTTGAAATTTTGATGAAATTTAAATGGTAGAAATTTGATAATTTTTAACTATTTAATCATGTATTTTACATTGTTAAATTGTATGAAATTTGATACATCTTTTATTTTTTTTTATATTTTATTCATTCGTTAAAATTACATAAAATAAAATTTATTTAAAATTATTAAGTGCATTGAAGAAAATTAAAGAAAGGTAATAATGAAGAGGAGTCAAGTCCGTGATTAAGATGTGTTTAACACAATCCCAAGGACAAAGCAGGATTTTTTTTTTCCTAAAACGGCTCGACTTTATATTTCAAGTTTAAATAAACATAATTAACTATTATAATTGATTAATACCTCTCTATTCAAAATTATAAGATCAATTTTGATATTTAAGGCCAAATCGGCTCATTTTCAAATATAAAGTTTTTTTATAGATTAACTTAATTATAATTATATTCACAAAATTTGTGAAATATCTATTAGTTTCAAGTTTTATAATTTTAAAAACAGTACACGGATCTCACAAAATTCGAATTTTCAAAAATAATTTTTAAAAATCAAATTAATTATATATTTGAAGTCAAGAATGAGCTGGAATATATGATAAAATAAAATTATATAAGTAAATAATCTAATGAGCTAATCCTTTATATTTCCATTATATCTTTAGGGGGGTACATCGTTTTTTTTCCAAAAACTATTGTAACTATCATGTACTCCGTACTAAATTATAAATTATCTCATATTTTATGATGTTTAGAAGATGACATGTTGTATAGTAGATATAATTGCTTAATATAGGAAACATGATGAATTAAAAAGTGATACATATCTTTAACCCCAAAAAACTAAAAAATAAAGTTATACATATCATGTCCTCCTCACATATTTCAAACAATGTTAAATTCCTTGTAACTGAGTAGCCCTCTGGGGCCACCTACCTCCCACCTAAACTCTCACATAGTACGTTCCGATATATTTAACTTTAAATTGTCCAACGAGTATAGAAATATGTTTTAAATGAAGAATAGAATAACACAATCCAAAAGAAAATACTCAAATAGCATATAAACGCAATAAGTTAGTAATATGTCAAGATTTTATAGGCTAAAAATTTGAAGTCACAACTTCACAAGCACAAGAGAGTCCATTTCTTTGTGAATCAAAGGGTTACACATCCAACTCATCCATCAAAGTTTACGACAAATTGACTGACATGTCCAAAATAATTATATTATAGTTTTTTCTAAAAATATAAAGAAGTTGAGCTTTAAATTTTACTTATTATCATTATTATGAATATCTGCGTGTATAAATTAGCAGTTTGAAAAGTTGACATATTTGAGAATCTCCTCGCAACAGTACCTTGACCAACTTCAGATCCTTGGAGCGTGTGGTATGTCCAAGGGTTGGGTCATTTATGCGACTATGCACTCTACGAATTGCGATTATGCTCTCTACGAAAAAGAATCCATTTTCTGAAAAATAAATTCTAAACAATATAGCCTCTGCAGTAACACACAACAACAACAACGAAAAAAAAAAAATCACGACAAATTTATACACGTTACCTCTGAATTAGTGCCGCCACCACCCACTCCCCTTTCCCCTCCGAACAAAAAGTAAGGAACGATGCACCACTACTGGACTTGTCGCCTTTCTTAATCTATTTTCTTTTTTAGTTCAAAAACTTTATTGATACCGCTCCACTTTGTGGCCTAAACTGCTTTTTGAAAAGCTTCTCCACTTGTCAAATCATATTTTACATACTCGCATTTGTTTGTGAATTTTTTTCGCGCGATTCGAAATAAATCATTTTCGAACCTTTACTACTTCTCAGAAATGGCTTTTGAAATGCAAGTTTAGTCAAATGTATAAACTTGCACTTCACCACGTATCATGACTTAGAAGTCTTGAACAAATAGTAATGGATAAATAAGAAACTTAAAAAGTCACTTATTTAGAAGTTGTTTCTCAACAAGCCCCTAATGTTGGCGATCTAGTGGCAGAAATTTATAAAGCACAAAAACCAGAAACAAAAATTGGCACAAAATTCAGAAACATGTACAGCTTCTAGAGCAAAATGTACAAGCATTATAATACTTCATATGATTAGCATTTTTCACGGCTGGAAATATCAATATTCCCAAAACCCAACTGTGAGTTCCATCTGCTGGCAAGAACTGCCGCTACAAGTCCTTTGGGTCCATGAAAACAACCTTTTAATACAATTCTCTAGATTACCATGGGAACCTATGAAAACGTGGAGCAATTACCACAGATGGACAAAACTGAACTAAGCTTTCTTTAAGCCTGTGTACTTGCTTGTTAGAATGAGTGAGATTGGTAAGACTGCACAAAAACCATGAATATTAGGGCCGAGGTGGGCAGAAATGTCCAGGCTAAACGGTGTGAAGCTGCATTGCCACCGGCAAGCCTCCATTTTCAGCAGCTTCTAAAACATCTGCAGTGCTGACAGGCACTACATTTTCTGTACGGACTGGTCGGAGCAAACCCTGCAATCTCAATAGATAGCTCTGGCTGGGAGGTTGGGTTCTAACATACTGGGCAGTAGTTACAACAGTGGCCGGTGGCTGTTCAGTATCAGCACCTATATTGGATAGTGCACTAAGGTCAAGGTTTGGAAACACAGAACACCGACATCTGGGGCATTTCACATTCAGACGAAGCCATTCGTCAATGCATTCCACATGGAAATTGTGAGCACAAGGAAGGCCACGAACCTGCACCATGTATAAGATACTAAAAAACTTCATAAAAATGCAAAGCCGCATTTTATTCAGCATACAATTTGGATGAACCAGCACTACTGTTCTTCTAGGTTCTTTTTATTTGTTGTTTTACAAATGTATCGGCCAGTATCTCTTTTGGGGCAGCTGATTCTTATTAAAGTTCAATCGCCTGATAAAAGACATTGTAGTTGCACTAACTATTGGCATTTTAAGAAAAATATAAACTTAAAATCGTGATCAAGCAGGTCAGTACTGGAGATATCCGTCCTTTCAGACAGAGCTGAATGGCATAATGAATCTAAATAGGTTTCTCAATAGTAAGAATTTCTTTACTTTTGGCAGTCAAATTAACAATTGTAGATGGAATAAATGAAATTAATACCTCGTTACCCACATGGAACTCTTCCAAACAGATTGGACACTCACTACAATCAGTTGGGACGGCCTTCAGCCTGAACTTTGGAAGTTCCTGGATTAGTGCCTCAACTGCTTCTCTCTACATACAAACAAAAACACCCAAGCAATTAACGAAGAGATTTAGAAAGGAAAATGTACATAAGACGGTGTACTTGAGAGACTGAAAAGTGAAAAATATCAAATAAAGATCAGAATACAAATTACATAAGTTTTTGAATGTTAGTAAAAGAGAAACGTAAATGAAGTAAATTCAAAATTAACAGTCCTCTGAACACGGAGAATTACAAAGCTACACGAAAGCATTGCAAACATTACCACCTGTAATATCAAATCTTGCCTACCTGAGTGGGGGTTAAGTAGAGTCCTGGATGATATGCAGCAGTATCTTGGCCCATGCCTCTCATCTCCTGGCCAGCAGCTTCAAAAGCCCAATCTGGTACTCTTATCATGTCAACTAACACCTGAAGAAGAAGACAGCGCAACATGGTCTTACTGAAAGTTGGCAATATAGGGCACTAAGCATAGGAATTACAAAATTTGGGGATACATGACAGTATAAGCTAGTCCCTTAGGCACATTAACAATGCTTGTCCAAATTTTTACAAGCAAAAGCTGATCCACACCAAAACAATTAAAGCCGAAGATGCCCCAACCGCTCCGAGGCAGCAATAAACTTAATCCCTAAAACATGCCATTAATTCCAATGCCCCAAAGGTTGCAGGTTTCTCTAAAATATACTTTCTAGGCTTTGACAGAAGGGTTTTGAACATCTGGAATTGATCACCGACTTAGCAGAACATAATAAAAAAATCAATGACACGGAAACAATTTCTCAAGCTTACCCCATATTCTGATATAGGTATCCCCTGTTGTGCCCGCAGTAAATGAGCTTGTCTTCTTGTAAGCCACTGCAAATAGTACTTGAGTAATAAACATGTATTGCAAGTATATAAAGGAACGGGTTAACAAGCATTAATGGACATCAATCCTACACTGACTACTGTATTTGTGCACTGGGAACAGCTTCTTTTTTTTTTTTTTTTTTGGGAACCCGAGAACAGCTTAATTTTTCTAACATTTTCTAAAATTATGTAGGCATCACATAAAAGTCTACAAGCTATTAGCTAACATTTCCTTTGGAACTGCAAACCATTATTTCTACATGATTTTACAAAACACAACTAAATTTTGAAGACTGTACAGGAGTAGAGAAATCAAACCTTCCTCACTGACATGCACACAATGCAAATGAGACCACAGTAGCTGAAAAGCAACCAAATAAGGAAACCCCATTTCTGGCCTTCTTCAGGCAACTGCAGGAGTTTCAAACACGTCATGCCATATTACCTTTGTATACTTGTAACAAAAACTTACAGGGGATAAACTTACACAGTCTCTTGCTCTAGTGAACCAGAGAGTACCGATCACAGTCCATGCCCAGAGAAAAGGATAAAGTAGCAGAGATAGGATTGACAGAACCACCACCCTTCCACAAAACCGAGCATATCTCTGCTGCCAACCAAAATCCCTATATATACAAAATGCATTTATGAAATTTTAACTGGTATGGCCCTACTAACAACTACAGTCAATTTGGTTTTCTGAAGGATACATGACTTGATCTTAAGAGTTAAGAAGTTCACAAATGACGGGTTACAACGCTGCATTATATATTTAAAACCAACCATGCAACTACATTTGTCCCCTACTGAAGATTGCATCAGAGAATAATAATTGTGGAGCATACTTTCCAGTACACAAAAGTGCAGTCTCATCACATGGTTAATTTGCAAGAAAGTACACCACGTGATAAAAGATCGTAATCAGAATATAGTGTGTCCATCATGTATAAAGGATGCTAGGTGTTCCAACTCCCAACTACATCTCACATGCATCATGCATGTCATCAACGTACTGATTCTTTTGGTTTCTGGTGAGTCCTTCACAGTCATTATAAACCAAACCTATGATTGATGTAAGTATTTGAAAAACATTTGATCACTCATTCTACGAAAAGTAAACGTAATGAATACAAAAAAATTTAGCATATAAAGATTATAGCTTGAAGGCTTACAATCCCATTCCAGAAGCTAGCCCATTATCCACAAACATCAAGAGCCGAAAAACAAACACAGTTGTATAGTCCACCTATGAAGGCAGTTAAAAATAAGTCAAGGGCTTTTCAAACTAAAGCTACCATGAGAAGCTAGATTAAACAGATTCAATTCAATTCTTTAAAAGTAAAAACTGATAATACCCACCACGATCCATATGTGCAAAGGATATTGACAGTAATGGTACCGATTCCAGTTGATGGCAACAATGATTCTATTTGTTACATTGTTATGGATTTAACACAAACACTTTACGCAAACAACAAAACAAGTAAAATAGCATTTAAGAAATATACATCAATATATCATAGGCACTAAAAGGAACAAGAAAATACTATGTGAAATTAAACCTGCCAAACGGAAATTTTGAAAAGCTATCAATAAAATAAAGAGAGTTGCCATTAAACAGATGCTCGCTAAAACTAAAATTCAGGAAAATTTTAAAAAACCCGAGCTCGACCCTCGAAAGGATACATACTGGTTGCAAGCATTGACAAGAAAAATCCATCATACCTGTAAAACCCAGAATTGTAACTCAACAATACGAATAAAAAAAAAACAAATCGTGAATACGGAGAATATGCGAATAAATTAGCAAGAAAAAGCAATAGAGCAAACTGGGTGAAGAACAACAACCCACCACTTAAAATCTACGCCTCTAATTGCCATTGAATGCAAAATATGCCGAAGCCCTAGATTGACTTCGGGCGAAAGAGCTTCAATCTTAGAAGCCGAATCTTGTACGAATCTACTAATTAATTGACACCCCTTTTCGTTTAATGAACAAATGCAAGACGAACAGTGGGAGAAAGAGAGGGAAAACACATCAAGAATGGATAAAGATTTGTGGGTTTTGGAGGGAATTTAGTATGACACGAGAAACTTCCTTTATTTTGTGTGTGCAGACAACAGAGAGGCAAAAAAGAAAAAACTGGTGAAAGTGATGAAGACTGAAGAGAGAGTGAGAGGAAGGAAGTAAATACAGGGTAACGGAGAATTGACGGGTTTTGATGACGTATGGTTAACGGCGTTTAGGTAGCGTGCTGGGGTGTGTGTACTCCCTGCTGCAAGTATTTGAGAAGCAATGTAGACCGGTGGTGCAGTAATACTAGTACGGCTCAGGGTAGGAAGGAGGCAGTGCTAATCTATTGAGGATGGGCTCTTTAGGTGTATGCTGTACAGCACTTATAAATAAATACTGATGGGATTCCTAATAAATTTTAGTGGATACATATAAATGTACAATAAAAGTTAGGCTACAATCCTTCGCGAGCCAATTCGTCGTGTTCCTTTCGTTTAACTACATTCTTAAAAATAAAAATCTCAATTTTGAATGCGATTATAAGTTCGGTTGGGCTTTAATGAAATTTGAAGGAAATTCAATTAATTTACATTGTTTATATTATGTTCGATTCATTCGAATAATTAAATAAACTAATTTTGAACATATTTTTCATTAGTTTCAAATTTCAAAATCGACTCGACTCATTTAAAAATGTGTTCGATTAACTTGTCTCAAATCGACTTATTTACTGTTATTGTAATATGTATATATAAAGCTTCAGAGGCCCCAAAATTTATGACACTTTTCATTTATTCTGTTTAATACTTTAAATGTTATTTTTTTTAATGTTTTTTCATAAAATAAAATAAGATGTCATTTTTTAAAACATTATAAGTCATCGTTATTCTCATTATCAAAATACTATTACAATTTTTTAATATCAAATTTTGGTGACCTGATTTATATTGTTACATATATGTGTGTGTGTGTGTAGGAAGGGATGCCCCAAAATTCGTACATATTCTTTTTCTTTTTTCAATATAATGTCCATAATATTTTTGGACATCTTTCTTTTTTAACAATTCATATAATATGATAAGAGTTTTAACGATATGATAAATTTATAAAACCCTACTATTATTTTCAAAATTAAGAAGTGATTACGTACTAATTTTTTCTCTTATTTTATTTTGATTACTTGTATTACATATTTACACCTTAAAGAAATAAACAATCATAAAATAAAATTTATATATAAAGGATATGAAAAATAAATGATCACTCACTTCAACAGTTGGTTTATAACAATGATAATCATAAGATGTAATATAATTTGACATAACTTTTATACAATCAGATTTACATAACCTAGAGTAATTATGAAATATGCATTTGAAGGGTCCATTATTAAAAAAATTATTATTTGGTAATGGTAACTGTTGAAATATCTCCCTTCTTCAATGATTTATTTCCCGATTTTTCTAATATATATGTTGTTTAAAATTATAATTTTATCTTTAATTATTATAAGAAATGTGCACTATCTTATATAATATTTTTACTAAAATAAGGAAAAAATAATTTTGTGTACAAAAGGAAATGTTTAATATATATATAAAAGTCGTTTTGCTTAATTTATTTTACCTCCTTACAAAAACAGAAAAAGATTTTAATGATGATAAAATTTATAAGTACTTATTATTATTCACATAATTAAAAAAAATAATATTATAAATTTTCTTATTTTATCTTGGTCACATAAATTTTAGTTTAGATGGGGAGGCATTGAGACATGACATTAACAATGTTTGAAAATTATTTATAATGTTACTACTATTTATAAATTAAAATTTCAAGAAAATTACACTACATATTTTTCTTCAAAAAATTAAACAATAACAAAATAAAATTAATACTTACATTTTTTTTTTGCTTTTCTTTACTTTTTGCAAGGGAGCTAATACATTAAATAAAAATTAACTGGTTCACAATGTTTTTCATATAAAATATTTTAGGAGATGAAATTTACAAATGATTTATTTAGTAAAAATTTACATTGTTATCTCAATATAGTTGAGCATGTATTTTTACTTTTTTAACTCACGTGCATTATTAAAGATAAATTTATACTTTTATGTCACTAGTATTATTCACACAATTAAATTTTTTTATTTTTTCATGTTTAATTTAGTTACATAAAGTTTAAATGACCTAAATTACATTAAATTTTTTTATTATATATAATATACAAGTACTGACATAATAAAAATTTCTTAATATAGTATTAAATTACTTTATAAATTATGTTAAGAAAATAATAAGTTTGTTAAGTAATTTTTAAAATTTTAATCATTTTTTTTATTGCTCAACATTTATTAAATTATATCACAATTAATAAATATATAGTATTTATAGTGTATAATTTTATATAATGATAAATATAGACTTATTGTTAATGAAAATAGTATCTTTTTATCACAACTTTATTTTTACCATTTCGTAATACTAATAATGTAAGATTTAAGAAAAATATGTATTTTTTTTCTAAATTAAAAATTTATGGGTATTTTATTTTTAACATTTTAATGGGAACTATATTTTATATTTTTAAATTCTTGTTAGAAAAATACGTATTTTTTTTTCTAAATTAAAAAATTTATGGGTATTTTATTCTTAAACTTTTAATGGGAACAATGGTTTATATTTTGAAATTGTTAAAACTTGATAAACTCTCCAATTCTTTCATATTTTATCCTTTGATATAGTTAAAATTATGTAAAATAAATTATATTAAAGGTTATACAATTCGTTGAAGTAAATGTAAAAATGAATAATGAAAAAGAAATAATAACATAAATTCTTATTGCGACAAAAAAAAAAAAAGAAGAAGACAAATAATGTATTTAGTAATAAATTATAATAACATACAAAACATATAGATCAAAATCATTAAATCTAAAATTTTAGATTAATAATTAATGAAAAATTATTTTCTAATTTTATTCATATGTGAAGAAATGTAGTACAACGATTTAAGTTTTCAACTTTTATTCATAATATTTATTAAATCATACTGCTATGCTTCATAAGAAGATCAAATTATATAAGAAATCAAATTTATTACGATTTAAATCCAACAACCATGCTTGATACTTGTACAAAAATATTATAAATTACTATACGTGGTACAAGATTAATGCCCACTTAAAAATGCACCGACTTTTCTGTAATATAATGATATTGATAAAATGTAATAGTGTTGACATACGTCAGTTGAGTTTATAAGATTTTATGAAGATTTAAGCCTTGTTTGTTATTAAATTTAAGTTTTTTTTAATTGTTAACATTTCAATAATCATTTTTTATAGATAATAGTAGTATTGTAAACTCTTACAAAGGTGTAAACTCTCGCAACATACCTTGGAATTTTTGTCAATCGTCGAATTCAAAGTTCTGTTTGGTGATTAATATTATTATAAACTTTTAGAGCCGGATGTAATATATTGTGAGTCCCTCGAGTTAAACTTTTTTATAAAAAAATGTAAAAGATTAATATGATGAAATGGGCACCAGGTAGGACAGTCCTAATTGCTGACGCGTTGGAAGATAGTCACTCTGTAGGTGGTATGACCGTATGATACACTTTCTCCACATGAAATCAAAATACTTCGTCTACAGTTATTTAATTCATTTTGAAATTAAAAATATATTTATCTTTTAACATGGTATCATTTTTAAAATTTCAAATTTTATTAGTGATGTGAATATATGTAATATTAAAGTTTATATTTAAGAGTTTTCTTTGTATAATTTATTGTATTTTATTTCAAAAAATAAAAATTGAAAAATTTCACATTAATTTTTAATTATAAAAGTTTACAAACTTATTTTATTTGAGTTAAATATATTCTAATTTTGAAACCAAAAAAAGAGTATCATTGTTGCCTTTTACAAAAGAGACTCCCGGAAAAACAAACTAAACCAAGCCACCGAAAAGACTTTTACCAGAATTTTCACTATATGTTTAGAAATGATGATGATACGGTCCTCACCCAAAAACTTTTACTAGAATTTTCCCTATTAACAGTAAAAAGGGGTGGTACCAAAAAAAAAAAAAAAAGTAAAACAGGGGAATGTTAAAGAAATTTAGTGCGACTACTCTAATAGTTCCCGTTAGGTGCGTTTCACCTATTCTATCATTTATAGCCATGCCTCCAGGATACAAGTGACCAAATGAAGGAGATTGACATATACATAAAATAAATTTTCAAATAATATTATAATATAATGATTTATTTCTTTTGTGTTTGTAATTCGATTTTGATGAATAAAATGTATTTGAATGTATTTGATTTTTTATTAATCCGCAAGATTCGAAATTTTGGGCTTCCCACTTTTTAGGGAAGATAATCGATGACCAGTGAGACCATTAGTCAGATTGCGAATATTTGATTTTTATGTTGAAACGAGTTTTTCTCTTTTGTGACACTCATTGGATTCTTGGATTTATTTTCTTTTTTTGATAATTATTCTCTATTATAATGAGATCTGCTTTATTTTTGTAATGCATTATTTTTGTTTGGGCGCTTCTTAACTAAGTATGTCTTTCAATTTTATGATTTTATCTTAGAAAGTATGCTTCATTAAACTTTAATTAGATGATATTTTAGATTATAAAATTTTCAGTTATAAATTTTAAGAGTATATGGTAACAGATTTCAATTTCTTATGAGAAGATTATTTGTTTTCTTGTAATTTAATTTGGATAATGAAATACTGATTATTTTAAATCTGAAAAAGAAGATTGGGCAAAACCTATTGACATTTTATTTTCAAACTAGTAAGGGTTTAAGGAAATTAAAACATATCCAGCTATGTTCTTCATCATCCCGTAAAACTACATTCAAGAATTTTTGTTACCAGAGATTTTCGTAGACTTTTATTGACGTGGTTACTCTGTTCCAAAATATCCAATAAATTAATACATAATAGAATAATTACTATATTTAAATTAAACTGTTAGTGACACACAATTTTTGTTTCTACATTATTAAAATTATATTTTTGTACATACGGTAGTTTGCGTAGAAAAATTTATCCTCTAAATTTCATAATCTCATAATTTTAAGCCGAAACGTAGATAATTTAAACCAATTTATTGATTCTCAATAGTGATTCTAGTCTTGTTAAACGGTGTTGCTTTTAACGCCGTCCGTATAAATTATTTTTGGGTAGACAAAGTGGGACTAAACAACAGAATTCAAATGGCCACTTTCGGTAAAGAGCAACTAGATAAGTTGGTTAAACTTAGCAATGCGGAAAGATACATGTCCAAAGTCGAGAGAGTTTCTTAGTTGCAACTAATTCTCATCAAACTCAAAGTGGGGAAGAGAACAAAAAGGTCCCCCACCATAACATAATATCCTTCATTCTTTTCACGAAAATATATTATAGTTTAAAATTTTTACGTGTTTGGATAAGAATTGTAAGTTTAAATAATGATTTTTTAACATGAAACTTATTATAGCTATTTTAATTAATAATAAGATAAGAAAATTGTATTGATAAATTTTATAAATTATAACATAATAATAAAAAAAGATTGAAATATATATATATATATATATATATATATATATATATATTTAGAATAAATCTCATTTTCAAATGTAACTTAAAAAAAACATAAAAAAAAATGGGGATCATTTATCTTCCGGGAATATTTTCCTATTTAAACTAAAAACGGTTGAATGTCAAAAACGACTGAATGTCCCAATTAAGGGAGCGTTGATCTGAGCTGAAATATTAGCATTCATGGGAAAGATCATATTTACCTTCGTAATTAACATTGTAATAGACGATAAGAATTTATTATAGAAGAAAAAAAAACCGAGAGTCGGTCTTAATCGTATAGCTTGAATACTTAGTGTGTATCACACTTAAATATCGATTTTGGTGTCAACAACTTGCCATTATTTATTTATTTATAATATTAAGAAATTATATTACAAATGGGGGAGGGAGGGGAAATACAAGCTTATAACCAATGGGGCTAACATGCCATCCCTTGACATAAACATTTTAGTAAAATTAAAAAAATCCCTTAATTAAGGAGAATTAACTAAACCTGATATGTTAATAATAACTTCATGCAAAACTGATTGGGTTTTCTACTACTTGTTACAGTATATACTAATTGCTAATTACCTTTCTTATATAAAATTATTAGAATGTGCACAATTTCATTGAATTTAAAGTTGAGGAAGATCATTATCTATTGCTGTCAATTATAGTTCCTTTTCAATTGCTCAATATTTTCTGGTATCATTTATGAGTATAAACATGTCTAAACCACATCCAAGTCTGCTTCTTGGTTCAGTTCCTTTATCTGTTACTGTTAGAATCGAACTGTTTAGCACCGGTTCAGAACTACAAACGTCGTAGAAACGTTTGAAACTGACCCTAAACCAAACCAAGCTGACACCATTTTGCCACCATAAGAATTACTCCATATATTCCACAAAAATAGTAATATTTAAATTTTTGACGACTTCTGATTTTGTAAATTTGACTAAGCATTAAATGTAAAAATAATAAAATTTTCTCATTAAATTTGTTATGTTGTAATGACAAATTTAAAAATATGACATTATAATGAAAAATTTATGTAAATATTACTATTTTTTAAAACAAATTTTATTATCAAATGTTGTTTTTTTTTTTTTAGAATGGATGGGGTATGAATTAGATGAGATAGTAGAAAAGGCAATGGCGGTGGATTCTTTTCTGGACAATAATATTGTCATAAACATGAATTTAAACTACACAAAGGACAGATTATAACAACATTCATGCTCAAATGTAACAAAAGTGGAGTACGTTATATGCACAATTTCTGGGTGATATGTGTACGAGTCACATTTACCAGAAAAGTTCAAGTACAACTTGGTGGATTTGAACACTTGTACAGGGCAGATGCAGGTTGCTTATAAGTGGGTATGCTACTAGTATCAACAAATCTGACTTCACCTGGGCGGAAATAAAGATCCCTATGCCTGAAATACGAGATAGAATGCACAATTTTCACATTGTCCAGATGATATACCTTCAGTCTTTAGTCCGCAAGCAAATTTATTACATAAATTCGTTTAGAAATCACTCACCTTCGAAGGTCAAGTCCAATTAATCCTGCTTGTAGTATTGTTAAGTTGTCAGAATCTGGTGAAACAATTATTACGGTGTCCTCCGAGTATTGTGTTTCAAGAATTGACATGAGTTGTGTCACGCGAACAAACACGTCCGCCACGCTCTCATTTGGTGTTCCATCGTTAGTAGGAGGTGGCTTGATATTTGGAGAAAGATTATCAGAATCATAAATCTGTAACATGTCAAAATTTGAGATTTGTCACTCTAATGAATAGTATTGAGATTTCAACCACACCAACATAAACATATGCATATGCATCAACCTACAAAGGGATTTTATTACCAAAAACCTACAAAGGGGTTTACTAATAAAAAGGGCTGAAAAGCAACAGAGTATGGATGTGTGATCAATAACAAAAGCAACAATTCATTTATAAAATACTACAGAGCACCAATATGAAATACAAAACAATTTAGCCACATTTGCACCTCCGAATTCACAAATGATATCTGCACGAATTAGTACAAATAAATTCGTAAATCTTACTTCAGAAATGGTATCTAAATTCTTGCCCTCGTACGATCCCAAGCCCCGAGCATCAAGAAAGCTGTATTCCGGAACTATATTACTGTAAGGGAATGCACAAAAAATGAAGTAATTCAGTAAAGTACATATTTTTGCAAACAAAAAGTGCAAAAGAAATTGAAGCAGCATATATCACCACAATGATAGATTGCTGATCAATTGAACAAGTACAAAGAATGTAAACCCCTCCCACATGGCCACATGAATACAATACAAAATGCAGAATCACAAAATGTCAATGCAATACGAACCGAGTTACTATTCGGGTGGTCAAATACTGAAATAATGTAGCATTATATTGTATTACTCAAATTGATATAGTATAAGTTTGGAAGTTGAAGTATATAATACGGAGTAGTACAATATAATGCTATGAATGTGAACTCTTCCCTCATGATAAACAACAGAAAATGTAGAATCGTATTAAATAATATAATCATCATGAACTATGACAAATAAATTAAAAATCACTTAAACTTTGGGGTGGTCAATACATTACTGAAGTTGATCAACAACACAGACAAAAGCTTGGGAGGTAAATCTAATTTTTCAAGTATAATGCACTCCATAATACCTTCTGTTAACCCGATTAACGGCGGCAATAACTTCAGCAGCCTGATAAGCCCTCTGGGTAATAGAAGGCCAAATCCAACAATTGCTATCACAAGCCCCTAGTGACTTCAATTCTAAAGCCGACTTCACCGTCTGCCTTTTACCGATCTCGGATAACCCATTATCCATTGAAGTTTTAGCAACTGGGTTAGTGTTAATTATCCCCATACTTTCATATTCAGACTCCCCAGCTCTAACCAAATAGTACCTACATCAAAACACATCCATTCAATCAAACCCCACCAAAAATAAAAATAAAAAAAAATCAAACATCTCTAGTTTTGAATAGTGATTTAGAGTTCTTACCTGTTGGTGAGGCGCGGAGGGGGCATCTGGAAGAGGCCGCGAGCATCAGAGACCGGAGCGAAAATGGGGAGTAATTGAAATTCATGGGGTTGAGGGGGAGCGAAGAATGGGGCGATTGAGATGGCGAGAGAGGTGAGTGTGCGACGGCGGTCGATGGATTTGAAGTAGTGATTGTGTTGTGTATTTTGAGGGTTTGTGGAAGGAGGAGATGATAAAATAGGAGGATTTGAGTGAGGGATTGTGTTGGAGGCGAATGTTAATAACATAATTCAACTTTCCAAGTGGATTCGATTGTGGAAATGGTCGAGCAGGGAGTACCGGAGGAGAGTGAAGACCACAACCCACTGGCATAGAAAATCTGGTGGTGTTTGAAATTCAGTTACCGAGATTATTTAATTATGGTACTACTTTGTGATAAGAAGCGTAACTAATGACTAAATCTTTTTTTTTTTTTGGTTTACACGAGGCCACTTGCACTCTCACATTCACGCATCAATAAATTATTTTATAAGTTTTTTATTAACTTATATAATTTAAAATTCAGATCTTTTTACTTTTTAAATGAAATACAAAATGATCAATTAAATTAACAATCAGGTCTAATTAATCAATGATTTGAATAAAAGTAATTTTAAATAATTTTAATGATAGCGATAGATAGAATATAATGAAGTTTCATATAAATTGATTAATAGTTAAAATTCTACGCAATTTAAATAATTCAAATTTGATAATTTTTTATGATGGAGAGAATCAAATACCATTAATCTTTATGATTATTTTTTTTTTGATAAAAAATGAATGAATAAATAAATACATGTTAATTATGGATAAAGCATGACATAAATATAAAATACCAAAATTTAGAGAACTTGGAATGCTAATTAGTAATCACCATGCATGCATAATATTTTGGTAAAAATAAAGTGGAGTTAATATTAAACTCGACTCAATAAAAAACTATCGAATTTAGGTCAAGTTATTCAAACTTAGAATAATTATCAAGATACATGCGAATAAAATGTAATTGAGTTTTGAATGTATATTGAGCATTGAACAAGTAACGATTATTTGTATCATTTACATTTATATATTTTTTGTATATAGTAATTCACAATATTTAATTAAAAAAATTATTGAAATATATAAAACTTAAATAGAGTATCGAGTTGAATAATGAGTCACTGTGTTAAATATAAATTTACAACTTAATCTTTCAACAATTTTAATATCAACTTAAGTGGAAGTTGAAAAAACCTATATCCAAAAAATGAAATAAATCGTACTTTAATAAAAAAGAGAGTAAAAGGCCTTTAAGATCGACTTTAAAAAAATTATTTAAGGTTACTTTCTATTTTAATATGTTTTGATAATTTAATCTTCAATTCAATCATACGAATTAAAAGAGTGAGTACAAATATTAAAACAAACAACTTTTCACATAATTTAGTGACAATTTTTATGGAATAAAAAAATTGAAAAATCTAAACCGTTGAAATATATAATGAAATTCTATACAAATCTTGTTCTTGTATGATATTTAATCCGTACAATTAGATTATTAATTAAATTATTAAAACATGTTAAGTAGAAAGTGACTTTACATAAATTTTGTAAGATAAATTTTAAGAGTTTTTTACTTTTAAGAATGTCTTGCTCAATTTCACTTCAGCGACTCAAATTTGAAAAAGATCAAAGTATAAATTAGAGCGGTTCAATCAACTTTAATTCATATGGACAATGCGACCCATGTTTTTTCACTTATATAAAAACTAAAAAAAAAGAAGAAGAAAAACTAAAACATAAAATAAAAAAAGAAAAAAAGAATATAAAAGAAAATACAGAAACATTCCAGGGTTTTGTTTTGCTGCCCCCACATTCGAGTACTACGATCAAATTCTCACCAGTTCGCTTCTGGCTTCTACTTTTCCCTCCCAAACGATTTCCTCCCGGAGCCGTCGTACACTTGAGCAGTTCAGTACCAACTACCGTTCCTCCTCCTCCTCCACCTCCTTCCTCTAGGGTTCCGCGTCGATTACATCTCAAATCATGCAAGCTCCAGTATTTGTCCTCAGTAAGTACCATCACCACCCTCTCTCTCATTTATTCCCTCATCCTTTTCACTTTTGTTGTAGATTCTGCATCCCTAATTCAAATGATTGCACTGGTTTCGTACTTCATGGACCGTTTCGATTGTTTTGTTGATTGTTATTAGGAGTATATTCATTGATCTGCCTACAATTGGTGCAATATATGCTTTCGCCTGAGCTTACAATGCGGAATTAATATTTCCCTTTTGCTTTGGGATGTAATAACTATGATCTGTTCTCATGCGTATTTTCACTTGAAATTTCTGAAGTTGGAGTTTATATTGTTGTTTGGATATGATAGTGTTCAGAGCTTTAGACGAGACTGGGAGAATACGTAGGTAGTTTCTTGATTAAGTTTACTCGACTTGTATAGACTTTAACAATGGTACCATTCAATGGCTCAGTTCGACAAATACATGGCCGTTTCAAATGCGTTTGTAGTACAATTGCAAAATTCTTAATTTTAAACTTCCTATTTGATTTTGGTCAATATAAAAGTAGACATTGTGTGGTACTTGCTTAATAATATGTTGTTATTATTATTATTATAAAATTTATCGTGAACGTTGAAGAAGTTCATATGGAAATTCGTTCAGGATTTTACAAACATAGTATGAGAAAACTCAAATGGGACTCTCTATATGGAAAAGAGAGAGTGTTGATTAATATGCTTTTATACCGAAGTTCACTAACGCTTCAGATTTAGCATAACTGTACTTTCGGGTGAACTTATTTTTGGCTTAGGATTAGTATGTTAGCTGTTATTCATTGAATGTATCTTAGAAGTTTTCCTCTTTATAGATTGTTAAGCATTTGGGTTTTTGAAGGTGATTTAGGTGAGGTTGGATAAGGCATGCTGGTGGTGTGCAAAGCTTATCTTAGTAAACGAAGTCACACTGTGGATAGTGTTTGGGAGTTGGAAAATGTGTTTCAAGAGAACTTAACTAGCTAAATATGCACAGTGAAACACACATTAGCTGATGATGCCAACATAATGAAGTCAATAAATTGATTTTATTATGCCTCAAAGGAAGCTGGAACTAATGAACGAAATCAAGAGGTGGGCACTCACATCATTGATATTTTGAGACAAATCGATATTTTACCATTTGGAATCTATATATTTGTGGAAAGGTATAAGGATTGTCAAATTGGCACAAGGTGAGATGTACATCGGTCAGGTTCTGCAGTTTGGAAGGAATTTCACAACCCAACCCAATGACATCCATTTGAAAGTAATGCAACCTAACCTGAACCAATTACTTCTCCAACCCAAATTGGTTTGGGTTGGCTTCACTTCATCAGGTAGCATAATAACCATTTTAAGAGAACTGCAGTATCACAACATTTACATGCACAAGACCAGAATAGCAATGGCCATATCAATCATAAGCAATAAAAACAAGCATCATCTAAGTTTAGACCAACAGCAAATCAATGGCACATGCTACCCAAAATCAGCAGAATGGGAAAAAAAATCGCTTTTTGGTCATCAATTTCCATTTGCAGAGATTGAAATAGAGACTACATTGTGACTATTAAATATAACTGCAAAATAATTAAAACTGAATTTCTGCAACAGGTCAGAAAGACTCAATTTTGGGCATCAAATAAGACAATTGAAACACCAAACCATACTTAATGAGAGATTTGGGCATTGGCTAGTGATTGATGTAATGGCTGTTACGAGAAATTGTGGAAAACTTGAAAAAACGACCTCAATTATGTTGGAAGGAAGTGACGAAGAATTCGACTACGGAAATTAGGACATTGTATCGAATCTAAATCGAGTGAATGAATGAATTGATGGTTGACTATGCTCATTGGTTGGTTAGATTCTCCAAAGATGATGACTCTCAATCTGCTTGCTGGCCATGTTTCACCTTAGGGTTAAAGCTTTCCCCAACCCTGCCCAATATACGTGTTGGACTGGTGGCCTTGACACAAGAATAATGTAGTAGTTTTTACAATAAAAGGCTTCTTTTATATTGCTAAAGTTTGGCTGTACTTTAGTTTTTGTAGATTTAGCCAATGTTTTCCACATGATCATCAAAACTGGTGGTTATTCCATTTGGATAGATTCATTCAGCACAAGGCTGAAAAATGATCATGTGGATAGTTGAAACCTAGCTTGTTACTGAGCCTTATGATGTGCCTTGATTTTTGTGAGGGATAACCATTACATTTTGTTGTTCATATAAGATTTCGGAATCAGAGGGTTTTTCTTGCTTCTGGGAAAAAAGGAATGACAGAATTTCTTCTAATTCAATATTCTGTATGATATTATCCATCAGCTATAACAACAGGTGAGCAGGAAAGCATCCCCTTGCTCAAAAGAATATTTGGTAGGGGGAGCAATTAAATTGATCAAATTGATGGTTTCATATGCTGCCATTAGCAAGCTCGTGTTTTTTTTTATATATAAAATTTGCTTGGCCACCTTATGTCATACATTCGTTACGGAGTATCTTATTATTGGAGACTCTTCACAGAATCCTTGCTGTCCCATTAGGTGGTATTTATTTTATTTAATATTTTTTATAAACTAAAGTAGCTAGAAACACTTTTGCAATGAAAAAAATCTTAAAAAGTGTTAGAATGGATTACGGTATTTGAACCATGGCTTATTGTTTCTCTTAATAACTAACTGTGCAGAGGATTCACTGACTCGGGAATCTGGAACTAAGGTGCACCATGATAATATTCAGGCTTCAAAGGTGAGATTGGCTTTATTGGCAAATATCTCGTGTAAAAAATTTATACAAGGAACACAATTTCAATTTTTTTAATGAAAGTCCTGTTATAATTTTATTCACCACCTTAGGTCTCCGCCTATGTGTCTTTCATCTTTTAGTTTCTGAATTTCTTGTGTAAGCTTTGGGGAATGCACTTATGCTTCTTAATCTGCACTCACTAAAAGAAGGGGTTTTTAATGCCGCAAGTTGAATATAGTTCATGATAAATTTGTTTCCACTAAAGGCAGGAGTGGACTGGGCTTAGTTAGATTGACTTTGATAGTTAAGCCCTGATCTGGTTGGAAATCTCTATTCTTTTTCTATTGTTATATCTATTATATTAAGCATTTGGGGTCTAAAATAAGAGCAGTGCTCTATAGTCCGACTTTAACATGCCGAAGTAGCATTCCGACTCATGTGACAGGTACAGATTGGTTATTTGCCAATAGGGGGTCCACCAAAGATGCACGATCTTTTACCACATATGTCGCAATTAACTTTCGAACAAAATTTTTCAGTCTAACAAGCATTACCGCTAAAATATAACTACCTTGGTCATTTTGTGTCATTATTAATATTGTTTTTAATTAAAAAAACTACCAACATGTTCACCCTTCCTTTTCTCCTACAATTGCTCTCTTTTATTTGTTTCAATATAGTTTCCTTCATTTAACTATTTTATTTCTTAATCCCTATATTTTCTATCATTTAAAGATGAATTAAATAAATTTTGATTTATCAATTTACTGAGATAGTATTTATTTAATTAAAAATTTAAATTAATTTATAAAAAAAATAATAAATAAATTTTGCACATGCATTGCATGTACCCGAAATACTAGTTAGTTTGATAAATCTTTAACCTTTCACATAATAGTGTGCTTGTTTATAGTAGCTATGTTTGTCCTGCAAAATTTTTCCGCATTCTGATCTTTATTTTGGTGCAGGCTGTGGCTGATATTATTCGCACTACATTGGGTCCTAGATCTATGCTGAAGATGCTACTTGATGCCGGTGGAGGTGATATTTTTTTTTGTCATATGATATGATGTTTTTTCTGTAGACTTTAAAAGCAAAATTTTCTTTTTGCTGTGCCCATTTTTCATTATAATGAGAAGTATTTATATGCATGATGGCTGAAATTGGAGTTTCTAACCAAAGACTTGTGAATTAGTGCAATTGATACAGCGGGTAATCCAAAAGATAGGGGTCAACAATTATTCCTGAATTATCTTATGTTTGGACAAGGGCGTGACCATGTTCTTACCCATGTTGAGGTTACAGTATACATTAGAATGGAGCACGGGCAGGGCCATGACTCTGCCTGTATTCAACGTTAATTTTAGTTTCCTACGTATTTTTAATATTTTTACTTTCCTTTTCTGATTGGAATTGTTCTGGACTATAAATACTTTATAATTAGGGTTTTGTATTCATCTCCTATTATCTTTCTTGCCAATAATCAATACAACTTCATTGTTTGGGAGACGATTATCATACAACTTCATTGTTTTGGGAGATTTTCTTCGTTGATTTATTCAAGGTTTTCTATCACGTGTGATTGGGGTGTTAAATCCAATCAAACCATTTCCGCTGCGTCAACAATCATTTAGAAAGAGGACTGTTAAAGGGCTTACCTACATATATGAAATTAAATATTATGATTGCATTGGAAATGGATTAGTGGAAATATAATCACTTTTTGCTAGCCTCTTAGTTTATTTCTGTAGCATTTGGGGGTTGGATGATTTTAGAACCACTTCCTCTTTGGTTCGATAATCTGGTGAGACTGTAAATGATTTCTGAGTGCTGCTAGTTTGAAGGTCTTATTGCCAAGGACCAAGAGTTATTATTGGTTTCCTTTGTGGAAAATAACAATTCTAGTACTATAGTAGTAGATTTCTGAAATGACAGAAACAGTTTGCACTCAGTTATGCTCTGTTAATTGCACGTAGTTGGCCTTGCAAAAAGAAATTCTACTGAAGAGGAATATATGTGGTAAATGCGAAAGATATGCTATTGGCTATACCTGAAATACAATGCAATTATAAATTTGTGAAAGAGAACACCAAACTTGTTCCACTTGAGTCTTGACATTACCATATATAACCTAATAGCGATTTGCGACCTCATGGCCTACAATGACCAATCATTGATGAATATCCTTTAAATATCCTGGAGGCTTTAGCTCATAGTTAGCAGACTTGCATCTCCATAGAAGATTCCTCTAGAACAACATGGAGTAGTGTTGACCAACATTGTTGCATCGTTTTCTTCTCTTTTCCCCTGAAAAGTACAGGATTATTAATGTTGGAATTGGTGTGTTAGATTACATGAGTCATATCTTCTGTGGGACACATTGAACGTTTGAGCCCCATTCATGATCTCACAGTTAGTCATACCATACTTCTCATGGTTGTCAACAATGAGTGTTAAATGGAGGTGTATCAAATTTGAATCCATATACGTATATAAATCAGATAATTAATATATGTAAGGTGTTTGTTGATAACTTTTATGGGACTATTTGAGGTGTACGTTGGCAAGATATTTTTATCTCATGTTATGTACTTTGATACTTATTCTTGTTTTTGTTTCTGTTTGTTATTTAGGTTTTAGTAATATTAATTACAAATATCTGCTGATTATTGTTGGCAGGAATTGTGGTCACAAATGATGGGAATGCCATTTTACGTGAGTTGGATGTTGCTCACCCAGCTGCAAAGGTATTACATTCGTATCAACTGTTTTAACCAAGATACTGTTATCTACTTGTCTGTGATTTTGGGATCTTCTATATTTCTTTTCTTATTCTTTTTGGTTTTTCCTAAATTTTACTATTTGATTCCACCTGAGTTATTGGGTACTTTATGAGTTGTACCATATATTTCTATATTATTCATGTTTTTGCCTTCCAGTGACTTCATTACTGAGAATGTTGTTCTTTTATGACAGTCCATGATAGAATTAAGCCGTACACAAGATGAAGAAGTAGGTGATGGAACGACTTCGGTCATTGTTCTTGGTAAGTCCTTGTAAAAGTACCCATTGATGAATGTGGACTTGCTTCATTATTTAGTATTGATAGTGATACAACTGCTATGATCTTGTACTGTTTGATGTCCCATACCAGAGATTAGTACTGCCATGAAATGCATGTGATTATCGTGGAGTTCTGGTTAGGCGGAACACTGGTGATGCTGATGTTTGGCTATAGAGAAGAAGATAGAATAGTAGAATACCTACCCCCCACCCCCTCCCCCCCAATTTTACTCTATTTGGTTGGCATACAGAGAACAGCTCAGACTTTGAAGAGATCTTAAAATTTATAGCTGTTAAATAGATCTCCACTCCGAAACCATTTTTCCACCTTTATGTGATATGATTTCATGATAAGCTTTTTTCTACTTTAATTGGCTCATTTTTCCACCATTGTTCTGTTCCATATTACTCTGTATATGGTTGTCCATCCACTACTGACTGTTAAAATGAAATTTTTTTTTTGGAAGCTGGTGAGATGCTTCATGTTGCCGAAGCTTTCATTAACAAGAGCTACCATCCTACTGTTATCTGCCGAGGTAATGTTAAGTTGTTAAGGGGTGAAATTGTGCGAAGAGCCATTCCCTTACACTAATTGTTTTATTGTGCTTTTGTAGCATATAATAGAGCTCTCGAGGATGCTCTTGCTGTGCTTGACAAGATTGCAATGTCCATTGATGTGAATGACCGTAAGCTCCACCAATCCTGTTGAAGTTTTCTCAAGTTAAATTTGGATAATGTTAACCCCATACATCTATCTTGCTTTTGGCAATAATTATCTTTATAGAGTTTTGCTCTATAATTCTAAACTTTATACATTTTTGAAGTACTTGCTAGTTTTCTTTTCCCACTAAATGCTTCTGATTCGTGTGATGCGACTCTGTGGTAACTTGTGCACCTAAATTTTTTGTTTAAATGGCAATAAAACAGATGATAGCTTTTGCCGTCTCGTTAAGAAATGCAATAATTTATTCTAACTTTACAAATTTAAAAGCAAATGTGAGATACTGTATAGATATTTGATCTCTTGTAATTAATCTAGAGCTGTTGTGTTATGCTTGTTCATTTGGGTGTAGTAATATTGATTTTTACAATAAGATTTCACTGGCAGGTGGCACAATGTTGGGATTGGTGAAAAGTTGCATAGGCACAAAATTTACTAGTCAATTTGGTGATCTAATTGCAGTAAGTTTGTATCTATATTTAATTCTGGGGTTACAATGATTGTTTGCCCAGGTGGTTTATTGTATCAAACTTCTTGTTTCTATCCATGCTCATTCCTTTCATTGTTCTTCTCTTTCTTTTTATTTTGTTCTCCTCTTCCTTCTTTACTCTTTTGCCTTATTCTTCTGTATAGTTTTCTATGTTGGTCTTGAGCCATCCAATTCCTCCCCCCAAAAAGAAGGGTTATATTTGATAAATATACTTAGGAAAAGAATTATCTATCAACATTCCTTCATTTCACATGTAGTCCGATCATCAAAGCTCTTCAACTTGTTCTGGTAAGTAGCTCCAACCATTAATTTGTTGCAATATCCAATGGATTAAGCATATTGGTTGTTGCCAATATCTAATGGGTTAAGCATAATCATTTTGTGATACAATCACCCTTACCCTAAAAGGAATAAGAGAAAACCAGGAGGGGAAGAGCACCTGGTTAGACAGCTAAATGTTTGGATGTTTTGCTATAATTTGTTCCGGGTTTTTTTGATTGCTGACCCTTAATATGTTTCTGGTGCAGTAACTGTAACCAGATCACAAATTCTTATAATTTGTTTCAGTTTTCATGACCCTGTAATAAAACATTCCAGCTACTTCATATGATGCTGAACTATTAAATTCTTCTGTCTTATTGATCTTATTTGGTTGGCTGCTAGAATCTAGCACTTGATGCAACCACAACAGTTGGCGTTGATCTTGGTCAGGGACTGCGGGAAATTGATATTAAGAAGTATATAAAGGTTGAGAAGGTTCCCGGGGGTCGGTTGGAAGATTCTATGGTTCTGAAAGGTGTCATGATAAACAAAGATGTCGTTGTCCCTGGCAAAATGAGAAGAAAAATTATCAATCCCCGTATTCTTCTACTTGATAGCCCTATTGAGTATAAAAAAGGGGAGAATCAGACCAACGCAGAGTTGATTAAAGAAGAAGATTGGGCTGCCCTTCTAAAAATGGAGGAAGAATACATCGAAAACCTTTGCATGCAAATACTGAAATTTGAACCCGACTTGGTGATAACTGAGAAAGGGCTTAGTGATCTGGCATGCCATTATTTTAGTAAAGCTGGTGTCAGTGCTATCAGGAGATTGAGGAAAACAGACAACAATAGAATTGCTAAAGCATGTGGAGCCGTCATTGTAAATAGAGCAGATGAACTCCAAGAATCAGATGTAGGAACTGGGGCTGGACTTTTTGAAGTCAAGAAAATTGGAGATGAATTCTTTGCATTTATTGTTGAGTGCAAAGATCCTAAAGCTTGCACTGTCCTTTTGCGCGGTGCTAGTAAGGATCTCTTAAATGAAGTTGAGCGGAATTTGCAGGTAATATATTAGTTTGTAATTAGAAGTTCCTTTTATGTAATGAGAATATGCACTTTCAAACATTTGTCGTTTTCAGGATGCTATGTCTGTAGCTAGGAACATCATAAAGAATCCAAAACTTGTTCCTGGTGGTGGTGCCACAGAGTTGACTGTATCTGCAACGCTGAAGCAGAAGAGTTCATCCATTGAAGGCATCGAGAAGGTATAAAACTAACATTCGACATCTTGGTCCTATATGCTGTAATTTGTCTACATGATAGTTCTGATGATTCAATTTAATGAGACAGTGGCCATATGAAGCTGCCGCAGTAGCATTTGAGGCTATACCACGAACATTGGCACAGAATTGTGGTGTAAATGTCATTAGGACTATGACCACGCTGCAAGGGAAGGCAAGACCCCTCTGCTTTATTGTTTTAATGTGAATTCTTGTAAATTATAATTACCTTTTCCTATATTTTCCTATATCTAATATATATATATATATATAAATAATGCAGCATGCTAATGGTGAAAATACTTGGGTTGGAATTGATGGCAATACGGGTGCAATTGCAGACATGAAAGAATCAAAGGTTTGAATATATAATTGAACGTGCATGTGTCTTCCATTTTATGTTCTGTCATGGATGGTTTAATTTGCTGAGTACTTTTATCTGTTTCATCACCGCACCTTATCTTTTGTAATGCTGTTTTTCTGTTTCCAGATATGGGATGCTTACAATGTGAAAGCTCAGACCTTCAAGACGGCCATTGAGGCTGCTTGTATGCTTCTGAGGATTGATGATATTGTGAGTGGGATCAAGAAAAAACAAGCTCCAGGGGTAGCTCCGTCAAAACCTACAATTGAGCAAGAAGGAGATGCTGACAATGAGCAAATGATTCCCGAGTGAAGTATTGATTTCAAAGTTGGCTCACGTTGAAGTTGTAGTTTCAGCAGCCGAGTCGTCGTGTATTGTAACAATTGTTAGTCGGTCATGTTTCTTGCCCTGGTTGTTACCTGAAATTTTTGTTATTTTTCTGACATGTTCCCTCTGTTTCTTTTTATTACATAGAAAACTATGACTTCCATTCAAACTCTGATGTTCATACCTTTAGCTTGTTTGGGCTTTTAGAAAAATTGTAATTCCTTGGGGCTACTGATTTCGGGTTACTTTTAGAAAAATTTAGCATGACTTGATATGCTACGTGAGGAGGCCCTGTGAAAGATGTTTTAGGAAAATGTCTTTGGAAAATTTATGTAGTTCGATGAGCCAATTATCGATGGAATTGCATGTCTGATGTCTACAGTATCGACTCTATTCAATTGGATCGAGAAAAAAACGATCTTTCTTGTAGTACTTCGTATATAAATAGGTCTACGGAGTTCATTGATATTAAATCTACGCAGTCGAAGAAATAGTAAATGTTGATTAATGGAGACTGAATTTTAAATTTATAGTTCTATTATCGTAATTGTATGTAGGTAGTTAGGAAATAAATAAAATAAACTAATGAAGCTCACTAGCTTGATTTTCTATTAATATAATTTTACAATATCATCTAAATTAATTTCTTCAATAGCTTAGTTAGGTTGTGTACGTCATTAAGGAGCTTACTCTCTTTCTGAAAATGTAGAAGTCTGAAACATGAATATTTTCTCAACATAGTGGCTGATCAGAATTATATGGAAATAATACACTTCTTTAAGGATATAGCAGCGAATTTTGTGTGTACACCACATACTTTATTGTATTGAGATGGATTTGCAACCTAAAGTGCTAGAAGGGACGCCAGAGTTTAATGGTTTGCTAACACATTTGGCAAACTTCTTAGGATAGTAGTCAACTACAAATTAAGCCATTTATTACTCTTCCGAGGATAGGATGGCTCATGGCCCCTTTTATTTTAATATTTTCTCAATTGACATTGAAGAATAGGGATGTGTAGCTGCATCCACTGTATAGGTTCCACTTATCATACATCTCTCAATTTTAATTTTATACAGGGAGTGCCGTATTAAATTACACACGAACAAAAAAAACTGAAAGTAGATACTTTGAAAAGGAATCATATCTAAGTTAGTTCTAGTGGATACATTAATTAATGCTATTACAGTGATACATGCCACATGAAGCCAACTAAGTTTCTCCTTCAAATTTGTCATCTTATGGATCTGTTTTACACATTGATCTTCGTGCTCAACAGGAATCATTTCAAATGTTCCCTCTGCTCTCTGGTAACGCACCAGTACTTGCTTGTAGTAAATTTTATATTATTTGGTCGAGGAAGGGACGTCTCTCTGATATTCAAAGAGTATTCTGACCCTTGTTTTCTGCGCATGACTTAGATTCTCCCATGCCATAAAACGTTTGATAATTTTGTGTAGGTGGTCCTTCCACTACAAAAAATGAACCACTTTGCCAGTTTCCAAGTGGCCAATTTTCTTGATTCCTCAACCCTCTTTCTTACCAATAACATTTCAACCATCTTCACCGATTGCGGAAACACTCCCACTGTTTTTAGGATAAATAAATGGTGCACTGTTTGTGGTGAAAATCCGTAACAAAAGAAAAAGAAGAAAAAATTAAAAAACTAAAAAACTTAATTTCTTAGTAAACGTCAAGGTTCTTACAAAATAAGAAGGCTAGAGTCCAATGGTTAGATATTTTTAATCTTTTCGGAGTAAGAACTAATAATTAGCTAAATGTTTCTAATGAGATAATTTTCGAGAGAGGTTGGTGTCAGCAAATATGCATATGCAGTGGTGGATTCAAAAATGTAATAATAGGTGTGCTAAAATAAAAATTTTAAGAAAACAATACAATTTTTTTTGGCGCTTAAAATTTTTTCTTAAAAAAATAATGGAGGTGCGCGCGCCCTTACGCACCCCTGTAAATCTGCCCATGTGCATATGATGTAAATATATAATGTGACTTATCTAAAAAATATAAGTTATTTTTTTGTCTTTTTTTTTCTAACCAAAATAACTGCGACATGTAATATATTTTTTCCACATGAGTTGTCACGTTAGTAGTCTCGGATAAAGTCTTGAGTTTCAAGTACGGATGATCGAATTCATGTCCCAACCCCTTTTGTCTGTTGGGCCACGAGTCGAAAGCCCGTGGCGTTCCAAAATTTTCACAATTGTTACGCCAAGTTGTGCCATTCAAACATTCCGTAGCACCTACTGACTTCTATAACACACTACTTTCTTGTTACACACACTCTCCAGTAGTGAAGCCCTCCTCGCTACTCCCGACTTGAGGCAGGAGTGTATATTTACAAGTTTCTCGTATTTATATTGTTGCTGACTTTGCTAAATGCACCCGCAAACGATTTGGAATCTCATGTTTCATTTTGTATCTCACTCTAGATCTTATTCTATTTTATGACTATGCAATTAACTCAACATAATTATAAAATTACAAGTAAACATGTTGTTGGCATAGGACAAGGAAATATTACATGGATCACAAACTAATTAAACCGGTTTCAAAGGGTATTACAAAAAAATCCATCTAGTTGGTAGTGGAATGAAATATTTTGGTGCCTTTTTCAAAACTCATAGGAGGGATATTTTGGGTTTAAATTTGAGCATTGCTTATTCAAACAGTGAAAGTAAGTTGCATATTTTGGAACTTTGTCTCTCACTCTGACAGTTCTCATGTTTTTTACCTTTTTCATATGTCAAGTTCTAATCTGTAATTTCGAATCTTTAGACTATTTCAGTTAATGGAATCCCAAATAAAGGAAATTCTAGTAAAGTAAAAAAGAAGCAAAAGAAAAGTAAAAGAAAAGGAGATTTTATCTCTTATTTATGCTTAACACTAGCTGCATGCTACTAGCATCCAAAAGCACATAAATTAAGACAACCCCATCTCCTTCATCCCCCTGTCAAAAATGGATAGGAAGATGCAACACTTCACTACTACCTCTACTCTTCCTTTCTTCTTCTACTTGTTCTTTTCGATAATTTCATCTTTCACAATTGTAAGTACAATATTTCATTCATCCTTATTATGCAATTTTCTTTATATTGTTTATTTTTTATGTCAATTTGTCCATATTTAACTGTCTCTTTGTCCCTAATTCGTTGTCATTTTCTTTGATAACAAATTAAATGCAGGTTTCTTCAACTCAAATTATTAAACAAAACCCATTTACAGCCAAAGCCTCTTTGATTCGTTACTGGAACAAACAAATCTCTAACAACCTCCCAAAACCCTCTTTCCTTCTCTCCAAATCCTCGCCTCTCTCCGCCGTAGACGCCGCCTTCTTCACAAAACTCGCCGCCCAGAAATCCCTTAACTCCCATCTCGCCACCTTTTGCTCAGCCGCAGACTTATTCTGTCTCTCCGACACCTCAAAACCACCCCCAAATAGAGACGCCAACTTCGCCTTCTACAACAACAAAAAATTCTCCAATTACGGAACCTCCCGATTCTCCGGCACCGACATTTTCAAAAACTACTCCGGTGGCAACAACTTCGCCTCGAGCTCCTTCACCCGCTACAGCCGCAGCTCCATCGCCCACCACGAGACCTTCACCACCTATGCCAGTGACGCCAATGTCGCCAACTCGACCTTCACCTCCTATTCCGCCGCCGCAGCCGCCGGCTCCAGCGAGTTCAAAAACTACAACCCCACTGCAAATGTGAACAGTCTGGACTTCACGTCTTATGACTCCGACGGTAAGCGTCACGGACTCTCCTTCACCAGATATGTAGATGATACTAATTCCGGTAATGAAGCATTTGTCAGTTATGCCAAAAAAGGAAACTCCACTCCGGTGGATTTTACTAATTATGGAAATACGTCGAACGTTATCGGTTCGACGTTTAGCAGCTACACTGAGTTGGGTAGCTCCGGTAACAATTCGTTCAAGGGTTATAGTTTTGATTCTAATAATCCCAAGAACAATTTTAAAGGCTATGGTACCGGTATTAAAGGTGGGACCGATACATTTTCCAGCTACCGCGACAGTGCCAATGCGGGATCCGATACGTTTCAATCTTACGGAAAAAGTTCGAGATCGGAGAAATCGAGTTTCGTTAACTATGGAAAATCGTTCAACGAAGGAGCCGATACGTTTAGAGAGTATGGTAAAGGAACCACGACTCAATTAACCGATTTCAAAATGTACGGTTTGAATTCTACGTTCAAAGAATATGCTCGTACCGGTATATCATTTGGGTTGTATTCGAAACCCAGATCAAATTTTACTGATGCGGATTCAAAGCTCAGGTCCAGGGGCAAATCTGGAAATTCAGCCACCGGGAGGTTCTTTAGGGAGCACATGTTAAAGGAAGGAGTAGTCATGAGAATGCCTGACATAAGGGACAAAATGCCTAAAAGGTCTTTTTTACCCCGCTCAATTTCGTCGAAAATACCGTTTTCTACCAATCAATTGTCCGAGCTTAAACAAGTGTTTGGAGCAACACAAAATTCAAATATGGAACGGATTTTGGTCAATGCGTTGGCGGAGTGTGAGCGAGTTCCGAGCGCGGGTGAGTCGAAGCGGTGTGTGGGCTCGGTCGAGGACATGATCGACTTCGCCGTTTCGGTTTTAGGCCACAATGTGGTGGCGAGGACGACAGAAAATGTTAGTGGATCAAAGAAATTGGTGATGATCGGAAAAGTCAAAGGAATCAATGGCGGAAATGTAACTAAATCGGTGTCGTGCCACCAAAGTTTGTACCCTTATTTATTGTACTATTGTCACTCAGTACCTAAAGTGAGGGTATACGAGGCCGATATTCTTGACGTGGAATCAAAAGCCAAGATTAATCACGGTGTTGCCATTTGTCACGAGGACACGTCAGCATGGAGTCCAGGTCATGGAGCTTTCGTGGCACTAGGGTCGAGCCCTGGCAAGATTGAGGTGTGCCATTGGATTTTTGAGAATGATATGACTTGGGCCAGAGCGAATTGATCCAACATAGATAGATTTTTTGAAGTTGTTTGTTTTTTTTTTTGTATTGTTTACATAATAAATATCATCACTAGATGGAATATTGTGTTTGTGCCAAAAATGTTGAATTTAAGTTGAGATTTTCTTTTTTAACTAATTAACCTGCATATGCCACCTTAATTCATGATCCGAATTAAAGCCTTGATATTGCATATTTGCATGTAAATTAATTAAAAGTACTTTTAAAATCTTTCAGATATATATGTGGGTGTGTGTGAGTGTGGGTGGTCAGATTCTCGTTTTTGTTCACTTAGTTGTGAAATTTAAGAAACACAATTAATTGAGCATTATATTTCATATCTTCGGTCTAAAAAGCATGCCATGACCTGTAGCAGCTAGCTGTAGTACTGTGTCGGGATATATGGCATGAAATATTAGAAGAAATAGGTTGTATGTAGTACGTATGTATATACTGCTACAAACTGATCATTGCTATTTGCTAGCTAGCTGCTTAATTGTCAATATATGTATCCACTCGCCAAGCATCATAAAAATATGTTTCAAGGACGTACACATTGATGCTAATTAGTACTCTCTTATTAGTTGTTTTTCTAGACTTAATAATAAATTTAATATATTTATATTTGTTAATCATTGATCTTGATTTATATAATTTAAGCTAAAACAACTACTAATAAAAATCGGAGGGAGCAGCTTTCACCTGCTTTTTAAAGATTTGCCGTTTGTTAGTTATGTCCATGACTTTTCTTTTTTGTTCTATCAAGAATATATACTTGTGGTTCATTCTCAAAAGTTAAAATCAAAATACTACTCCCTCCATTTAAAAAAATTAGTTCCAATTGCAAGTAATTTTTTTTCTATATTTGATTTTTTTTGTTATGATGCTATGTTTTTAAAGATATCATAATTTTTTTATCTTAACATTCATTGAACATTTATAATACATTTTATAAAAGAATTTATAGTTTCAACATGTAATTATCGATTAAAGATGTAATATTAATATCCGTCAATATTTTTTTTTGTGGAATATAAAGTGTACTAATCATCAATTGGGCTGTCTCGTTGTCTACTTACTGTCTCTTATATTCTGTATTACTTAAAATTTAATTTCCTTAATAAATATCTTAATATCGGCTAACTTGTTTACGAGGAAATGAGAGGCAAAAGAAGAGGGTCCTACTAATCAAATGTCTTCATTATTGGGACTCTTTTTTCTAGAAAATTTAATCATCATCTTTTTCCCATGTTTCACTCTTTTTAAATGTTTCCTTAGGGCATCTTCCCTATTCCATGTTTTGTAAACGTGGTAAATCTTGTCAGATGACTAATCATTGCGTCTTTGTATATATTTTTTCAAACTTAGTTGCAGAATAAGGCAAATAAACTCCACAGTTTGGGTTGTTTTGCTGGGAAAAAGAAAAGAAAGAGAGCAATATAAAATGACAGTCAAGTTTTTAATGCATAAAACCAAGAAATAATGAGGCAGTGACCTGTGACATTATGCTTCATTTTTGTGCAAGACCAATTTTTTTGAAATAAATTAAAAGGATAAGGAGAACCAGATTTCATCTTTCTTTTTCTTTCTACTCACTGAAATTTTAAAACGGTAAGCAAAATTCTCAACTGATTCGTTTCAAAATTTAGTGCCGCCAGAAATAACTTATCAATTGGACTGTCACTCTAATAATATAATCTTTTGGAATATTCATTAAATCGATAAAAACAATGTATTAAGATATATCCTATAATTTGAAAGGGAAAATCTACAGACACATAAGAACTACAGAAAACTTTTAGTTGCAGTTTTACTAAAACCCCCAAAATTCCATCATTTAACCATTCCTCTTTTTTCGTTGGTGCAGTTCGTTTCCACCTTCTCCCACTTAAGGGGCAATTGGACTCCTAATATAACTCCATATTCTGATATCGCAAACCATCTCAAATTTTGTGAAAATCACATTTCATGGACTGATCTGACCATCAGTGTCATCATCTGCAGTCAAATACAACTGAAGTACATGTGAAAACTATAAACCAAAAGTGGAAGATTGCAAATGCCAGATCCTAACACCTGAATCACACCTTTTTTTCTTTTCAAAAAGTGATATTGTACTTGTGGTTGTAATATGAACTAGATTCTATTATGGATTTTTGACTTCTGCAAATGAATTTTTTTTGGGATCGAATTGAAATAGCAAATTCAATTTTAAATATTTTGTATACTGGCTTAAAGAAGTACATAGTATTAGTGTACAATGTTATTAAGTTTGGTCTTTTGGGGGATATAATTCACCGCGCATGGCAACTGTTATCTCTTAGAAGTACTCTAACTCAATGTAGAAATAAGCAGTTATTTTTTTGGCCGCAGAAATAAGCAGCTTTAGTATCAATATTTTTAGGCTGTGCAAAACTAGAATAAGAGCCTACATTTGTCTCTGTAACTCAAATAATTGCGACTTTTTTCTGAATCATCAAAACTAATATTAGATTAGATTAGTCAAATTCCGAAGAGTTTTAAGAACCACACATGGTGGATCAATCCCCATAACAGTATGAAGAAGGTAAGTATAAACAAGGTTTAACCCTAGAAACAAATTATTGATTATCAAGAAAAAAGATTTGCATCTCAGAAATAGTACCACATATGGGGTGGTACAAAAGACTTGCATCAAAGAACACAAAACAGTATGAAAAAGGTTTAAGCCTAGAAACAAATTATTACAGTTTATAGTACCATATATGACTTGCATCTCAGAACACAAAATGCTATGCATACTGCTTTATAAAAAATTGTTTGTGCTAATATGCTATGCTGCCGTTGATGCTCAACTACGAGTCTATGACGATACTGAATTTTGCTATTTTCATCGATCAGTATCAGACTTAACAAATGAATAATTGAATAATAAATGTGAATAATTATAATATGGCTACTCTAACTCATTTTCTCTCACATTTATTTTACAATTGACAAATATTATTTTTTATATTTATTTTATTAAAAATCTTAAATTTTAAAGGAGTACATGATGATTCAAAAAAATTAAGACACCAAATATGAGATCAAAAACATAGATGGGTCCATTCCTGTGTACAGAGTCCTTACACTACTACTTGCTTTGGGTCCGTCAAAGTCCACCCGCCGCCGGGTCTATTTTCCCAAACTCTCAAGACGTTAAACTACATTCCACACACAAATTTATATATATATATATATATATATATATATATATAGGGGTCGATTCATATATAAAACTTGTTTTGTAAATTTTTTCAGAGCTAACACATTTATAACCGGCTATCGGAAATTTAAATGCGGGATAACACAATAAAAAAAAAAAAAAAAAATCCTTCCCGCCAATGAGACTGACAAAAGGCAAAAAAAAAAAAATTATTTTTATTATAATCAAATACTATAATACTTTGAGTTATAATAAAATACTTTGAGTTATAATAATTTATTTTTTTAAGTTTGATCTCTAACGTTGAATTATCCGATCGACGGTTATAAATGTGTTAGCTATAGATCGGCCTTCATATATATATATATATATATATATATGAAAAAAAAGAATATAAGTCATATTTTAGTCAAACTTGTCTAAAGTCACTAATTAAAACAAACGACATAATTTAAAGTTTAATAGCCCTTCATAAGATTTTTATTTTTTATTTTAATAAATACTATATAATATATATGATGTTTAAATATGAAAATATTCAGATTTCGTACACGAAACGACTAGTTCCCTAATCGAATCAATACATGGAATGGGAGAAGCGTGTGAACATGTACGCTCGTGTTTCTTATGTCAGAAAATTTCAGTATTGAAGAAAACCTAATTGATTGTGTCAGTAATATGGCTCAATATCTATCTTCGTTTTTTCTTGATTGAAAACTATTATATTAAATTTTTATTTATTTGTATATAAATTGTGAAGCCTATAACTCAGTTGATGTTTTTCGTAGATTGCATGTGATCCATGACGGATGATTATTAATTAGAACTAGACCTTTTTTCCCCTTTTTCGGGGTGACAAAATAAAACCATCACCTAAAAACTCAGGTATATATTTACATATTTATAATGTTATAGTGTTAATCTAAAGTAAACTGTAATGGTTTGAAACCATACTTAGAAAAGGTTATCATAACTATTTAGAACGATCTTTAGATCATAAACAAACAAAATAACAAAAAATATCTAACAAATCAAAAATCCAAAAAACGGTAAAAACAAAAAAGGTTTTAGTATCATTCACGATACGTCTTAGTGTTTGGTATATATCCTTTTTCATTTTCGTTTTTTCGTTGCTAAGCGTGTTTGGTAAAATATCAAAACAGAAAAAGTTGGTTTACGAGACATAAATGCAATACTTCCTAGAGTATTTTTCATAAGACTATGTATATATATAGGAATATGTGGTTGAACGACAAAATGACAATCCAATGAGTTCAAATTATAGAGTTGACTTGACATGGGAGAAGTCAACTAAAAAATTAAAAATTCAAGGCTAAATTGTACGAAGAAGTTATTCATTTGATTATTGAACAATGAGGACATCAAAAGTGAAGACTATCATGGTTTGAACAAAGTCTCTAAATTAATAAATGCACAACAAAACACATATTTTCTGTTCCACAAAATAAAAATTCACATTTTACTTTTACTTTAATTTTTGTTGATCTACGATTTTTTATCATCCAAACTGTGATACAAATATATTATGAATTAATTAATTAATGTACTCCTTAAAATTTATAATTTTTTCTAAAATAATTATTATTGTAAATAAAATGGAGTACTCGAAGAAGTATAATCATAAGCGGACCCACAGGGAGCCCGTGTCTGCAAGTATGCACCCACAGCTTTTATAATTTTACTTTAGTAGTTATACTTGTACAATATTTTAATTGTTATGTTAACCTAGGAAACATGATTGTTATGAATTATCAAAAATCAAAAAAAGTAATACAGCATATACCATCGGAATAAAAATTTAATTGTTCAAATAGTAATTATCGGCAAAAATATTAACTGTCGATATATATGGCACTAATTTTACTCTAACAAAATGGATGACTCTCTTCTCGACTTATTATTATATTTTGGTTTAATCTCCTTTTTAACTAAATAATTTAATATGTCATAAATGTCAATCTGTCCGATGATTATACATTTATATTTAATCTTGATAAATAAATAATTAAATGTATTATAAATGAATAATCAATAACTCATCATTTATCTCATCTATACCAGATTTTTTAATATATAATATACCATAATAAAATAATAATATTTTAAAATTTTATTATTTACATTAGTTAATTCTATAATTAATAGATAATGTTTTATTATACAATAAATTATATTATATATCACATTTATATATGTAAAATAATTATAATATAATATTAAAATATCAGTATATATGTAAATTATATATTATAATATATAATATTAATATATAAATAATATTAATTTAATATTTATATATTATGTATTAGTTTTATATGTTATAATATATTAATATATTATATATATGAAATACTATATAACAATTATAATATAATATATATGTTAATATTTTATACTAATGCATTATTAATTATTATAATATTTTATTAATGGATTTAAATATAAATAAATATTAGTTTTTCTATTAAATTAATATATAATATTTTAATACAACTAATATGTGTGTGTGTATTTGTTAAAGTAAGATTATAGAATAATATATAATTTTGATGAATGTGAATAGTGATTTTATAGATTTAAAGATACACCGTTCATAATCATCAAACTAACTTTAAAATACGGATATTAATATAATTTTTTTTATCAAAATTCTTTAAATATAAATAATGAAATTGAGTTTAGAGAAATTGATATGGGTGCTCTTATAAGCTGATATTTCAGCCGTACCATCGATAGATTTAGATAAGAGTATTTATAACACGAGTCAAATAGCTCTCACTCGCTTACTTATATTTAAACAATTCTTACTACTTCAGTAATTAATAATAATAGGATGTGTACCAGATATCGTACGTTATCCTTTACTACGAAGTCTACGACGTCGTATGAAACGAAATTGTGTTCCCACACCATATTTTCTTAAGTAATCACATACTTTACCATATTACCGTATCTTAAAAAAAACATAAGGAGAAGAAACTATTATGAAACTTAAAAGATATTTATTGTTAAATTTGTTATTGATATATTCAATCACGGGAGTACACATTTATTAATTAGTCAAGCCAAAATATCCTGTTTATATTTCCTATTGTGTGCATTTCATTTACAACCTCGAGCCGAAACTTTGCTATTTATCGTAATATGTATATTATTTTTTTGCATAAAAAGTGTTATATTAAAATCCATTCATACTAAAAGTATAGAATCTTTAAATTAAAAGTAGGTTGTTAATTTGTGAAAATTTTAAAACTATATACCGGAATATATGTATATAATTGTTCTAAATAATGTTTCCGTTTGCTTTGACTTAAATTTTAAAAATTTTAAATTTTAAGATTGTAATATATATTACAAAAATGTATAATTTATAAAATTTTAGTCAAAACAAGCTGTATTAATATACAACCATCATAGTATTTTATATAAAAGTATTTTACACATGTACACATGAATATATATATATATATATATATATGAAATAATGGGGGTGGACACATAAGGATATTAGTGAAGCCAAAATATATACCGTTTATATGCTTTAATAACCTATTTATGTGCATCACAGTTTTAGACGCTTGAGCTGAATTTCTTTTTTCGCTATTTATCGTATTCAACAGTAATGTACTCATAATTAGAGGAAATGTATATTATCCCACTATTTATAATACAGGGGCAGCATATATGCTCAACGGACACTGTACTTGGTCGAATAAGAAGATAATGGAATTGGAGAAAGTGACAGATATAGTTGTTGTACACATTTAGATATGACATATGGATGGTAGTATAATCTTATTTATTTATGATAAGTTACAAACAATTAACCAGTTAATTAGATGAAAAATCTGTATATTCTCCCTTCCCCTTATTTTATGACTGCTTTGTAATGAAAATTTCTCATATTAAATAAATCCCGTTCAAATATTACTCCATAGCAATATTAGTGATAATATTATAAACAATATATTACTATAAATATATTTAGGAATTTATCACACGCTACTCGCAATTATACTCAAATCCATTGTGCTTGTGGCTTAATTTATTTACTAGACTGGTCGCCCGTGCTCAACACCGGTTAGTTTTTAATAAGTATTTTTTTTATTATATTACTATTTTATTATCTTTTTTCTCAATATTATAATATTAAATAAAAAAATATTTTTTTATTTAAACTAGTTAAATATTTTTATTGTAATTATTTTATAATAAAAATTTAAACAGTAAATCTTATTCCATTTATATGTCAAATTGATCAATTACATATCTAATGGTATTTGAAGTTTTATTAACAACATTTAAAAAATGTAATTTTTCAATTTACTTTTTTGATAAGATGGGTACCATAATTTAATTTATTTTATGATTACTTATGAATAAAATATTTCTTGTAAGAAATTTTGTTTACTTTAGTCATAAAACTAATTACAAATAATTTAATTTATTTGAGAAGGGTTTTCTTGTTAGAGATATCCTCATTTTTTATTTTTCTAATTTTTTAATTCCATCAATTGATTTTTCCATTTTAAAATTTCATTTACTCATGTTACAGAGTTTTTGTTATATCAATTTTTGAAAACTTTATTCACAACTAAAAATTTTAAAAGTTTACTAATTATTTAATAGTTCTAAAAGACACTTAAGTAAATTATAAAGTCAACAATTAAAAATAAAAAATAATTGAAAAGACATATTGGTAAACTAAAGTCAAATATTTAAAATTAAAAATAATTAAATATATGCTTGTAACTCGACTGAGTTAATATACTCAGTAAATGTACTGAATCAACTCACCAAATTATCAACGAAAAGTGATTACTAAAATGTTAAGATTCTGTATTAATAATACAAATATAGATGAAGTCGTGGCAAAATACACAAGTATTAGGAAGACCGGGGGACCATATCAATCGGTATATTGTCAAATCAAATAAATCAAAATAGGTGGTGATGTTACCAAGAGTAAAGAAAAAAATGTTGTCAAAATTCATTAAAAATAATTTTTTAACTAAAAAGTATTATATAATATTTTATTGTTCTGACAACAACTTTTTTGCTGAAACATTATTAATCTGCGATCAAAAAAATTATCTATACATAATACATATGATTAAAATGGATTGACAAGACCGATCTGATCAATTAATTTGTTTTTAAAAGACTAGTCTGGTCTAACTCGATCGGTCCCAATGTGTTATTCTCAAATTTCTTATCTCTAACTAAGTCTAAGAAAATTAAGAATGCATTGTTTCCAAAAAAGATGTTGACATTAAAAATAATTCCCGACCAAAAATAATAGATAAAGAATCTGCCCAATATTCTGCCCAACGACATAAGACAATCCATTATGAGAGAAAAACTACTCGCAAAGAATATATAGATGACACTCCTAAAGAATAGGAAGTAAAACCTCATAAGAATAGTTGACATTCGAAAATTAATCGAATACATCTCATCAATCCCAAACTATCATAGGACCACATTAGATACAAAAATGAGTACACAAAATGGTTTTGATATATCAAATGGAGTCCACAATTTTATGTTGTTCAATATATATACTATTTAAATTTATATGTCATCTACTCTTGTATTAAATGTTTTTCTTTTAATCTTTATCAAAAAAAAATTAGTGGATAAAATGAAAGTTTTAAACTTATTTTAACTAATACATTTTTTAATAAATGTATTTTCTTTTAAAATGACATAAAAATCAGCATAACGAGGGGCATTAATTTAATCGACTTATAAGTTACATCATCTTGACGTGGATGTCAGGGACGACGCGTACGATTTTACTCGAATCCGTGTGACATTACTATGCAAACAGGGTCGCCAAAATAGTGTGATACGAAGTCACGGCCTTGTATGCACCGGCTACTTAAGTCTTCAACTTCTATAATTTGTGGTCCAATTTTGTAATCGGTGGTCCAATTTTGAAATTTGTGACTACCTTGTCGCAGCTGTATTTAATTTTATGGTTCTCAATATTACGAAATTTTTAAGAAAACAGTGCCATTTAATATTTGAAATTAGGATCAACTTTCAAATGGCGTCTATTGACAAAAATAATTCTCGTGTAATTATAGTACTTTTTAATTCTTTCTATTCAATTAATTTACTATGTTATCATGTACAATATTATTATCTATTAAACAAATGTGATTAGTGACTTAATGATAGCAAAAGAGCGTGGTGACGTATGTAGTTTAGTCAAAATTGAAACCATTATCAAAATTAAGAAGTGTTTGAATATTACCTAAAGAGGAGAGATCGGAGGAAGATACCCGTGTGTGTGTGTATATATATATATATATATATATTATAGAACATACTACTTACATAATACTCTTATAATTCTAAAAGCAGGGATATATAATTTATTTTTTGATTATTTCAAAATTAGAGATAAATTTTTATTTTTAAACTATAAAAAACTATGAAATTTCTTAAAAAAATTACTCCATGTCTCCATTTAATTCACAATAATAGTTATTTTAGAGATTTGTTAAAATTTCAATTTAATTGACAAATTCTGACAGTCTAAATAAATGAATGAAGAAGTCTAATTGCTATATTACTCTTGTTTATTGTTAATGAGTGTCATCCAAACTAATTTAAAAAGTGATAATTTAACTAATTATTTTAAAAATTATATTATAATTTAAAATTATATTTAATTATTAATTTAACTATTAAATGTACTTTTTAATATCTGTAAATTCTAAAATTTTCGAAAAGTTACTATAATTGCCAACGGGAGTATAAAAACTGGAGGGAGTAATACATATATGCTAGATATTTTAGAACATAAAGTACTACGTACATATAGACAAGTGTGGGGCCCAGATCACTAACTTCTTGGGTCCAACTAATGAGAAGAAGAATTGGTGGAATTAAGAAGATTCATTCCACTTTCTCGATCTCGTATAAAATTTGACTCTCTGAATCTAAATCCGATGCATATCTTATATATCTCATTCATATATGTACTACTTTTCTCTATAAATATAGATGTATGTATGTTGAGATGCTTGTAATTAAGCTATCTATATTTTGTTGTCATAGTTTAAGTAGCTAGCTGGCTACTCCATCTTAGAGAGAGAGAGAGGGAGAGATCATATCTCTTTGTAGATCTTAATTCTCCGAGTTGTAATTAGGCACCGTATGGGGAGTAGCAATTAAAGCTTATTTGTAGATGGTGTGTGTATTTTCGTCCATATATGTGTATGTTTTGTGTGCGCGCGCGCAGGAGCGAATTGAGTGTGCATTAAATTAATTGAGCTTGTCTGTACGTATATATCTTCCCCTCCATATGTACAATTAAAGCAGTAAGCAGAAATTACTCCTCATATCGATCTCAATCAGAAATATATATATGTAGAAAGGTACAAGTAGATATAAATCATATCTATCGAATTAAGATGAGTAATGCAGCAAATAAGAAGAATAATACATCAGTAACGGCGTCGGGAGGTGTAAAGCTAGATAGAAAGACGGTGGAGAGGAATAGGAGGATACACATGAAAGGTCTCTGCTTCAATCTCATTTCTCTTATTCCTCCCCACCACTTCAAGCCCTCTAAGGTACACACATACATAACTAGCTAGTTACATTTGTCGAAGGGTGACTATTATATTTCAATATATACTTTATCTTCTATTAATTCGTTTTGTCAATACTCTCTAAGGTACACACACATACATAACTAGCTAGTTATATTTGTCGAAGGGCGACTACTATATTTCAATATATACTTTATCTTCTATTAATTCGTTTTTCGATTGACAAGTATTATATTTTTTAGTTGTTTTTGTTAAAAAAATTAAAACCCTAAAAATCACGTGACAATTTTAAAAAAAATAAAACAAAAAGATGACATATATTGGAGAAAATTAGCTCATTTTCATTCTTCGGCCTCTAGCTCTTAATTTCCACCTTCATATATATATATATATATATATGTATGTATATGTATATATGTATGTGCTCGTATCTTATAATAAGATGTAAGTTTGAAATTTAGACTCGTAATTATCTTGACAATAGGAGTATTCTTTTACATACATATATATGCCCACCACACACGCACACACACCAAAAATAAAATTAAAATGAAAAGACAGCAGGTCCTTTTTTGATATATTGACACATCAATAGAGTTTCCTTGACATTTACGTACTCGTCCGTTTTTTTATACATGTTTTTATAGAAAATAAAATATTCGTATTTAGTTATTTATATTTTCAATTTAATTTGAAGATTTTAACAGAACGTATATATATACACCCACGTACTACATTTACGACGTACAGGAGTTGCTATCACAACAAGATCAGCTGGACCAGGCAGCTTCCTACATAAAGAAACTAAAAGAGAGAGTAGATGAATTGAAGGTGAAGAAGGAAGTACTAGCTTTAATGAGCATCAATGGCGGCAGCAATAATATAGTTAATACCACCTGCACCATTAATAATCCTATGATCACGAGTCCCACATTAATAACGCAGCCTGTGATTGAATTAAAAGAAATGGGGTCAATTTTGGAAGTGATTTTGATTAGTGGATCATCACAACAAACTTTTAGGTTAAATGAAGTTATAAAGGTTCTTCAAGAAGAAGGCACTAATGTTGTCAGCACCAGTTTTTCAAATACTGGAGATAGGGTTTTCCTCACTCTCCACTCTCAGGTAATTAAATTATATACATTTATGTTCTATTAGTAATTAATTAGGGTTTTAGAATTAACAATATATGTACGTTAACTAAATCTATATCTATATATATATATATACACACACACACACACACACACACACACACACATATATATATATATATATAATGTTGATGTTAGTTCTGACATATCTATGATTAATATGTTGTAGGTAAAAGTTTCTAGAGTTGGTGTGGATGCTACAAGGATTTACGAGAGACTGCAACAGTTGATGCATTTTACTTCTTTTTAGTGCCCCAGTAATGCTTAAGGCTGAAATTTTGTTGAAACTTATTAATTAAGGTTATATATATACTTTGAATAATGGCATGGCAGCTGCCTGCTAGATTTGGATAAATGGCAGGATATATATATATATGTATGTATGTATGTATATATATGTATATGTATATATATGTATGTAATTAATGAGAGGTTATATATATTTTTGTTTCAAGGTAAGGAGATAATATATTTGTGCAAGAAACATATTTGTGTTGTCTGAGAAATTTGATTTTTGATGACATTTTCTATTGATAAAAATTCAGTTTTCCCGACAAAATTACTTTGACAAATACACACACACACATGTATGAGTATATATACATATATGTATATATTCAACTTTTTAAATATGTATATATACATATTAACGCAATAAATAATACAATAGCGGCTTGGAAAATATCATCTTTCCAAAATAATAACAATCACAAAACCTATTACATTTTACTGTCTCTATTTCATTGAAAAAAAAATATTTTAAAACAAAAAATGTTACATTTCTACATTTATCTTTTATTCATATAATTATGCTAATTATTTTTAAAGTTTGCCAATTCAGTAAAGCACGGAAAGAGTATGGGTGAAACATATTCTCATTAATATAAAAGCAAACTAAAAACAATATATTCAAGGTAAGAATCTCCTAGCCCATGCACATGCTGAATTCTGCAATAATCACCTTCAAAATACATCAAACTTCATAGTTCTTCCGTTTCACGGGAAAAAAAGGGTTACATTTATATATTTTTTTATAAATATTAAATTACACATTTCATTGATATACACAAATAATTATAGTGAAATTTGTTATGATCTAAATTATGAAAATTAATGAAATAAAATAATAATGAGTACTCCACATCAGATCCACACAAAACAACGTTGATGGACTTCTTAGGAAAGTACTCTCTTTCTCCCCTCGAAAAGGTGTGTGAAATTTTATAAGTTGAACATATAATTGTTAATAATATTAACATCGGTTAAAAATTAAAGTGTTGTTATTTTGCAGAACCAATTAAGTATTAAATAAGAAAAATAAAAAATGAGTGACTGCTTATGTAAATTTTATATAATCCATCAAACTATCAACTAATAATATTTAACAATTGATCCATCAAAATCCATCGATTCCGTAATTTTAGTTATTTTAATTTGTATAGATCGTATCTACATAAATTATGTCAAATTAAAATACATCACATTGTTATAATTATTATAATTGTACTGAAATAACTCATTTAACAGTCATATATTTCTTGTACCATCTTTTATATATATAACTTTGTGAAACCATATAAATTTGTATTCAAAATTGAGCCGCAACGTTTTTGTGTTTAATATATAATTTTAAAATGAAATTGAGAAAAATATATCAAAAGAAATTTGAATATAACTTTGTTGTTTATATTTTTGTGAATTTATATTACAAACAAAATTATATGAGAAATATATCTTGCGAGCAATAGATATGATAACAAGCGACAAATCATAACTTAATGTTGATAAAAGATTGAACATGGTAAGAAATTTCTAGGTCAAACTAAAAGGTACTATACTCGAACAGTCGTACTCGTGTCACGTATAGGTAAAAGTCATTACATTAATACGGAGTATTCCCACGTCAAAAAGTCATGTTTGTATATCAATTACCCAATCCAAACGCAAAACAGCGCACGCGTGAAGATGAACAATTACTAATTAGGCCCCATTACTGACTTGTTGACCAGAGTATTAAAGCAGCCTTTGAAATTATTCATCCCCATTTCTTTATTGAGGTTCGGTATTGACGTTAATTTGACGACTCCCTCATTCCCTCTGATCTTATTTTGTCCTAATTTTGTTATTAATTTGTAATGTTTTGAAATTCTATTTTAAATTCCAACCTCTATCTCTTTCACTTTTTAGAGTCTTTTTTATTAATCTACTGATTTATGGATGTACAAAATTTGAAATTCTAACTTTCTCAATTTTCATAGAAAATTCTTTATGACCGACGTATAACTTGTTTATTAATTAAAAATTGCGACAATAAATTTATATTTTAATTCTTTTAATAAATTATTTAATGTTCATCAACCCAACAAACATCTTATTAGCACTGTAGTTTAGCTTTCATAGAACTAAGTCTTATTTGGGATGCTCAAACTTTTGAATAATCCATAAATCTTCAGCGTTTTCAACTACTTTTGGAATCAATCTCCGCGTATTTTCTTAAAAGTTTTCAATTGTATAAGTCAACACACCGGAACTTTAAAAGGAAAAATGACACCTGGGCGTTTCCCCCCCCACGAAAAACTTTTAATAGAAACATATGAATAATACTACTATCTGTTCAAAAAATATATATATATTTAAGAATACAATTTATTTTAAAAACAATAACATTTTCATTATAATGCTATATTTTTTAAATTTTGTCACTATAATTTTCTCATCTCACTTTTATTTGAACATTCATAACAAATTTTATGAGAAAAATTTATTATTTGTACATATAATTCTTAGTCAAATATGCAAAATTAATATTTGTAAAAAGTCAAAATATTATTTTTTTGTGAAATGGAATGAGGATAATATTCTTATAATCCATTGTTAAAAAGAAATGATCCACCAAATAGGAAATGTATTTTCGGAATCAATATATCAATATATATCAATATGTATAATATATTAAATGAGAACCCATATTTTGTGCAACTCTATTCGGTCAGTAACTCGATGAGTTGACTTAGTATACTCATCGAGTATTTTAACTCGACTGAATTACATGCATCTATTTAATTATTTTTTATTTTAAATAATTGACTTTAGTTTACCAAGGTGTCCTTTCAAATAAATTTTAAACTTTTAATAGTTGACTTTATAATTTACCTAGGTGTCTTTTCGAATTACTAGATAATTACTAGACTTTTGAAATCTTTAATTGTAAAATATATTTTTAAAAAATTGCTACAATAAAAAATATATAATAGGAGAAAATAAAATGAAAAAATGGAAAAAATTAACTAATATAATTAACAAAGGAAAAAAATTTAGAAAATGAGAAAATTTTTAACAACAAAATCCTCCACAAATCTAACATAAAGTAAACAAATTTTCTTAAATAAAATATTTTTATTCATAATTAATTTTATATATAATTAATCATAAAAAAATAAAATTACAATACCATCTAATGAGTAAAGTAAATTAAAGATTTATATTTTGTTAAATATTGTTAATAAATTTTTAAAAAACATTAGATATATATGTGAACAATCTGGTATATAAATAGTATAATATTAACTGTCTAATTTTTTATTTTTTAAAGATAATTTTAAACAATACAAATTAGTAATGGAAATGAACTACACAAATTGAGTGTCAAATTAGAAGAGAAAAGAAAAGAAACGTATAAATAAAAAACTCAAGTACGATATCCAAATTATATAAATAAATAAATAAATATATATATATATATATGTGTGTGTGTGTGTGTGTGTGTGTGTGTGTTAAAAGTACTACAAATACAAAAAATAAATTTTAAATAGAAAAATTTCATAAGCACATTATAAAAAAGTATAAACTTAAAAAATATATATTCAGAACCAAAACAAATTAAAAAAATTCTATTTAAATAAAAACATGTTTTAGAATGTTTACTCTTATACTTATTAATACTTTTATAAACTATACTATCACATAATATATTGTTCTTATAGTTGTTATCATACAATAATAATTATATACAATAAAATGTAATAAAAAATATTTTAAATGATAAATAAAATAAATATATATTAAAATTACATTTAAATAGAAATAATGATTCAAAATTGGCCCGTATTGTACATACACCACGCAGCTAATTGTAATTAAGAGGGCAGAAAGTTCTGGTGTTGGTGCATATTTACCAATGAATTGTTAGTACATGTAGTAATATTTATCTTATTAATGAACATATGTCATAAAGAACTACGTTAAATCGAGTATAATAACGTTAAGAATGCTATAATAAGAAAAAGAAAGAAAAAATAACGTCGGCCAATAAACTTGTGACAGATTAGTTTAAAAAAATAAGAATGCTAAAAATTATTATTTTCAAACCTCTCCAGATTATTTTTATCATAAAATTTTATTTTTACTATTTTAATGTTACCTTCTTTAACATTACTATATTGAATTATATTTTTTTAATTGATCCAAGTTAACAAATTGTAACATAGGTTTAATGTTACTATCTCACATAACAACATGGTTACCTTTAAGCAGTGTTGTAAAAATCGGTGTAGGCGGCCGCCTAGACGGAAACAGAAGGTTAACTTATCAAATATAGCCTAGACAGAAGTTTTTTGAAATTCAAAATCTCAAATTAAGAGTGACCGCACGGGAATTGCACTTTAAAAGGTGAACGGGTCTGAAGCTTAAAATCTCACTGATGTTTCCAGGTGAGGCCCAAATCAAGTCTTGAGATAATTTGCCCCACTATAGTTGAAGTTAGTGGGCTTTTACAATTAAGTTATATATTGTAAACATCTAATAGTAATACTTTCAATGCTGCACGGTGTTACCTAATAAAATATCAGCAGTTTAGAAATACATTGTTAAAAAAAACAGCAGCAAATGCATCATTATTTTATGTAGAAATACTGGCTTGTCACTATTTGAATTCATCATTGTTCAAATATTGAAGCACGGATTTTATTCAAACATTTGGTACATGTTAATATTTTATATAAGTTTTGTTTTTATACCATATTAATCTTCATTTAAAATATTCTTAATTTCTAAAAATAAAATGTTTAACATGTATTAAGTTTCATCTAAAAATACGTGTAAAAAATTAAATATAATGTATTTTGAAACGGAGAAAATAAGTATGTAATTATTTTTGGACTAATGATTATCCACTCACTCCATTCATATTTATATGCATTTGACTTTTTTTGCACATAATTTTAAGTCTATTCTTATACGTGTTAAATATGTTATTAAAAAATAAAAATATTTTAAATGAGAGTTATTATGAATATAATATTTATATTAAAATAAAATATTTAACACATAAAAAAATATACATAAAATTACGTGTCAAAAAATCAAATCACATATAAATATGAACACAGTGAGTAGTAAATGTCATTATCCAATTTATAGAAAACACAAAACTCATTAATTGAAGGGAAGTTTTCAACTCCAAACTTCAGAAACTACCAAAAATTACTTTATGGGGGTTCAAACCACTCACAAAAGATAACTTACTATTTTGGATTAATCAAGTCCCTTAACAATAGATATTTACTGTAATTTACTCCGTACTTTAAATTGTATGAACATATTTGGAAAATAAATAAATAATGACACAATTCCACCCTAGTAGTTTTTCCAAACCTTACCTCCTTAATATATAGAGATAGAGATAATTATTCCACATTGAAAATGAATAATCATGTTCGTTCCTAGATTCATTTAACAATACTGGTGGAATATAACCTTCTTTATGTTGCATGCTATGGGCTAGATGTAGCTCACCCAAGTAACCACTGTGTGTGTGTGTGTGTGAGAGAGAGAGAGAGAGTCCAAAATTGACTCAAACACCTAAGAAAATGACATTCTTCTTCTTTCTGAAAGTTCAAAATATGCATTGAATAAAGCATCATATTTATCCTTCGAGATACATCGTTACTCCTTCCATTTTATCTTTACCAAATGAAATATATATTTAACTATTAAAATCAAATTTTATTTTTTCTAATTTTAAAACGTGTACGATACATTAATATGAGAATCATAATTGATCAAAGTTGTTTATTGATACTTCGTTGATAAATACAGACCTCACAACACGCTAATTTAAATGATCATAACAACTTCTACATCTAAAAAAAATTAAATATAAATTTGAACAAGGACTCGGAAAGTATATGATCGTATGCCCATCCAGCCATTCTTGTCCGTATTCAGTTTACATTGCACAACTCGGAAATTCAACTTCTGCTGATCCAGCATTTTGAATGGATCTTGGACTTGACAAATGGATTTAATTAATAGATAATTTAATTATAGTTAATTTGTTTGTGATTGATTAATTATGATAAATTAAATAATTGCTTGTGATGATTAATTTGAACCAATTCTAGCTGTATTATTACGATGGTTATATCTATAATTTTAAGACGTTCATCGAATTGATTGTGATTATATCAGATTTTATTGTAATTTGTCAAAACGGTTTTTTAAATTCGTTCCAAATAGACTAGATGGCAAAAGTTAAGTTAGAGATCTACTCGATTCTTATGTGCTCAAATATGTCAAATGCACAGTAACAGATTTGTCGATCAGGTTGTTTAACTGTGATAATGTTTTGTCTTTTCCTTGTCGCAAAAACAATTATTAATTCAAATTCAAATAGATTGCTGACTTAAATATATAACTACATTGCTGACTTAGGAAAACCTAACTACTATTATCTCCAAGAGATTATTTTTTATTTTTTATTTTTGGAAATTGAAGCAAAAGTCTAATCGGTTCTTCAATATCAATTTGTTAAATCAAGATCCACAAATTTAACATACTTGTAAATCAAGGATATGTTTGCCATAAATTATAAACTTGGGAAATAAAATTCGAATTACAAAAATGCTTTTAAAGTGAGCAAAGGTTGTTACATAAAAAATGTTGTAATGTCATCATGTGGACATGCACCAATAATTTAATCCCCTTCTCTGGTGAAAATGTACTGCTATAATATTTGTGAGAGCATATTCTAAGTATTAAGCCTAAAATAGAAAAGAAATTGTGGCATAAAGATGTCATAATTGGTGCAATTGCAGGAAAATTTGAAAGACCATCTACTTACTACGATTGATTGCTAAGGACTACCACTCACATATGGAAGATCGACTTTTGAATATAAACTAACTATAGAAGGACAAATATTTACATCTTTCCTAATTATGAGTTGATTGCAAAATTTTGGATAAGTATTCCATAGACTAGGGAGTTTGCAAATGGTTGATGATTTTATTTTTGTTATCTGAAATGTAACTAGGATTAAGAAATTCTTAATGTTTTTTAGGGCACGCAAATAAGTAATTGTGTAAGGAGTTGGTCCATAATGATATTTATTTAAACTAGTCCATCTATAATGGTGATGATAATGAGATGTAGTCAAATTTGACACAATATCTACACAAAAGGATTTTCAAAAATCGAGGTAATTAAATAGTAATTGAGTTATATGACTCTTGAAGTTTATCCGTAATCACTTATTTTTCATTTCATTTTTTTTAGAATTAAATAGATTTGTGAATCTTGAAGAGTCTATTATTAAAAGTTATTGGTTAATAATTTGACAATATAAATTATGCGACTATAGAAGTCATTTATTTTTAGTTTTTTTTTTTTCTATCACAAAAGAATTAGGTGAGGAAAAGTTTCTTAGTCCACAGGAAGTACGGAATCGGTCTCTTTTTAAACTTAGCATGATATTTACAGAGTATCCTAAAAAGGAAGGCTAACAAAAACTTGAACTCTCAACTTATGTGTTGCTCGAGTTTGATTTTACTGTTTCATTCTCTAATATATTGTTTATACTTTATATCATATTATTATTATTATCATTGTTAATATTATTAACTAAATATTTGGGGCTTAGAATAACTATCCATGGTATATTGTGTCATCCAATAGTATTTGGATTTTAAAAATTAAAATTAGTTTTTAGTAATACTTGAGAAAAAAATAGACTATATTCATAAAATATAATTTATCAATAAATATATAATAATAAATAAATAGATAGATAAATAATAAATAATAGATAGATAAAAGTCATTTTCCCCTTCTAAATTATCCTTGAACCGCAGCATACCTTTTTCATTGTTGGTTTACATAGAAGACATAGACTTATACATATATTCGAACACTCGTAACAATCATCTATATAATTTAAAACTTAGATATCTTTTAAGCCAACTGTCAACAAGTCAAGAAAACACACTGTTTATTCTTATTAAACTTCAATCTGCAACATATCTATTCTTTCTCATACACGGAGTATTAATTATTACATAATTGAAATAATTTTATAAAATAAAAAAATAACCCAATAAGTTGTTGAGTTAATTTATTAAGTTACAAGTCTAAGTTAGAATATATTTTTAACTCTTCATAATTTATTTTAGTTGAAATAGGAATTGAATTTGTTAGACTCCTTATTAAAGTCGTTTTCGAAAAAAAAAAAGAAAAATAAAGCAATTTATGATTTTTGAAGTTTATGTATTACTATAAAATTGAAAAAAATATTTTTTTATTATATTATATAAATACATAGCGCTATTAATAAATTTTAATATATTAAAGAAATAATAAGTTTCTTAAGTAATTTCTAAAATCTTAATGACTTGTTTCTATTCAATATTTATTAAATTAATTGCATCACCATCATTAAATTTAAAATATTAAAATATTTGTCCATGCGCAAGGATTAGTAAATAAGAAAATGCAGGAATCCTGTAAAACGTCAATAAAAAAATTGAAAGAAGATGGGAGGGAGTAATATATGTATATTTTGAAAACAAAATTAATTATTATTATTATATAGTGAATAATAAAAGCGGCAATAATAAAAAGGAAAATGAAGGGAGAAAATAAAGGGAGGGAGGGAGACCAAGGTGGGTCAGAAATACACGTTATAATCAGGCAATTCCATGTGCCCACATGCTCAAACTCTTCTTCATAAATCATAATACACACACACACACACACAAAAACCCCCTTCTTCTTCCTCCCCCTTCTCCTTCTCCTTCTCTGATACCCGCTTCTCTCCTCTCTCTAGGGTAGGACTATAACAAGGCATTCACCCAACCTTTGGGCCATTTTTCAACAAACCCAATTTTCAACAAACAAACGGAAGAACTTATATCTAGCAAGATGAAGGAGGGCAATGATGGGTTTGTAAGGGCAGATCAGATTGATCTCAAGAGCTTGGATGAACAGCTTGAGAGGCATCTCAACAAGGTTTGGACCATGGAGAACAGCAACTCCAGTAAGAAGCTCTATGACCACTCCTCTGACTACTCTTCCGCCACCGCCGCCGTTCCCCCCGCCGCCGCCGCTTCCGCCGCCTCTTTCGCCGCCCCCACCAGGCAGAGGCACGACTGGGAGATCGACCCGGCTAAGCTTATTATTAAGAGTGTCCTTGCTCGTGGCACTTTTGGCACCGTACACCGTGGAATCTACGACGGCCTAGACGTCGCCGGTCAGTTTTACTTCTTCACTTGTTCTGTTCAATCTAATTTCATTTGATTTCTTAATTTTATTATTATTGTTCCAAATTTCCTCTGGGTTTTATCTATTACACTAATTTGGAGTATTATTATTCTCATCACAGTATACATGTCTAGATTTTGTGACACAGCTTAACGTTCATTGAAATAATAAGAAATATTTAATCCATTTCATTCTGGAGATAGTCAAACACAGAACAGTGAAATGTACAGTTTCAAAATTCACCTTCATTTGGGTTGGTTCAATTATTGGATTAGGTGGACCTATTCTATACTCATCTTATTGTCTCTTTATGCTGTTATATGCATAATGAAGTTTTCAAATTGTTGCCCCTCCCCCACCTTTTTACTCTATCAGTCATTTAATTTTTTTAATCTTTTTTAATGTATATAGTTACAAGTTAAATTTGTACATTTCTCTTTTCGGTGGTGGAGAAGTTTGATAATAAGTCATCAATAAATGACAGTGTTAGAAATGTAATCTCATGGAACCCGTGACCCTGCTGCACGGGATTGTGTGGAACTTGCAGGTGATTGCTATAATTTGGGTGATTTAGTTTCATATTTGACTTTCATGTGATCCAAACTGTTAGTTTCTGGTTATAAAGTAAGGTTTTTATTAGATAATGTATAGATCGATGTTAGGATCTGGAGCTTTACTTTATTTATTGTTTATTGGTATCCGTCATAATCGTCGTTGTCGCTGTCTATTGTACTGTCCCTAAATTAAGTTTGTAGTTATTTTCCTTTAATTTTTATACATATATTTTTTATCTCAAAAAGTCACCCCAATTGTTGATATCCTTATCCAACTTTCAGATATTTTACAAGATAATGTTTGTATTTCGTCTAAAATTATTTGTAATTATTTATTGTGTGCTCGTTGCTGGGCTTCAGTTAAACTGCTGGACTGGGGGGAGGAGGGTCACAGGACAGAAGCTGAAATACAATCTCTGAGGGCTGCTTTTACACAAGAAGTTGCAGTATGGCATAAGCTTGATCATCCTAATGTAACTAAGGTTACCTTCTAGCTTCTACATCTGGAAACAAAGAAGCAAATAAATGTGCTTAAATATACTTCCATATGATCAACTTAAGAGGACTTCCGTAATTAGATTGAACGAACTATTTTGAGATTTAAAAACTCAGAAATTAATTGTGAAAATGTATGAATATCCTAGTAAGCTTCAGACAAGCAAAAGTTATGAAAATGTCATTGTTCGTTAGAATTTTACTTGATAAGGTAACACGACTCATAATGTTACTGAGGCTTTATGTAATTTAAATCTTGAATTTTAGTATCTCCATGTTTGAATCTCCAAAAATACTCTTACTATATAGGCTTAACATTTTTCATTTCTTTAAAGGGATTATTTGCTGTTTCTCGGGTAAAAACCTTGCCTATTGAGGTTAGTATTAGATCAAGTTTCCAGTAGCCATGAGGTAGCAATTAAAATTATAAGATTTTAAGGCTTTTGAAGCACTTATTATCAACAAATTGAACCGTAAGTTGATAGTCATTACTTTCTAAGATGCAATATATGGTTCCCAGAACATTGTTCCCCATGCAATGTTTGCAGGTCCTTTCCTTGTTTTTTAAGCAATATGATTCTGATAATGTTGTGCATACTCGAGTCTTATAGCGTTAATATTCTTCTTGATAATGTATTTTGTTGCAGTTCTTTGGTTCACTTTTTTACCTTAATATTGTAGATTTTCTGTTTAGTAAAATTTTCAGCCTTTCGTTGATTTATTCTCCTGTTTCTCGTATTTGTTTCTTATTTATTTTATTTTGAACTTTGATAATTGTGTATATGTAAGTTGCTAGTCTAAACCAGGTACTACAGAAAGGAACTGGGAAGGGGTTACTGAAAAGTGTAGATTTTGACATATTGAGGAAGAGAGCTAGCTAATCTAAGGAGAGAGAGAAAAGTGGCAAACTGTATATTGTGAGATCTGGTTACTTAGAAAGGAAAGAAATGAATCTGATAAAGTGAGAGAATAGTGGATTGGTGTATTACCTGCGAGCGTGCTCACCGTGATCAATTTTAGGGCACATAAGAAATAAGTAGATTCCCCTGTCTGAGGGTCGGAGAAGTGGTTTCGAGACTGCACTTCAGAGAACTTGACAACTGCTAACGAGTAATGTCCATGGCACTGAACCCTGAGATTTCTTGTCTCCTCTGCCTTGAGACCAAGTACCATCTGAAGTATTAAGAATTTGAGATATTATGCTAGATTTAATGTATGCATACTAACTAGTCCACGATTAAATCATGAATCTGGTGATATAACAGGCTTAATTTTTGAATTTTTTCCTGTGCATTGGTAACCACGGACTTGGTAATTTAAAGTTAGTACAAGAGCTTGCTTGATTGTGACTTTGGATAGCGTTCTTGTAGTATGCGAAGATTTGTTCATTATGCTGTGGAAAGAAGGCTTATGTTATGTTTAATTAATTGTCCCCTACTAGGGTGATGCCTTATCAATCAAATTTGGTTGCATGCCTCCTTGTTTTGGTGGTAACTGGTCCTCTTGTTAGGGATGTTTTGGTTGAAAATATGATACACATGATTTGTTGAGTGCCTTGTGATACAATATCTTTTAGCACCGTAGCAGATCAGTTTCAAGTTTTTCCTTCGTCTTTAACATCTGGTTGCTGTGCAGAACCCTGTGGTACTTCGTTGTGATATCAAATCTTATAGTAAATGCCAGAACACTGAAGATTTTTATTTTTACATTACTTTTCTTAAAGAACTTTATAAGAGAATTTCGGTGTTTTGCGAGTAAATCACTTGAATCGGATTGTTAATTATTAAATCGTTAGATTTCTAATCAAGGGAATTGAATTTTTGGAAAATCCTGTACGCGTTGCTAACACTTTTGCCTTTGAACCCATTTTATAGTTCATAGGGGCAACAATGGGATCTTCAGGGTTAAATATTCAAACAGAAAATGGGCCCATTGGCATGCCAAGTAATATTTGTTGTGTTGTTGTGGAATATCTGCCTGGGGGTGCCTTGAAATCTTACCTCATAAAGAACAGGAGAAAAAAACTAGCATTTAAAGTGGTTGTCCAGATGGCACTTGATCTTGCGAGAGGGTATGACAATCTAGTTTCGTTCTCCTTTTTCAATCTTATATTCCATTTTTCAAGTTTTACCTTTCATTTTTTTGTGGTTAAATACTTAGAAGGCCGGAACGTAAAATTTTGTAGGTTAAGTTACCTCCACACTCAGAAAATAGTACACAGAGATGTGAAGACCGAAAATATGTTGCTGGATAAGTCACGGACTGTGAAAATAGCTGATTTTGGGGTTGCTCGTGTTGAGGCTTCTAATCCAAATGATATGACTGGGGAGACTGGGACCCTTGGCTATATGGCTCCAGAGGTATGTAAGACATCTTTCTTTTTTTACTAGGACTTCCCATCTATACAACCAGTCATTTTGTTCTCTCTTTCTGGTGGGTTGCAGGTCTTTTTCAACTTGATCAATGCTGTTTTATTCCATTTTTATTTATTTATATAGTAATATTTCAAAAGTTGGACTTTTTGGATTCTTCACAATAACTAATACTCTGAGAAAATTGAATCTGGAGGTGGCTTACGTAGTAGTACAAAGCGTATACAAGAACTTTATGCTTCGGTAGCTTCCACTTTCAACCTAATGAATTGCCAAATTTTCTATATTAGCGAAATTTGCTGTAAGCAAAAATTACGTGTCAGTTTTCTTCTAACCATCAAAATATCAAATTTTATTTGGAGATGAACTGAAAGAACAGAACACTTCAGCGAGTTAATGAATTGCTTGTAACTTTGTAAATGTTGGACGTACAGGTTCTGAATGGCAATCCTTATAATCGGAAATGCGATGTTTACAGTTTTGGCATCTGTTTGTGGGAGATATATTGCTGCGACATGCCTTATCCTGACCTAAGTTTCTCGGAAGTGACCTCAGCTGTTGTTCGCCAGGTATATATTCTATAATGCATACAAACAATTTAAGGCGTAATCACCATTTTGTCTTCCCCCAACAGCCCCTAACCAAAAAATGTAAAAACCAATTGGGAAAAGAAACACTACAGTTTGTTATTTTAAGAGAATCTTGTTTTCGTTTGCAGAATCTTCGACCAGATATACCAAGGTGTTGCCCAAGTTCTCTGGCAAATGTGATGAAGCGATGTTGGGATGCTAACCCTGACAAAAGACCAGAGATGGACGAGGTAGTTACCATGTTAGAGGCCATTGACACATCTAAAGGCGGAGGTATGATTCCTGGTGACCAGCCTCAGGGATGCCTCTGCTTCCGGAATCACAGAGGGCCCTGAAGCTTATTTGAATATGAGTGCTTGCATACACAAAGTAGGATATTAATATGTCAATGTCCAAAAAGATTAAACCTTTATTTGCTCAAGAAAAATAGATGGGTTTCGGTAGACGAGAAGAGTCGGATGATGGGGTGGGTATAGGCCAAAGAGGCAAAGAGCTGCGGTACATTTCTCTTAGTTGGCTGAGAATGTAAATTTTTTTCTATGTTTTATGTGGATTTAAATTTGGGATTCTCCATGTGTATATTAATCGACTTGTTGAGCCTGGTGATGAAATGGTTAATTCTCTTGTGTAAGACTCTTGTGGAGCATCGTACGTTAATTAGTGAAAGTAAAACTTTATGCCGTGTAACCATTGGGTCTTGAAACAATTACTTGAAAAGTCGGATTTTTTCCTTTTAATCAACTGTTCTTGTATTCAATAACCACATCTGACAATTTCTGAGAAATTTGAAATAGGAGATGAATCATTGATTCAGGCTAGCTGAACCTACTCAGCTCCCCTGTTTTTCCGTTGATCCTTTCCTCGTCTCCTTTTTTTACACATTGCCTAGTGTGAGCAAAAAACCGAATAAAATTGAAATCGACCTAGTTTGCACATTGCGTAAGTTGAGCAAATTACCAATAAAATTTAAAACGCCAATATCCATCGAAGTCGTTATGTTGTGCTTTTTTATGAAGGAAGAAAAAACGGTGGTGTAGAAGAAAATGATAATAGGAGATGTAAGAATTTTAGAACATGTTGCCGCAAATATTGAAGTATGTTGACCAGCTTTGGAAGGCTGTTGGGGGGAAATTATTGCTTATTTTCTGTAAGGAAAAATAATAAATAGTTAAATTTAAAAGAACTTACTGTCAACCTCTTTCAAATATGAATCTATGTTATTTAGAAGAAAAGAATTTATCAGTATCTCAGTTTTGATTCACACGTGTTATTTGTGATAATATATTATATGAATACGAATCTTTCTTGAATCTGATCCTACTCAAATGGATGGAAAATAACAACAGTAAACCGCCGGTGAAATGAAAATATATCAATGCATACACACGTCCAAGTCCGTGTACATAAACAAAATCCTCTAGTCTTTGTTGTCACACTGTTTTATTTATTTTACATTATAAATCAACTAAAAATAATAATAATAAAAAACATGTAATTCCTATCGTAAAAGCAAAGCTGCATTCGAACTCAGCTCCTCCTAAAACATGAGCTAAGATCACAAGAATCATACCGTATGAAATAAATAACCATCTAATTATAATAATGGCAACAAAACAAAAAAATGAAAGGAAAAAAAAGTCATCTAACATGAATGGAATGCTCTTGAACTTCATTATTCATCAATTGAGAAGTACTAGTCTCGCGAAACTCATGTAAGATCTTGATGATCAAACGTGCTTTCTTGCTCGAATGAGCCGTGCCATCTCCATCATAAAGAAGTGAATACAATGAACTCATAAGAGTAGTATCCTTCGCCATTGCTGGAATCACATCCTCTCCGCAATTATAACACAATGACAACAAAATTGTTGCGCAATACTCCTTCCCTGATCGCGACACACAGCTCTTGAAAATCTTTACAACAACAGATAAGCCCAAGTGTCTTACAATTGCGGTTGACCCTTCAAAACTCTCGGACAATTTTGCAAGAATCGCCAAAGAATCTGTCACAAGATCGGTTTTATCAGAATTAGAGAGAATGTTGATTAGTAATGGAACAGTACCCGCTTCAAGAATCTTTTGGTGATTTCGAGGATATAAAAGGAGCCCAAAAATCGCCACCACAGCGTTCTTTTTGCCACAAGTTGTTCCGTCGTTGATCAGCTCCACCAAAGCTGGAATGGCCTCGAATGTCTCTCCAATCAGTTTTCTGTACTTGCTAACTGAAGATAGATAGAAAATTGTGGCGGCTGCAGTTTGTCTAGCTTCCAATTTTAGTCCATTTTTTAGAACGGCGACAATCGATTCCAAACCCCCACTTTGAATAATGGATTTCTTGCCATTGGCATGCTTGGAGAGCTTCAACAGAGCTGCAATTGCATTCTCCTGGATTGAGGATTCTGCTGAAGAAAGTAGTGATAATAATGGTGGAACAGTGCCAGCTTCAATGAGGCAAGACCTGTTGAAAATGCTCGATTTTCCAAGTAAACGAATCTCATAAGCCGCTTTATTCTTTTGTTCATCAGTTCCGTCATAAAGCCTTCTGGTGAGAAATACTGACAAAAATCTGATTGCTTCTGCAGCTGCTGGACTACCGGGAACAATTGTTCTTGATATATCGCGATTTTTCTTCCTCGTTTTCGCCATTGAAACCCCATGATCAGCACAAAACTGCTGAATAATCTTCCGGAGACTTGTATTAGGCACCAACTCTGTACTTGTAAGCTTTTCCCCTGTTTTGGGACAGAGTAGGTTCCCTGACTTGAGCCACTTTTGAATGGAAGCACGATCATATGTCTGTCCCGTTGATACTGTCACCGGATCAGTCATCAACTCGAGGGAAATTGGACACCTGAAATCCTCAAGATTCAAGAAACTAGCCAATTCTGTAGTACATCTTCCATCTGATTGCTCATCAGTTTCTCGAATTTCTAAATTATCAAACAGAACTCCCCTGCAGTAACTCATTAACCCAAGTAAACTGCTCAGTAGTGGCACTTCTCTTTCATTGTTATCCTCACACGCCAAACTAATCTCCTCTTCCAAGAATTTAACTTCCTTGTGACACTCATTCCAACTTCTAATACCAAGATAATCGGTTACTCCCTTGATCATAACTCTGTCGGTCTCGAACTTATTCTCGAATTGATTCAAGATCAAAATCACTTTTTTCATGGCGTTTTCATCATCTGGGTCGAGCTCAATTTTAGCTTTTCTCGTGTGCTTGCTCATCATATCAATTAACTCCTTCGTTTCGCTCGAAACATCTATTGAACTCAGTGGAAGAACATCAAGAGCTGTGGCCGTCGTCCGAATTAGAACCCGGAACTGTGTTGTGACATTATGAGATTTCATAAGAATCCAAATTCTCGCGCCTTCGCGTGTGCAGTCTTGCAGTAAAAAGAGGATTCTCTGAAGTGCGAGGTGGAGTTCGGAGAAACAGAGGACGATTGAATTGGGTAAAAGAATCTTGGATTCGTGAATTTCTTCGAAGAACATTTGTAGGATTCCGATTAATCGGATTGTTTGGCGGGAATTTCGTTTCTGGGTAGAGAAGAATTGGGACTGGAAATTAGTCACCTTGCGAGAGAGAGTAATCAAAGATTCGAGAAGGGTGGCCGGAGAAATACCTTCACAAGGGTGAACCGCCGGAAAATTCATAATCCGGCGATCATTCCGATCAAGATTTTGAATCATTAAGGATGTGTGTTTGTTTCTTCCGTTTTTCACGAGAACATAAACTTTGAGAATTTTCGGTTGGGAGGATATATAGAACTGTTATAACGAGAATATCTATAAGGACACGTGGCCGAAGTTCGATTGGGATTTTGATTTACTAGAATGGGTACCATAAAGTAATTAGCTGGCACGAGAATCCATAGACACGTGTGGGAAACTCGTGTGGGGACACAATTGGGCAAGGGTAAATATGGGATTTTATATTCGAAGGAATGTGGGTCCCAAATTTTGCCGACCTATGAGTACACGTGGATGTTTTGGAGTAGTGGCTGTTGCGTTAGGAAGAGGGTGAATTTGTGATTTCCAAATTTTCATTGCATAGGAGAGACAAAGACTTTGGGACAGAGTAGAAGGGAAATTTATGTACATGTTGTTTGTTGCATTTAATCATGTGACCTTGATCTATATACGGTAGACAGTTCTGGAATTAGGCAACTACAGGATACTAAAACAGAATTTTTTATTAATATTAAAATTTCGTTTGTTTCAATTTAAATTTTAAAAATTTTAAAATTATAAACTATATCATAAAAAAAATATTTAATCTCATAATTTTTAGATAAAATAAACATATCCTAAGCAGGTTCAAATTGAATCGTTTGACCGTTAAATCGATTTAATTCATTTAGTTTAGTTGTCATTAACTAATGAAATAATTGAATTATTTGTGGTATTTGACTCCTGTTAAGTTTCATTCAATTTGAATATTTAAATAAGGCGATTTAGACATAACTTTTGTTTATCGAATAATACAATTGATGAACAAACTTCATGTTAATTGTCTCAAATTTGATTTGATTTATTTACAATCTTATTAACGTATGGTTACTCATAATCAATTAATGCGATTCTATGAATTTATAGGTGCTTAAAATACTTCGATGAGGATTATAGTGTGTGAATGTTTTTTCTTCTGAGTATTTTTATGAGATTCTCTTTTAAAATAGTTTGTGTGCACACATTTATCTTTGAAATTCAGCCAATTTACTAAAAATAATTTGCATAAAATTCCAACTCATTTTTAAATTCCATGATATAGTCCTTTTCAAATGTTCGAATTTCAGAACAAACAACCTTATTTTACGTAGAGCTGACTTGTTGCCGAAAGAATACACTCGTTGCCAACAAAATAAAATTTCTCATAGTGACAAAGATCTTTTATATCTATAAATACAAATACACACGGAGAACATTAAATGGTTAAACTAATCATGAATTATCTCTTCTTCAAATGAAAAAGTCAAATATTATAACAAAGAATATTAAAGTATTTGTCGTAATTGTTGATATATATGTGAGTACGTGAATTTTAGATAGTAACATAATTAAAAATAAAATTTTAGAGATTTTTGTACATACAAAAAATCTTAAATTCTATTCAAATACGAAGGCTAATAATATAAGTCTAAAATTTTTTGTGTTCAAAAAAATAAATAGGAAAACATATTAAAGATGCTTGCGTATCTTTTGGATTATATATCGAAACATTATTAATTATCTCTAGTGGGAAAGCATAGTTAAGAATAAGTTTGAACTTTGAATGGCTTCTTTGAATTAACCCAAAATAAAATGAAAAAAGAAGCATGGGCGAAATATATAAATCAATAAACACTGTGCGACAAATCTATAATATTCAAGAACACTATTGCATGGAAAGTGGACTGACTACATGCACATCTCTACGTGGACAAACAGCTTGCCTACAAATATAACGCGCCCCTTCTATCAACTTCACCTACCTAATATATACGTACTACTCATACTATCAACTCCACTATTTGACAAATACTTCGAAATCTGTTGTCCAATAATTCGTTAAATATAAAAATATGTAACACAAATTAATAATTATAATTCAGTCACATTCATGGATTGGCGTATCTTGCTTGCTTGGTTTCTTTGTTTTGTTTTAGAGGTTTTTTTTTTGTTTTCCGTTATCCGGCTAAAAACTCACACATATATATATTTATACATTCATTAACTATTTTATAAGATTATTACTTATTAACTTGCTTGCGAGATTTGGAACCCAAAATCTTATATCTTCTCACTTATTTGAAAAGTAATTGATGTTGGGTAAAATTAACAACTGATCTGTTTCGAGGTTAATTACTTGATTTAAGTTGACACATTGATTTTGACTTTCTTAAATACCCTCCATAATTCTACACGTTTATTGACGTTGTTGTATTCTTAGGAGGAAAAGAACGGTCGATAATAGTGAATGTTAAGCAAAAATAATAGAATAAATATTTGCATACAAACTATTTCACAATAGAAATTTACTAAAGTGCATAAAAAAAATATTAATTGCCCCCATTAAGAGTGTAATAAACATAAAAATGTTGTTTGATACGAGTATATGTAATTAGTCTTTCAATATAATTAATGGTCTTCATAATTAAGTTATTGTGATGTGTATAATTTCTGCAAATGCACAGATTCTTACAGAATCAATGTTCATACAGGTCGATCCATATAGATTAGAATATTATAATATTTTTGATATTTAACTTAGGCGAAATAGAGACATAATGATTGAGGAGATTGTGTAATTAATCCTAATATAAATAAAATAATAAATATGATATGAATAATTTAAACTAACTTAAACATAAATAAATTATAATTAGGAGAGACAGTAATAACAAAGTAAAAATCATTGTGACGTATAGTATTGACTTCATAATTAAGTGTCTACAAAGATGAAATAATTGAAAATTGAATAGAAGCAATAAGAAAAATAATGTATAGATTGCTGAAGGAAGAAAATAAAAAAATGAACGAAAAAATATAAACTTGAGCTAGAAAACTCAAAACTAAAAAAAACTCTCCTTAGCCTCTAATTGTATAAGTATTTATAGGTATAAGTAGATACATTCCTAGAATATGAAAACTCTAAATTTTATCACTTAAAAATGTATTTAATTTCTTTCAACTTCATCTCTTGAACTCCAATCTCTTTCAATTTCATATCATCCAATCTCTATCACTTTGTCACTTCAAGTAATAGAGATTTTTTCAACTTAATAGGTTCGTTCTTGAAAGAATCTTTAATTCTTCAAACTGTATATTAACAAGTCATATTTTCACATAACTCTTTTATTTATTTATTTTCCTGCAAAATAAAATAAAAATAATAAATAATCTAATAATAATAATAAATTAAACATAATTAAAAGTGATAAAAATAGATAAATTATAGACTTATCATATTATGTTTGTTCTTTTTCTTTTTTTCATTTTTGTGGTGAGATTGCGTCGTAGTATATACGTTACATCAACATCACATAATATGATGCATCAGTGTATTACTTTTGGCAATTCTAAATCAGATATAGACAATGATTTTTTGAGTTGGAATATAGATCGAATTTTAAAATTAATCTAATATATAAAATTTCAAAATAAAAATTATGTTATGATAACATAAATTATAAGATTATAATAATAGTATCGTCTAAAATCTACTAAATTTACATTGTTAAAATCTAATATATCGTTGTTTTACCTAATAATCAACATGTATATTTAATTTTAAAATAAAAAATAACACTTATTAGTGATAAAATACTCCATAATTATTCATGACTCCATTCACAAGCATGTACTACAATTTTCCCTCGATCCAAATGCAAGCTAAGTTGTTTTCAAGACTTAGGGATACGACGGTGGTTCTCAGTAAGTATATACAGTTTTTACATGCATATCATTTTTGAGAGGTGATATTTATACATAAAAAGTAATATTTTTATAAAATTCTTCTCACATAAATTAGATAATAAAACCTATTATCATCAATTTTCTTTGTAAAAATATCACTTCTCAAACTTTTTACTCTTAAATTTCAAGAGCAAAGAATTTTGTACATACTCATCCACAATTCAATAATTAATGATATTATTGAAACAAAATTTTATAACGTACTTTTTTTTCAAAACTTTTAATATGTTGTAATTATATCCGACCAAATTCCACCACTGGTAAATATCAAAAGTATCTGCGCGTATGAAGTAAAGCATGCATACATACATTCACACACACACACACACACTTTTTTGGAATTTTTCACCAAATTTTGTAGCCTATTCGGGTGAATATCATATATATATATATACACACACACACATACGAAGGAAGAAGTAAATGATGACGTAAGGATGATAAAAGTAATTGCTAAAAAAAAGGTAACTAGAGCCTTAATTATAAATTAATCGATTTCTTATTAATTAATGTTCCCTGTGTAACAGGGTTTCTCTTAAAAAAGGAGTTAGAGAGGGAGGAAATGATGGATGAGATACGGCCGGCGGGGTTTCTTAAAACAAAAATGATGTGAAAGTGAAAAGAAGTCGGATATTGATGTGGTTGGGATTTATTGGTACACGTAGCAAAGCGCCGTCCAAATGTTTAATCAGTCCCACACGGACGCTACTAATATTGTTAATCACGCGTACCTTCCTTTCTTAACGTCTATTTAATGAATGTTTTAATTGATGACTAGACTGTATCTATATATTCTACCCTATTAATCAGATATATGAAAAAAAAAAATTAAGTTACTTGTTCATTCGTGTTATGTTTGAGTTTTTATAATATATTAAAAAATTTTAATTGTATAAATTTAAAAAATATGCAAAAATAGATTATATTTAATTTTCTGAACACTTTTACAGAGTTTTTATAAACATATAAAAGTCAATATATATTAGTTATTGAAAATATATAAATTTTAAATAATTATAAAAACTATAATACATTATGAAATTACTTGAAATTTTGTATACTATTTTATCTTTTGATATTTTTTTCAATTCATACGGTTGAATTTTTTAAATAGATTATGAATTTATATATATATATATATATATATATATATATATATGTATGAGTTTAAAATAATTGAATTATAACTCACATTTTAATTTTTACCCACTAATTTTATATATATATATATACTCACACACACTCCTAATTACTGTATCTTCTTAACGACGTTTTATCTCTCGCAAACTTGTACATTTATGGGAAAAGATAAGACCCATCTGTTATCTGGTGGATATAACCCAACTGCCAACTACTTGGAAGTTTTGTACTACTATCATATTTGTGGTTTTAAATAAATGGAAAAAAAAACCTCATTCATTAACTAATGTCCACACATACTGATCAATCTTAATTTAGACAGATTTTTTTTCATAAATTAATTGTCTAATTACTTTTTTAGCTTCAGCTCATTTATGTATTTGAGTAGAGCTGATTAAGTTAAACAATATAAATTAGTCAAATTTATTTGAAAATTTTTAATTGAATCAAACTCAACTTAAAGTTATTAACAAACAAAAAAAAAATCATATTAAAAAATTGTACGTTTCTTTTCAGAAAAAGAGTTGAGCAAATTTTAGAACTGAATAATCGAAAAAGAAAGAAAACAGAAGGCCAGTTAATATCACCTCCTCCTGCTCATACTAATCAAATTTTCAATATACGACACCACACCACACCACAACATAAATTATGAAACTTAAAAAAGCATTTTCCAAACATTCACATATATAAATCAATTACAAATTCACCATTATTTGCATTTCCACATATATGTTTTATTACTAGAACATTACTTGAATTTATTATTGTAGTCTTTAATTATAAGAATGCTGAAAAAGAAATATGTAAGCAGAATTAGAGCCATGCGGGATTGTTCAATGGAGTAACAACAGCCTTCACCTGCAAATAATTTTGAAGGCTGTAGACCCCTTTCTCTCTCCCAGTCCCACTCATTTTATATCCTCCAAATGGGATTGCAGCGTCAAACACATCAAAGCAGTTTATCCACACTGTTCCAACTCTCAATGCTCGTGACAAGGTGTTGGCTGTGTTGATGTTTTTGGTAAAAACTCCAGCTGCTAGACCATATTGTGTGCTATTTGCTCTTCTTATTACTTCATCAAGATCCCTGCAAATGTTGTATAATCAGAATTGTACCAACAATATTCATGGTCTCGTTTATTAATTTCAAGGCGACTCTAAATTCATGTTAAATATTTGAAATAAGCAACTAGCCAAATGGAGTATAACTGATGCTTGTACCGGAGATGGTGTTAGTTTAGAACTCACTTGAATTTTAAGATGGATTGAACCGGGCCGAAAATCTCGTCCTTAGCTATGAGCATATCATCCTAATCAGGATCCATGTTTAAGTAAGGTCAATTCAGCAGGCTTCAAGAGAATATACAGAATGAGAGGATAGGATAGGTACAACATTACATACCTGGACATTTGAGAAAACAGTAGGTTGAACATAGTAGCCTTTGTCGCCAAGTCTACCACCTCCGCATTCAAGGGTGGCACTGCTTTCATTGCCGGATTTTATGTACCTGAGAATTTTCTCAAACTGCTCCGAATCGATCTGAGAATGGACAACAAATATGTCGTGATGTAGCTTAAAACAAACTTCTAAAGATGTGCAGAAATGCTAAATAAGCCAGAGAGTACCTGAGGACCTTGTTCAACACCCTTTTTAAAGGGATCACCAACTACACGTCTCATAGCACGTTTTTTTGATTTCTCAAGGAATTCATCGTATACACGTTCGTGCACAAATGTACGAGAACCAGCACAACAACATTGACCCTAGAGGGAGAAAGGCAATCGTATGTAATAAACGGAACATATAATGATGTCGACAGCGTCCATGTATGTTGCAAGGCATGCTTTGAGAGGGTTAATTTAAATACCTGGTTGAAGAACAGAGCAAAGTGTGCTAGCTCCACAGCTTTATCAACGTCAGCATCCTCGCATACAATGAAAGGTGATTTCCCTCCTAGCTCTAGTGTCACTGCTTTAAGATTGCTTTTCGCAGCCAATTCAAGCACAACCTTACCTGTATCAGTCGAGCCTGTGAAAGCAAGCTGCAAAAATATGGAAATCGTTCCATGAGTCGAAACAATAGATCAACAGGAGGCATGATCAGGGCACGACCACGCCTTGAACTATGCTGAAATCCACATGATCGTGCCTACATTTTCTTCTTGATTTTCCTCTGCATCATAAAGTTTCGCACAAATCTGGAATTTAAAACTGGCTAAAGTATCATATAACAATTCTCAGCTGGTTGTTCTTATTTTCACTAATGATGACTTTCACATTTTGTTATCATACTCTCTGATTAATTAATAACATAATCCATGAAAAACAGATATTTTGACAGCCAAAATTCTTTACACCGTGCAAACAAGTAAGACTCGCAAACATGTTCGTATCAGCTGAAATTCATTTATAATTAGATTATAGAATCTTATCATATAAATTTGCTGAAAATATCTATAAGTCTGGAGTACATAAAAGCTTAGATAACCTTGTCAACATCCATATGACGAGCGAGAGCTGCACCAGCTGTTGGACCATAACCAGAAACTACATTTAGAACACCAGGCGGAAGACCAGCCTGTTACAAAGAATTTGTGATAGATTTTAGCAAAGCAAGAATTCCGATTTAGTTCACAGTAATTTTAACCATAAATAATATTGAGGTCGTTCTCTTGAAAATCATAATCATGTCTTAGAAATCAGCACAACAAAATATGATAGTTTGGTTCATGCATATACTCTGGTATATCTTGATTTTATTGCCTAACTGATTAATTCTGAGCCTTGATAATGCAAATCATGACATTCATGTAATTATTCCTCCTGCATAATTGATGAAATACAGCAACACTTTGACTCGGATACTTATTGTATCAGGAACATTGTTTCTCCAGAACTTAAAATACAACACAAACGTTCATAGCCGAAATGGCGTATAAGAGAATTAAAGAAACATCGAAAATAAGACAAATATATAATGTTCAAGAATTTACCTCATGGAATAATTTTGCTACATAAAGAGCAGTTAATGGAGTTTGCTCTGCAGATTTAAGAACAATTGTATTACCACATGCCAGCGCAGGACCAACTTTCCAAGCAAACATGAGGAGGGGAAAGTTCCATGGAATTATTTGTCCTGCAACACCAATTGGCTCGTGTAAAGTTTGCACATGGTGTGGTCCATCAGCTGGAACTGTTAGCCCGTGTATTTTGTCTGCCCAGCCTGCATTTCATTATAAGATACAAAAAATTTATCTCCAATTATCCATCACACGTGATTAAGTTAAGCACACTTCTGTATTAAGTTCATGTCCCTAACCAGCATAATAGTGAAACAGTCGAACAAGCATTGGTATTTCGGCTTTGGCAGACTGCTCATAAGGTTTCCCATTATCCCATGACTCAAGTGCTGCAATGTCATCGTTGTGTTTCTCAACCAAATCAGCAAAGCGCAATAATACTCGTGATCTTTCCTGAACCAAATTAAAAATGAACAAAATATACAATAGTTTTGTTTTAAAACTTCAAATATAGAAACCCCAGAAAATTAACATATAGAACAAAGAAAGGTTCTTGGTTCTTACATAAGGGGTCATTTTTGGCCACGGTCCCTCATCAAATGCCTTGCGGGCAGCAGACACTGCGCGGTTGATATCTTCTTCATTGCCTTCAGCAACATCAGCAATCACTTCCCCAGTTCGAGGGTCCAAAGTTGGGAATGTTTTTCCTGAGACCGACAAATAAAATATTACTCTCGCAATGGATTGTGCAAAGGCATTTTGACGACAAATAAACAATTAGCAGTGTGCCATATCAATCAGCAAAGGATTACCAGATGCAGAATCCACAAACTGGCCATTGATAAGAAGCTTGGTGTAATTGATTTCAACAGGAGGAGTGATGGGCTCCTCAGCTACTGCAGCTGTGCTAAACTTGTGGGTGCCCCTTTCCAATATGGAAGTTCTACCTATACCATTTTTTTTAAAATTAAAAATTCTAAACAAATATTTAAAGGGAAGTTGAAGAATGGACTTATTTCAATAATATAAAATAAAAGGTAGAATCCAGCCTTGATTAGCTTATGAGTTATTTGTTGATTAGCTTCTGAGTTATTTGTGTTTGGTGATCGATCATAATATATGGGGTTCCGAATCAATTGAGAATACTATTCTCTCTCTATACAACTATTGTTGGGTATTTTTTTTTTTATTTGAAATTGTAAATACCTAATGGTTAACCTTATTTTTGAATTCCACAAGAAAATAGGGAATAAGAATCCTAAATTAGATCTGTCAGTGAAATTCGTAACTTTCCATCAGCACCACGTATTTGTGTTTTCCGGAATTTGGTCGGTCAGATCGTTCTGATTTTTGGACAGTGGCTTTGCAACGTTTGGTTCTTGTTTCTGAACGGTGTAGATCATTTTTGAGGTCCGAAAGTGTGCGTTTTTGAGGTACGAACAGGCTGTCTGTTTTATGTGATATTTTCTGATTTTGTCTCTATTTTTATTCCATACTTCTTGACGTTTATTTCAATAAAGTGTGACGATATATTTTGAGTTTGTGTGCCTCTAGTTTAACTAAAGAAGACTTGTGTATTACTCAATTATTTGTGATAGTGAAATTTTGGGTGAACTACAGTCCCGTTGTTTTTACTCTTCGTCTTTGGGGAGGTTTTCCACGTATAATTCTTATATGTCTTGTGGCTTGTGTTTTACAAGTTTATCTTTCTATTTTTTCTCTACTTAATTGTTTTCTCAAAGATTTACAAGTTTAGAAAAAATTATTATTCCGCTGTAATCAATTTTTCCCAACACCTATATACATCAAGATTTTCTTCTTCTTGTTTTTTCTGGGTAAGTCAATAAGGCTTATTCAACAGCATATAAACATGAATTACAACTCCAGATTCAGAAATCCCACTAATTCTCAAGCTTTAGCGAATCATAATAATATAATCAAAAGTCAAAAATTAAAGTAAACTGAGAGTGATCAGATAAATCCATCAAATACATCATAGCATCATTAAATAGAAAAAGACGAGTAAATAATAGCAAGCACCAAACACTAGTATCAATGACATCGTATCCAGAATATTATACACAACGAACATAAGTACCTATGTACAATATACACACACACGTACACATATATATGTATATCACAAAGGAAAAAAGGGGTGGAGAGAGATGACCTGCCGAGCGAAAGAGAGAAGCAGAGACAGGAGAAAGAGAGAGAGAACGAGAGAACAAGGAAGAGAGCCTGCGAGCTGCCATTACCACTCCTCCAATATAATACCAATCTTTTCTTCTCTTCTTATCTGCTCTACAAATGCAACATACTATTACTTTATACAAAAGATAAATAGATGGCGAGAGAGAGAGAGAGAGATTGAAAAATCCCAACCTTTTGTTGTTCTGATGTCACTTGCAGATAAATTTCCTGGTAAATATATTGACTTACCTATTAAACGACGACAATAGAGAGTGATGGGTGACTCTTTTTTTAATCTCAAACTAGCTAGATTTATACGGAGTTTATATAAATTAACATGGTATATATTTATTTATTTATACCAAAACAACCCAATAATATAGATTCATCTATATAAAAAATGATTAGGTAATGGTAAAAATTTGTATGGAGAAGACAAGATCTGCTCGCCCATTTGTTGGGACGCTAGAGTTTTGTCTATTTGTCAGCTTATATACTTCTGCCATATGCGACTATTATCTTTGAAACTGTCACCAATGTATATATTTGTTTATGTAGAATTCCCACTAATCTATAAAACTCTTCATTTTCAAGCATTTAATGAGAATCAAACAATATCTCTAACACGTGCTCCATAATCTCCCACTAGTTGGATATGAAAATTTTTAATTCTAACTCACAAATTAATATTATGAGTTATACAAGTTTCTTTTTCACACCTTCAGCTAAAACAGAGTATGAGTGTTTCTATGGAACAAGTAAATATAAATATAAAATTGTCCAGTATCCATCAGAATATGCTATGGTGCAAATACAAAATCCAAGTGTAAAAGGAAAGATGAGCTTATACTAGTAATTTGAATTTAAATTAGATTCAATGACCAACTTTGATAATGAATGAAAATTCTTTTATGTTCTTGATAAGATCTGTATAAGTGAAATAGTAACTCATTCTATATGTTCTTCCTTTATTACTTGATATAATTTTTAATTTACTTATGTGATTAGTCTACTTTTATTATCATCAAATAACCGACGGAGAATTATTAAAACAAAAATAGAAACAGGGGAAAAAATAATTTAATAAGACCAACAGTTATATCTGTCAAAACAGCTACATTTTCTTGATTTTAATAAGCACTATACAAGTTATACTGCATTGCTACATATGGTAATATTCTTTTTCTTAGCAAGTGAGGTTGACGCTAATTTCACCGATAAAACTCATACCCCACCCCCACTCTTACCCCCCAGTTAGAGCCAAAAAATATCATCATACAGCTTCCCTAAACAACATCTGTTATCTTTTTGTTAACCTTGAAGAGAGATGACGTAGAAGGACAAGCCAGAAAGAGAGATGAATTGATCGATATTATCGAACAATAAACGTTGTTCCTCAATGATGAAGCATAAAAAACTGTGACCTAATAATTTTAACAGCAGTTTCATTGAACAACAAGTTTAAACATATTGCACTATCACTACTATTTTCCTCAGCTAACCTCCCCTGTACCACTCATCCGTCCAAATAAAAGAACAAAATCAGATATCAGATACAAAGCAAAGAGTTTGCAACTGGTGTGGGGAGTAATCGTCAATCTCCTTGTAAAAATTGGATTTAATGTGGGAGCTGCTTTTCCATGTCAAGAATATCCCTCGCGTTCATGGACATGATACACAACCAGTGAGGAAGGAAGAAATAAATAGCAAGAAACACCAGGACTCCTAGATCAGCCTCTTCCCCAACTGCTGCCCTACGAGGGTTCACCAAGTATATCTGACTCCAACACCATAAACAGTATAGACTAGCAATTGTAATAATAAGTCTCATCGATTGGTTTGATTGTTTACTAAGCTGCTTTAAGGACTTCACTCTGCAGAACACAATAAATTAGCAGCTGGGAATGGCAATAAAATCCAGAAGCGATAGTGTTTAAACTTCAAAACAAAAACGAAAAAGGAAGATTATACCTGTTAATGTAAATGAATCCAAGTATCAGGCAGGTGCATAAAAAACCAACTACTACAACAGCATCTGGATTGACTGGTGCTGTACCATTCCACCAACCAGTGCTAAGTATCCAACTATACATAGAAGAGTGCCCATTTTCCTACAGATAAATAAAGTGAAATATGATCATCAATGTGATATATAGTATGTTAAACGTGTGTGGGCGTGTGTTTATTTATTTTTAAGGCAATTTAATTATATTGCACCCATAATTAACAAGAGAAGCCCTCTGTCGCGAATAGGATAATCAGGGAAAGGCATTATTGATGGGGTTATATGTGAATGGTATATAATTTCTCCATGTCCTTGTGTGGTAGACATTAGTTCTGTTCCATTTAAAGTTCAATATAATGATTTACAGTGAGTCAAGCTTGACACGTGTTCACCTTATTTGGAGGCCAAGCTTATGTAAAAAACTAAAATGTAAATAACTAGTTCAGTGAGGTAACATATGAGACTAGCAATAGTGCAATTATGACAGACTAGTTAAATAAATAACAAAAGTTTGGACTACAGAAAAAGCAAAAACAAAAAAGGCACGTCATCTAGCACTACAGAAACAAGTCAACAACACTCAATTAAATAGCATCTTAGAAAGTTTCATCAAGAATCATAAGCGTAAATCTCAAAATTCACCATTAGAAAAATATCTCTAGTCCAACATGCATACTCTATAGAGTAATCAAAGTACGTGGTCTCAATATATTCAGAGAAATATCAAGAAAAACAGGCATGTTAAAAAAGAATGCCCTATGAACTATTCATCTTCATAATGTATCTCCATGTGCAAGCGACTCAAACTCTAAAAGCTGACTTAACCTGGTAGCTTATGTGGCATTATTTGTTTTATACACCTATCTCTACTTCACCATCTCATTAGACAATCATGCCAAGTGAAGAGATCCAGAAAATGCAAGTAACCAAGGTCAGCAAGAAAGTTTCAGCATATAATTCCTCACTTTACCTCAAACAAGTGGTCCAGGAAAAAATGTGATAAAGAGCCCGCCAAGATCAATAAAAAACACTGTCTCCTGGTAAGGGGCACCTGCATTAAAATGCAAAGAACTTTCTTACTAAACATGCTAACAATGTCATGCTGGTATACTTTTCAAACTAAACTTTCATGCATGTGTTGGTGACAGAATTGTGACGAACTGTCATACAAGGTTAGCTGGAAAACAAGCTCAAGTTAATGAATTAAAAATTAGGTGGACATTTATAAAGTGCAGAAATGGAACTAGTCAACAACTTCGAGCAATCTAATAAAGTGTTTGTCACCCAAATTAAAGAAGAGGCATGTAGCCAATGGTCTGATTCTGAATCAAGTGCGTAGAGCTATCCGAACCCATATATAGTCCTTTTCCACATTTCGAATTCATAGAATATTTCAGAGAATATCAAATAAGTCTTTCTCTCCTCGGAATAAACCAGCTCCTTTAGTAGTAACTATAGTTGTGAGAACCATGGAATCTTATACAGAGATCAAGAAAAAAGAACAGGAAAAAGAGAGAGGCTGATTCTAGTGTTAAAACCTAATTAGATTGCAAATATAAAAAACGGATTCAGTTCTTCATGTGCATATCTCCCCACAACCCCCATCAAAAATTACCCTCTTTTATTCAAGGTGACTTCTGTAACCCACAATCTGCATATCGGTTTGCCAAAAAAATTGTCTACGCCAATCAATTAAGATGTTAAGCTTCCTTATGAGTTCTATCAGCCAAGCTAAACACGGTAATCCCTCTCAGACAATGTTCATAAATCCTAACTCATAAAAAACCAAGTAGAAATTTACTACGGTATTTCTCAATAACTTGCCGCTTCAATTAACTTACTCTCCCTCTACCATCTTTACCAGTTAATGGTGCTTGTCTAAGTAAATACTCCCCATCCATCCTGTAGTGGATGTTTTTCTACAACTGCATGAAATTGAAATGAATGCAATACATTGGGAATTCTATAATTATTTTATTGGAACCATTTTAAATACAAGAATGTGTTGCAGTATTTTAAGGGTAGTGTATAGTTTCTTTCTGCAAAGAGCACTTTGATTCTTTCTGAAAATAGCACTTTGATTTTCAGAAATATGACTTTCTTAATCAGTGAAAAAGCATAAAGTATAAATGTCGTTGAATTTAAAGAAAGTTGGACTGTGTTAATAGTCAATTATAAATGACTTACAATTATCACAACATCTGTCTAAAACACCCAGATACCCCATATATGGTTTACCCATAAGCCCCATATATGGTTCCTTTAAATGAGATATCAAGATCTGGCAAGAAAGCCTAAATCCTTGGCTTTGCACCAAAATTCGAAAGGGTCGAAATGACGCATCAGTTGACTCATTTATCAAACGAGCACCTAACTAATCAGGGTAAGCATAATTCGGGTAATGAATTTCATACAGAGTAACACTCAATAACCAGCTAAAACGCAAGATGAGACTAACAGTCCAGCTTCAAAGCCTGATCTGATAAGCACAACTTAATAATAATTTAAACATAAAGCTACAATGCTAATAACCAAAGGCGAAAACAAAATTCTCCAACTTTAACTAAACGTCAAAAACCCAGAACCCCAAAATACTAAAGAGACCCAAATAATCTCTAATCAAACAATTTTTTACCACAATTCATTTCCATATAGACGGAGAATTAATCAAAATTAAAGAAAGATCAACAAATCAATCAGACAACCAAAAGAAAACACTAACCCCAGAAACAGAATCAAGAAATCCCTTGTTGAGTAGAAATCGAGAAAGCCAGCTGTAAAGCAGGGAAAGAGGGAATCCAAGAATGAAGGCGTAGTAAAAGGGGTGGTGGATGAGACTCTCAATAGCGTCGCCATAGGAGCCGCCAAAGCCGAGGGTGGAAGTAAGCCACTCGGCGAAGGAGCCCATGTCAGGGCCGAAGAAGGCGTTAAGGGCGTAGACGATGGAGTGGTGAGGGCTGAACCTGCCATTAGACACGCTGAGGAGAGCTTGACCAGTCGTCAGGGCGTACATCATGTGGGGACCAGGTCCCGGCATTGTCTTCTTCCTCGGATTTAGCTATATGGAAGAAGGAGAAAACTAAGGATTGAGCAAAAATACTACCTGGGATATTTAGATTTGACCATATTAATTGTTGATCAAATGGTAGCATTCAGTATTCGGTATTGTTAGCAGGAAAACACTCCCCAGGATAATTCAACGCCCACAGATGCGATGTCATTTCCTCTTCTCCTTTCTTTACTTTTCTTTTAACATCTTCTTTGTGTTTTATGATTTTGTATTCTTTGCAAGTGTGGGTTTTCTGAAAAAAAAAAAATTAATCTCAATTTTATATTTAATGTTGATATTAAAAATATAAATTTTGAGAAAAGGAAAAAAAGTGTAAGGTGAAGATTGGAAAACATAAATAAATTGACATTATTTGTAAATTAGAATATTAAAGTATTTTTGTTTCAAATGTAAGATTACATTTCTCTCATTGAGAGGTCTGAATGAATTTTCTCTTGGAAGAGCTCATTACAATCTTGACAATGTTTTAGAGATATGCTTTTTGTATATTGATTGATAATGATGAATCTAGCAAAACAATCATAAAATATGCTGTCTATTTTGTCCCAAAATTAAATTTCTATTTCTTGTGACATTTTAGGAAAAATTGATATATAGCAACAGTTAATAATTTTCTGAACCTCTATCTTAAAGTCATTCAATCCATATTTGTTAATAATACTTGAATAAAATTTCCGCATATAGTCCTCAAAATGTCTATCAAAAATCTCATTAACGGTTTAATTAATTTATTACAACATTGTCTAAAAAAAATAATTTATGTTGGCTTTTAAGTATACTACAAATTCAATTTCGTTAGAAATGTAAAGGAGAACCTTATTTGTTCCCAAGTGGAAGGAGTAAAATATGCTACTTCTTTTTTTGTTCTAAAATCAAAATAGATATAAATTAAAATAGTCACAACTCTAACTAGTTAATATGACACGACATCCTATTTGACGATTACCATGTCACTAAAAATAAAAAATAAAAATAAAGAACTATTAAATATTATATTATATCAAATTTTAATTAATTAAAGTTGAGTTGCGAATTAAATTTGAGCCAATCTTATACAAATACAAATAAAACACTTACTAAGTATGATGTCATGTCGTATAAAATTTTAACTAACTAAAATTGATTGTGGGATTAAATTTAGATCATTATTATACATTTTTAACTAATTTAAAATTTTAATTATTAAAATATGAATTATGAAATGAATGGAATGATTTATTTATAGGTGGTTAACTCTTTCTGAAATGAAGTCCCGGAAAAGGAACTGAAGCTTCCAATCCCCCTTCACTCCTTACATCAGTCAGAGTGAGAGCCCAACTGTTTTACCCGCGCGAGAAACCACACCTTCCGCTCGAAATGGCTGCCAGCAAATTCCTCTGTTTCGTCTTCTTAACCCTCGCAATCTACTCTCCGATTCAGGTAATTTCTCCGAGTATTTTCCTTCCAAAACCCTAACTTCTAAACCCTAATCCTCTTTTTATCTTCTCTCTCTACAGGCTTCTATCCAAGCAAAATCAATCAGAGCTTCCCCATTCTCAATCGCACTTGAAACCCTCCAAAATCAAATCAAGCAAGCCCTACTCACTTCCAGACCTTCAATTTACATTATTACTCCGTAGTTTTTAATTCACTTCATCTCTGTATGTTTTTTCAGTTACACATTTCAGAGGATTGATCTGCTAAGCCGATCGATGACTCACGCGTCCTACTCCGAAGAGAACAACAAAGCTTTGAGCATTTTGGGGTCGAGCTTGATCGAGACTTCTGTTTCTCTGTCTTCACTCACTAACGACATTGACATGTCCTCAAAAGCTCTCAACAACAGGATTGAGGATATATCGAAAGTGGATACGTGTGCCCTTGATGGAACCAAATTAGGTTTGCAGAAGATTGTCAGGGTTAGTAGAAAGACTAATTCATCAGCTCCTGCTGTGGTCTGCGGCGCTTTTCGGGCAATTTTTGGGGCCATAGCAGTTGATAACGAGAATTCGGATGCCGCTGGACGTGTGTTTTGGTATGTTTATAGTGGGGGCATTGGAAGAGCTAGTGCACTGTAAGTTTCGGATTTATCGGCTGCTTGGTGATGTTTCAGAATTGCAGTATGTTTCAAAGTTTATGTGCATTAGATGTTTGCTTATTGTGGTATCTTGTTCAGGATCACCAACTAAATCTAAATAGAATAGAAAAGAACTGTCTTTTCTAAGTAAATCGAGGTATCCGTTTTATGATAACTTTCTGACTATTCCGCTGTTTGCTTAATTGATGGTGTTTTTGTTTCCAAGTGTTGTTTATCAGCTACTATGTTGCTCTATTGTTACACTTTGTGCTTTCTTACCAATATCTTTTATCCTTTTTTATGTCCTTATTGATGATTATGAGTTGAAACTTATTAATTAGGACATCATTCTAGTGATGCTTTAGTTTAGCTCACAGGGTCTGGCCCTTTTAAAGACCGAATTGTTTTTCTGAGAGGTATGACTTGTGAGCAAACTAAGATCAGCTGGTTCTGCGTGCTTGAAAAACTAGTTCATTTTGTTCCCTTGTGGAATATATATGATCGGTGTTATACTACGCCTATATAGTAATAAGTCAAGATTTGAAAATCTGGAGATATGGTCAGGCATGAGGTTTATTTTGAAGTGTGAGCACACTAAGATATGCTCGTATAAAGTTTATAATCTTAAGGTTTCTTCTCCTTCTACTGAGATATTATTGAAGTTATAATTTGCACTACTCGACATCTTTGATAGATTCATATTGTGCACAATTTATCTAAATGTAATATGTATGTATATTACCGGATTCATTGGGCTGATGTTATTTTTTAGCTTCAGTTTCTAATGTTCATGACCCAAAAAGTCTATAAACTCTTCAAGAGTTTTGGGCCCCAATGCAGGGGGGGTCGGTATTATTAGTCGATCCAGTGGTGAGATCATGAGCATTATGGGCTGATGATAAAGAAAACACCAGCCCTCGGCAACTCAATATCACCTGCTAGGCAGTCGCTTGGCAACTAATGTTTAATTGTATGCAGTATACTAGACTTTGGTTTACATTTCTCTTCCCTATCTCGAGTGTCACAGAAACTTCCTAGAACATTTACAAAAATATGGAGTATTACTTAGTCACCAACGGCATGAATACATAGGTGATCCTCATCTCTTTCTGCAACTATTTTGTAACCAAAAAAAAAAAAAAACGAGAGAGTAGAACAGCCAATAGCCTACTATTTAATTCAGAACTCCAATGGATCCTTAGTTTACTGATTTCCATGGAGCTTTGCTTTAACAGTTGAGTTTCAATTATTATCTTCGGATAGCAGTAATGAATGCAGAAGCTGCAAGAAAGATTCTCAATCGTGCCTATCTTATACGTTGGACTATTCTACAAGAAAGATTTTCGTGCTAGAATGAGTTTTGTTTGAGTTCAGCACATTGGGTGTGTGACTATGCCCCAGTGGATGGCATCCACGGGAAATCCAAGTATTTTTGACTTGTCGCTACCCCATTTCTGCCAAGTCTTGCCATGTCATATTATCTAAGACTTGCCTCCACACGAACTAGACAAAAGAAATCCAATCGATCTAGTAATAACAGCTTGCATAAAGCGCCCCTACGGCAGTGAGCAGTTCATTCATTTAAACAGAGCCCCTGAAATAAATTTGAGTGGGTCCTTTTATTAATTTTTCCAATGTTGGGAAATTTTATTTTGTTTTTTTGGGCTCTTTATTGGACCCTTTAATAAACTTCTATTTTAATGTCGCCACTTGAAGGACAGAAAGGCATTTTTTTCTAATAAGATTCGTTGGTTTGTGTTAGAGTGTCATGTTCGTAAACTAGCTGTATATCTGAAGTTTGAAGTCGCTGAAATATACTACTAATGGTGTATGGTTGGGGAACTGGAAGAAGTGGGAAGAATACCACATAAAAGTGTTGTGTGTCAACGTAATTCTATTGGCGGGTAGGCCTGTTATGGCTTTTCCAACATTCTGTGCTTTGAGCCTTTGACATTGTCAAGCTCGTAGTAGGTAAGTTCGGTGCTCTATCCATTTCAAGACATGATCCAACTCTGTCCTTTATCAAAATACTGCCTTTTGCACATAGAATTAATTTCCTTCATTATATTCCCATCTGTTCAATAAAATTTATTATATTAGAGTTTTCAAACGGATATTAATATTGTATATTTAATTGGTAATTATATGTATAAATAATATATTTTTTTATGAAATTTATTATAAATATTCGATTAATGATATAATAAGAAAATTATAATGATAAAAAAAGAATTTTAAAAAAACATTATAACTGAAAAATTATATAAATATAACTTTTTATGGATTATATTTTTATTTCCAATATAATTATTTTTTATAGAACGGAAGGGGTTAGTTTTATGATTAATGGTTGAAAATTGGGAGCTCATCAATTATTTAACAGCAAAGTAGAGAATAATAATGTTTGTATAATTTATAATGAATTTCATTATAAATTATAGCAGAATAAAGGAGTACATGGGAGCAAAATTATTAATTTCACATTGTGTAGCCTGAAGTTGGTTGGATTACTGTTGATTGAAAAAATATTTAATGAAGGAAAATAAACTCTAACTGGACGCATGATAATTTTAGAGAGAATAAAGCATACAATGCAATATAAATTGGAGTAGCTCATAAGAATCTGTGTAGTTTAACATAATGTTCTGCTGTGTTCCTATTTTCTAATAATGACATCGCTTCCTTAAGACTTTGTTGTGCAACCGTAGATTTATTTTAGTTTTTCATGTATATGCAGGTCTTGTTATGCAACATAAATTTACTTTTGGTTGAATAATCTAACTACACATATTCATATACGTGTCAAATATTTCATCTTAATGTTCTACGGCTAAAATTTTTCCTCAAAACATATAATTTGAAGATTATGAATCAATAATCTCCTTTCAATATCATCATTAGACTTATTAAACTATTTCTTTTGTAAGATTTTTCATCTATATACTCCGTGTATTTAAACTGATTTATAAAATATTACCGTGTATTAAAAATTTGATGTGAAATTATTTGATTTTAATTGACGATAATCTAACGCTATAAGCAACTTGAAAAAGTAATGGTGAATTTAAATATCGCAGTCTTTATTATCTGTACATAATAAAACTGTAGTATAACAATTTATAATCTTATAAATATTCAATGTTAATTTCTAATTTTGATTACGAAAAGAATATCATAGTGTTTGGGTGACTCTGGTCAAGATATTATTAGTGGCTCAAAAAGCGGGCTGTTGTTGATCCTATCATATCCGACTAACATTTAATATTCCGTACGCACACAGTATTACAGTATTTAATTAATAATGATATCAAGAGATCAGGATTTTAAATTTTATAAATTAATAAAAAATTATATAAAATAATTGATAAATATGTCCGTAAATATTTAAAGACACAATAAAAAAACATATACATCTTTTTTGGAAGGTAATTTTTGTGCAAGTGGTAGTAAATGAGATTACTTAATAATAATATCAATTAAGATAATGAGTCGTTCTATATATACAAATCAATTTCTTATAATTGAGTATAATTATTTACTTTCATTTTTATAATGTTTACAATATTTACTTTTGTAAATTAATTAATGTGTATAAATTTATTGTTGAAATAAATTAAGTAATCAACTGGTGGAGTTTGATCGGCCTTTTACGAACCTGCACCAGCATCAGCATATTCTTCCAAGTAAGACCTACGTTGTCTAGTATTGGACTCTATCCATCATTTAATGAAGATTATCTCCCGTCTACACAATTTATTACGGAGTATAAAACAGTCACTTATTCTATATCTAAAATAAAATTATATCGTTTAATTGTTGGATATTGTATTGATTACCTTCCGAGAATGTGGAATTAACTACGGGGACAAATAATAGTACGAGACATATCAATAAATTACACAAATAAAAAAATATATATATAATAATTTTTGAATCATTAATTTTTATAATATGGGTCATTTTAGAATTTAATCACATCAATTTGTACAAATTTATTTGTATACAAATTGATGTTTGTAATACTACTAATAGGTAATAATATTCTAACAACAACAACAATAATATAATAATAATAATACAAGGCCAGACAATCTGATGAAATTGTTTCTTGCACTTAATTCCATTCAAGTAGTTTAATATCTCTCTTTTGGCTCAATAAACAATTTTATTTAAGAGAGTTATTTATTGTCAACTTTTATTGATATTTTGTTAAAATTTACTTTGTTTAGTTTCGTCACAAAAATAACATATGAATGTATTGTTTTTATATATATTAGTAATAACAAACTTGAAATGTCTTGTAAATTTTGGGAGGATGTATATTGTCTCTTTTGTTTCTGTCCATCTCAATAATAAAAAGATGGGGTATATTATTTCATATTCACAAAAACATTGACAATTTTTTAAAAATCTTATGAATATCTCAATAATTTATCAGATAGAGTATTTTTTTTGTGGGTGTAAATATATGAGAGCGTGTGTACATAAAATACTATGTTATCCAAAACATTCAATAAGAAAAATTCAAACTACATTTTTAAACACTACGCAATATATATAGCCATCCAATACATAAAAACAGTCTTATACTCCTACAAAATAAGGAACTTCCACTTAAATTTTTGAAAACATAAAAGATTATTGTTTGTTTCACACGTGTTATCTTATCAAGAATTCATGATGATAAAACTGAAAGCTCCTAACATTAGCGAAGAATATTGCATAATATTAAAAAGTGTGTTCTTAACCGAAAAAAAAATGTGAAAAAAGAAACTCTTCTCATTTTTTGTTATGTTAAATGGACCTTTTTTTGTCCTTTTTCAACTCTAATTAATCAACGAAAGGTAAAAATAATATAAAAACGTATAACTGTCTTAGCACTCTTTTGTCACAAAAAAAAAAATAAGTTAAAAAATAATAAAAATATAAGGAACATTATATTTTTCTCTTAATAAATTATTTACAAGAGAAATATAATATCTTCCAAAAACTTAAAAGAAAGCATTAAAAAGTACTTTATTCTATTTCTAATATAAAATTATTTAATTAAACCAAATCACAATTTTATTTTAAATCAAACCTCTGATTTTATTTAAATCTAGGCTTTCTTTCAGTTTTTTTGTAAAGCTCACGGAGGTGACAAGTCACTACTTTGGAATTATAATTCTTGTTTATGGTAATAATTATATGTCTCAGATCAAGGATATTTGAGATTATCAACTTTAATAAATAAAACGCAAGAATAAATTTGAGAATTAAAAAAAAATTCTGAAAATGTATATGTATGCTAAAAATGATCAAGGATATTTGAGATTATCAACTAACATATATGTATACTAAAAATTCTGAAATTCTGAATTTAATATTTAGTATTAATTTTTTTTACTAGAATTGTAAAGACACAAAAATCTTTAAAATTAATAGATGTCAACTCAATATTATTAAATAGATTTTATAATTTAAGTCAGAATTAAATATGAGTTGGCAAAAAAAATAGTTGAATTTGAAACCTAAATTTAGACTAAAAGGAAACTAAATTAATAGTACCATAATTATTTTGTTAGTTTGCCCAAAATAATTATGTTTATTGAGTGTATTCTCGTATTGTTTAAAAATTACTGGTTCATTGACCTGATCGTTGGTTTAACTATCATCCAATATTTGTGGGTTAAGATAGACGATGGGTGTGTGACTTTCTGAATAGTGGCTCATATATAATTAAAAAAAAAAAAAAAAACAACCAAACAAATATCGGTCCATTGAGTTTTTGTTATTATGGCATTTATTACATTTGGAGCGCACATATAAATACCGGAAACTCTCCGAGCAGCAGTTACACACATATTTAGCTCCCGAACTGGCATTTCCCGGTCCCGGTTTCACCCCTCCACAATATAGTTGCCGTTACGACACCAGAAATATACTCACATCTTCTATATATCTATCTGTTCGAGTGTTTTCTAATTTATACAACTACATCAGCAAATAATAATTGAGTTGGAAGAGTTATTATGCTGCGGAAGAACTACTCATGGAGAGTTAGGTTTTGAGATAAAACTTCTTCTAAATCTCAAACCCCCTTCCACTCTTTTCGTCTCTGGCTCTCTGCTGACTGCTTAATTGAATTCCTACATAAATTCCGGCCGCCATGGATCAGAGCCATGGATTCTCTCCGATTATAGATGTGGAATCGAACGAAGAGGCGGCGGAAGCTCTCTTCGCCAAGAGACGCTGGTGTTTCTGCATACCTTACTCCTCCTCTAATCGATCTTTCTACGGCTTGTGGACCAGAGGAGTCGACTCTCTGAAGAAGCTTCGCGAGTGGTCCGAGATCGCCGCCGGACCTAAGTGGAAAACCTTCATTCGCCGCTTTAATAGGAGCAAGAGTTCCAAATTCCAGTACGATCCGTTGAGTTACGCTCTCAATTTCGATGAAGGACCCGTACAGAATGGAGATCCGGAGGTGGTTAATGAATATCTGTCGCGGAATTTCTCGGCGCGGTACGCTACAGTTCAGGCGCCATTGAAGTGATCGGCGGAGTCGAGTTCAATCTCAAAATTTGTATAGTTCTAATCGTAGAAGGTGAAGATTGAGAAAATGATGAAGATGATGGCGATGGTAAGTTTCGTTCGTTCGTGCTCTTTTGTGTTGCTAAATTGCGCTGGTGCGGCGATGATAAGGTGACGTTAACAAGCATCATCGCCAGCGTCGAAATGAATTTGTTTGTTTGTTAGTAGTTACTTCGCGGATATTCTTTTGGTCTATAAATAAATAAATAAATATTAAACGATGATAGCAAATATGTGAGTATGCGTGCAAGTTTTTGTAGCAAATTTTTTCCTTTTTCTTTTTATGGTTGTATGTTTCAAAATATCAATATCTGGATTATATTTACTTCTGGTGTTGTCTAATTAGCTCGCTAGTCAATATGTCCAGACTCATATTCGATTTTTTATTATAGAAATTGAAACTTGAGATAATAAAATTGATGTTTTTAATATTTACGTAATTATCATCATTCAAAATGAATTGAAAAGTAAAATGAATGGAAAACACAATTTCACCACGAAATAACAGCAAATTTGTTTGAATTGAATTGTTCACCATCTTTACTTAATTCTACAATTAAGAAAACTTTATTTCTAAGTCAAATGATGCTATTGATCAATCCTATTAATTATGAATTTATGAAACAGAACTACTCAGTAGTTAGGTTTTGAAAAAATAAAATGCCAGATTTTAACATCAGATAAATCTTCAAGCTATAAAAGAAAGGGTTTATGAGTAAAAGACAGAAAGCAATCACTTATTGCAGAAACGCCATTGACGTATTAGATTTTGAAATCATAGCGAGTGCCTACTTTTGTTACGGTGCTTTAGATCCGCTTAAAATAGAATTTACGAATTCTCACCGTCCCTTTCATTCAAGGTAACTGCATTTGAAGTTTTTCGGCTATTGACAGACTTTATATCCAACAAAATATCGCCCACAATCCATGGAAAGCCAAGGCAGTTGATGCTTTCCTGACAATGAGTTGGGTGATAAGTCACATAATACCATGCCGAAGCCATCTTCAGTTGCTCAGACTCCTTGCAGTTGTTCCTGAACCACTCTTTCGCTTCCTTGTGGAGGTTCTTAATGGATTCCAGAATTCTATCTTTAGTTTCTCCATATCTTCGATTATCTCGCAGCAAATATGCTGACCGCCTTTGTAAATTACCTGTCAGGATTTCAACCTCACCATCTGCTTCATAATAGTTCATCAGTGTGGTAAGTTTGTCGAGGTACATTCCTTTGTGGCTCTCTGCAATGTCAACAAAAGACTCGTAGCCTACCACCTCAAGATCGTGATCATATGCATTTTGGGTGATTTTCTTTGAGCAGATTGAGTCTGATTCCCCATGCATGACAGACTCAATAGTAGCACGATAAAGTTTGCCCAATGCTCCTTGAGAAGTGTAAGTTGGTTTCTCCCAACGCTCCATGAAATCAGGAAATATCCTTGGTTTTAAAGCCCGAGGCATCTCAGCTGGCGCTCCTGTTTTGGCAAAGTCCACCGCCATGGAGTGAAGATTTGCCAAGTGTATACATTTTCTACTTAAAGCCTTATCTGGTTCAAGATCTGCATGTACTAAATGTGCAGTAGAGATGGTGCCCAAGGTATCATTGATCAAATAATCGACAAAGAACTTTTGAATTTCCTGCAGATCATCCGTGAAAATGGGAAATGTGTGAGATATTTTGACAGCAGAATTAACATCGTTTTCATTTGTAATTTATCGCAGGATTTAGTATCAATATACCTCTAAAGTTACATCATGATCCATCAGCCGCGGTCTTCGCCCAGTGTAATCCATGGGAGGCACTGTCCGATGTGGGATGAGTCTCTCATCCCAGCTTATGAAATATTGATCACCATCAAGGTCACCACCCGAGCATTCGTTTGGATGAGGCCTGAGGAGAGAAAATTATAATTGTTACCATGGAAATTGACAACAAATAAATGTTGGCCTATAAGTAGAAAGAATATTAATCAAATTCCAATACATTCTTGTGTTCTTTCAGGTAAAACTAACACAAGTTGAGAACTATAACGTGGTTCCAAAACCTGAAAGATGATAAAATGATGAATACAACACATGAATACACACCCTAAACAAGCACAGTCTCAGACTTAATGGACAATACCATACCTTTCACCTTTCTGAGGGAAAACCACGCAATCAGTAAAACCTTTTTCCTCTAGTGACACCTCATATACAGCCTCAAGAACTCTAATATCTCCCGGGTGCAAACAAGGATTTTTTGTGACTACAACCTTCCCAATCAAAACAGCACTTGTGTCATCCACTTTCCGAAAGTATTTCTGCTCACCACATTTTAACTCTCTCTTGGTCATGGTTACTCTAACATAAATCTGGCCATAGTTTAAAATGCCAGTTTCATCCAAGCATCCGACTAAAATACGGCCTTGGGGAACAAAAACTCGGCATCTGCTTCTTAGATCAACTAGCTGGTTATCGTAATGGGATTTAAGCATCATTGAAAGATAGGGTTCTGCATCCGGCTCATACCCTTGAAGCAACATCTTAACTAAAATTCTATTAGCATCACTTTTACCCATGCTATCAAGGATATCTAATGCTGCCCCTTTATCAGTTAGCATTTTCTTCAGAAGACAAAGCTGAACATCTTGCAGTGCTTTAAAAGCTTGGTCCTCCACTCCCAAAGTAGACAAAAGGGAAATAATCTCTCGATTCAAGTAGCAAGGCATAGGCTTACTCCAACTAGTGATATTAAGCATCCTATTATTTGACTCAAATTTAAGCATGCTATCACGTAAAGAAAGCTTGTGGAAGGAACTACGATCAACAGCTATGACACCTTTATATCCACCATATCGAATCTGGAATGCTGAAGGAATATAAGCCAGATCACACTTCTCAGCAACTTGCTTGGCAAAAGCGAGGGAAATTTTTCCAATGCCATCAGAGAAGCAGTATCCAACACCATCCGAAATCACTTCGACATCAGGAATAACCTCAACATGCTGTGCCGGGACTTCCAAAGTTTGCGTAGAAGAGCTAAACAGCTGGCCCATCCTCGCAGCACATTTTGACACATTACGAATCTTGTTAAAACAGCCCATCCAATCTCTGATATCTTCAGCTCTCACATGCTCATTTGAAGCAAACATCCACACAGAGTTTGAACGGAGCTGACTAGCCGAGAATGCTAAGAATTCAAATCTTTTTGCTCCAATAACAATTCCCTCTCGGAGAACAGACAATACTCTATGATATATATCAGTTTTAGAAGGCTTAGAAAATATACCTTGCTGAACAGTTGTGGAAACAGTATGAGAAAGAAGCTTACTCCAATCTTCTTCGACAAAAGTTACTCTTACAAAATCTGAAGCGTGTGAAGCAAATTTCTTCACAACATAATTGGAACTTTCAAGCTCAGGACCTAAGCAATAGATCTTTGATGGGGTAATAAGGACTCTGTGACAACTCATGACTTTAGAATTTTTTAATTTGCTGTGAGATGATGCATGACGTTTGTTCGCATTACTTCTTAGAATATGTAACTGATCCTGGATAAATCGCATGGGATCATAACAAGTGTACTGCAATTTATGCATTTTCTGAAGAATCAGCTGAGCAGTATCCATGTCTAAACTGCTGAGCATCTCCATCAGATCAGGGTCCACTGCAGCAAGACTAAGTTTGTGAGTTTGAACAAGGGAATTGAGCTGGAAAAGGATCTCATATGATAATTTAGAATCTGGTGGGCATCTTATAAGTGGATTAAGCTCAGATGAAGAGTGAAATTCTCCACCTTCTTCCATGGTTAATTTGGTAAAATCTTTCTTATAAAATGGCCATTTAGAAATGGTATCTAAAGCTGCGGACCCTTGTTCAATTTCCAAGCAAAATGCAGATGATTGTCCAATGGACTTCACACTTGAAAAATCTGTTGCACGAACCCAGAGAAACTCAAAATCCTCCTTGCAAACATGGTACCGATCAGCACTGAACTTAGAAGTAACATTAGGCCCAGAAACTTTTTGGTAAACCTTTGGTGCATATCTAAGCTGAAAAATAGTAGAGTTCAAGAGAAACATGTTATTTAATGGGTGGTTGTACTTGAATATATATCTAAAAATGTAAACAGAGTAAATAACATTCTCCACAACCACAAGATACTATAACCAGTTGACTGGAAATGAAGTATTTAAACAAATGCAAAATATTCCTCCATTCCTCCCCCAACCACCTCCGCGAAATATATAAATAAATTCTAAGAAAGGTTAATTTAGAGGGGGAGGGGATAGTGCCAGATATGCATTATTTCTATTACCGTCATTATGTTATGAATAGCTGTATATACAAAACTTCTCAAAAGTTATACACACTGAAAGGGGTTCAACAGAACTTCATATTGCACAGTGCAGTATATCACACAGTTATAAGATCCATAGGAAGAAGATAAATTTTACAACTATGGTACATGGCACTTATGAATACAGTTTCAATTATATATGTTAAAATATATTATCTATTATACATAAAAAATGTCAACAAAGTAGCTAATAGAATTACTGTTGGGCATGAATCAAAAACAGTTGCCATATACAAATCTTGAAAAAGTTCTTGAAAATACGAGATACTATATTATCAAAAGGGATTAAGGTAATTGAGCCATAGCTTACATTTCAAATCCTACCCACTAATTTTATATATATGAATCCATAATCTATCTAAAAAATTCAACCGTACGGATTGAAAGAGTATAAAAAAATAAAGGAATATATAAATTTTCACATCATTTTGTAGTATATAGCATGATTTTTATAACCATGTAAAATTTGTATATTCTCAATGACTAAGATATAATGATTTTTAAAAAAAATGTAAATGAGCTCAAAAAAATCCCAAAAAATTACATATTGTTTATTTTTGCATGCTCTTTTAATCCCTAGGGTTAGATTTTTCTCATATATTTTGAAAACCGAAACATAGCATGAGTGGGTAGGATATAAAAATGAGCTATAGCTCATTTCCCTTTTTCCCTTATCAAAATAATAGTCATACAATCAATGTACATATGAAATCAATAAAATAGCCAAAGCCAGAGTCAGAACATCAGATTTAAGCAGAAAATAAGCGAAAAGGCAAAGTACAGATGGTGTTAAGAGAGAAGACACACAGGTTACAATCAGAGTGAAGATGAAAAAATAAAAAATAAATAAAGGGGGAAGACTGATGCTTGACGTTGAATATTCATCCAAAAAGAAAGTGTAGTACAGCTTCTAGGACGGAGAACTATCTCAATCCACAATAGGACGACGAAGAAGCAGCAACTTAGGTGGGTGTCAGGGTTTAGGTCAAAAGGATATGGTTTCAATTCTTAAACTTGTGCTCAGCTGGCAAATTAAATTTTCGGTTGGAATGTCAAATTCCATCCAAAAGCAGGTGGTACCACTGGTATTCTGAATGGTGATTATTAAGATAATTAACTTTTCAATACCGTTTCATTGTTGGGATGGCACATACCAGCATACGCCGGCCAGTATGGAACTCATTATTATGAAACACATTCATACTTACGCACGCATGTTATATGGAAATGACTTTATAAGTGTCGAATGTGTATTTCAGAATAGACTAAATATAGTTTACAGGCCCTATATCTTAGTGTTGTGAGTTCCTGGTGAACAAAATCTTTATCTGCCTAAGCAGGTACATAGGCCAATTCACATTAGACATTAGAGTAACTACATGGAGATTAGGTGATGTTTAAGCAAGCCTAAGCGGGAATTTTTTACTTTTTTAGAAGTGTGTTTTTCCTTGAGAGATTGCACTCATCAAACAGATGACAACTTATCAAAAATATTCAGTATAAACATCATCTTCTTTCCTTGTGTTCAAACAGAATCACTTGATTCATATCATCAATTTCAAATTCGCAAAAGTTTGGTGAAGAAACTCGAGTTATACACCATCCATTCCAAAACTGAAGATACATTTGGCTTCATATGTAAAATCCTATGTTACAAATTTTATGTGAATTTATTTAGTTTTGATTTGTTACAGGAGGCTATGAATTACTTGAGAAGTTGTTGTGAACACAAACATTTTAGTTTTGGTATTTTTGATTTTTAAAAAACACAGACTGAATCTTAGGATTCCATAAATGTACAATGATGACGTTGAGATGTGAACGGAGGGAGTATGAGAACGGATATACTTCTATGACGTATAAACTATTAAAAATAATCGTGTTTTAACATAGTATACCTCAATTGTTCTCCCACAAGTACACATCATCCCTTCATCAGTATATGATTACACAATGCTAACAACATGACATGCATTAAGTACATTAAGATGATTTCATGTACCATCATCAACTAATCCAAATTACTTCCATCTGGAAATATTAAATGTCTAGAAAATAAAATTGAAAACAAGGAAACTAAGAATTCTTCAAAGACGGCTATTTCCATTGAATCACTCTAGAAAAGCACCATACTGGCACAAGGAAATGCTAAGAAAGTTTCATAACAATCAGCTAATATAAAAGCTATATCTTGACCTTGAAACAAACATCATCTCATCAGATGTAAGAAAACAAAAATCCCAATGATAGAACTTAAACAAAGACATATTGCAGAAAATAACCTTCAGGAGAACTGCATTGGGCTCTGCTCCACGGTTCAAACAACACTTGGAGACCTCCAAGACATCACCAAACTGTATCTCCAACTTATAAGTCATCCCATTGTTAGCTACCCAAAACTCACAACATTGCCTTTCAGGCATAATCCATGCTCTGACACTTTCCCAGGTCTCCAAAACACACATGCAAAGGCTGTCATTCTCAGACAATGATCCCTTTTTCTCAAGATCAGCTGCCAATAATCCGGCTCTCAGAACCCCCTTTTCGACCCGGTTTCGAGGATCCACGGGCCTAATAATAATATCATCAAAAGAAGAGGAAAGGAAAATGTTGGAATTCTTGAAAACGAGTTTACCCTGTTCAAATAGAGACATTGCGGTGGATTTAAAGTCTAGGGTTTCGAATTGGACTCTGCCGAAGTCTCTAGCCTTCCAATTCTTCCGTTCGGCGGAAATTTCGCAGGCAAACACCGAACCTTCACCAACCACTGATTGGAAGAAATCGAAGAGGTGTTTGGCTATGGCGGTTCTGGGGATGTTTGAGATTTTTACAGTCAATGTGGTCTTCTCTTCCACACCCATTGCTTAGGGTTTGCAGGAGGAAGACGATAGAGAAAGTGGAAATGCTTTACCTTCAAAAGCAGAGGGGTTTTGTGGGGGAAGAAAAAGGGTTTTGGGATTTTGGCTAAAAACAGGGACGAAGCTACTGCTTGCAGTCGAGTGCCTACTTTCGTGAGTGTAAAAGTGGCAGCTCATAAATCCTATACATCTCTTGTTTTCTCTTGGCACCTAACAAGACTTGCTATAATTAATTTCTTAATAATTAATGATCTGATATCACTAATTAATGATTAACTAAAGCTTACTTACTTAATTAATAACTGATTTTTTTTTCTTATTCCAAAATTTATAGGCCGATGTTTATAAACACAATACGGAGTAACTCATATTTGAAATAAAATTTATAGATACTGTTTCGCAAAAAAACTTATATTTCATTTTATTTGTACTAAATCATAAAATCTTTGAATTTAAATTGTGATAAAAGTTTAATAAAATTTTCATATAATAAATTTAATATATTTTATAATATTAATCATTTATAAAAATCAATCAAATTCAAATTAAAAGTACTAGATAAATTATGGAACTCTTTTTTTCTTTTCTTATGAAAATGCTATACAAGAAATGCTGTAATAAACACAAAATCATTCAACTATTGAGTTCAGTGTAAATAAGCTATTGCCTCTAATACAAAGAAGTACTAGCTAGGCACTTTAAAAACTATATAAAATAATTAAAATCAAAGATGCAGCTGCAAAGAAATTTCAGGGCAGTTTTCACATAACAATCCCCAAAAAAATTAAACTTCACCATGTATATATCAAGAACTATTGGATCTTTCTTCTTCTTCCTTTATAAAGTTTATCATTTCTGCAACTTGTTTGATACTTGGCCTTGCATCTGGTGATGCATTTATGCACTTCAAAGCCACCTGCAACAAACTGACCAGTCTCTCTTCACTAGCACCTTCTAGAATCAAGGACTTATCAAACACTTCAGCAGTCCATTCTTCTTTAACTACTGAATGCACCCATTTAGCTAGATCAGAGCCAGTGTTGTGAACTAACTTTCCTGTTAATAACTCAAGAACAATCACACCAAAACCATAGATGTCTGCTTTTAAAGTACTGTATGCACGATCACTAGTCGAATCATTATTTTTCAAAGTGTTGATTTGTTCATGATTTTCGACCACCATCAGACCATATTCACTAATACAAGGATCCATATCCTCTTTTAGCAAAATGTTTGATGATTTTAGATTACCATGAGATATCTTATCATCACGAAGCTCGTCGTGCATGAATGCCAAAGCCTCAGCAATGCTAGCTGCAATGTTGAGCCTGCTTCCCCAGACAAATAGTTGTCCATTCTGGGAACCTAAAAGTGAAATGATTATGATCAGATAATTTTCGCCTACCATGTTCTTTTAGTCTAGGAATAGTTGGTTAGGAAAATACTGATTTAAAGCAACTAAAATAGACAATACTGAAAATGTAATTATGGACATTACCTTGTATAAGACCGAAGAGACTTCCATGTTTCTGATACTCATAAACCAAGAGTTTCTCTTCTTTGGAACAATAATAAGCCATAAGTCTGAGAACATTTGGATGTGTGACTTTGCCTATTCTTTGCATTCTCTTCTTGAAATCGTCCCTTGAAATTCGCCAATCCTTAATTCTTTTCACAACAAGGATCGATCCTGAATCAGGAGTGACCTTGTACAAACTTCCATGTTTCCCTCTTCCGAGCAATTCTGCTGGAGCGCGAAGCAAATCCTCAAATTTCATCCCATTCACATCAGGGGTCGAAAGAATTAAAGTCGATGAGGATGTATTCGCAGTTTCAGCAGGTGTCAAAGAGAATTCAGACCTGTTTTGTCCATACTTGAATTCACTTGAGGTGTCACTATCATCCGCCTTCCCTACATTCCTCCTCCTTTTCCCTTTAGATTTTGTTCTCTTAACCACATTGTAGCCAACTATAACAAGTGCAATTATGCCAATGACAGCATAACCCGAATAAACAAAATACCGACTTAATGAACGCTTTGATTTCTTTGCTCCAGGTGGTGGTGACACAATCTGGCAATCATTTGACAGCGGCCTCCCACATAATCCGGGATTCCCGGAAAAACTGCTTTCATTAAAACGGCCTAATACATCTGGAATCGGACCACTAAGATTGTTGTTCGAGACATTGAACTCTACAAGGTTGGAGAAAACAAAACCAGGTATATGTCCACTAAACTGATTGTTTTCTGCTAGAAAACTCAACAATCCCGACACATTTGACATATCAGGCAAATTTCCAGAGAAACTATTGAATGATACATCAACCCTTTTCAGATTTTTTAATTTTGAGAGAGAGTTTGGAAATGTACCCGAAAGACTATTTCCATCTAAATACATGTGAGTCAGGTTCTTGCAGCTGGAAATGTTCTCTGCCAACTCCCCAACAATATTGTTGTTCTGTAAACTAAGTTTGAAGAGTGTACTTGTCACACACAGAGAAGTAAAATCAACAACTCCAGTGAAATTCTTCTCATTGAGAACAATTTTTTTCACAAAATGTTGAGTCCTGTCGCAAGTAATTCCTTCCCATTTACCAGTGCAAGGGTCCGAACTTGTATTCCAACCCCAATTCACGCCTCTTTGCGCATTCCCAGAAGGCGAAAGCTTTCCCATGAATGCAACAAGCGCCGTTACCACGTCTTGATCTTCAGATTTAGCCATTGAGAAAAGCAGAAAAAGAACAAATATTAACCAAATTTTTGCCTCATACATTGCAATATAATTTTGTGAATATAGTGTCCCTGGCTAGAAGAACTTGTTGGTTCTGTTTTCAAGAATTAGCTAGGCTCTGATTGAATGACTTGGCAAATATAGTAGTATTAGGAGAGAATGTATGAAAATAATATTGGAAATTGCTGTCATGCAGCATTGGCAAATGGCTGAACTTGCAATGTTATTTGTGAGTGAGTATGAAGAATTCAAGATTAATGGAGGCCTGCAAAATGCAAGCTGATATTTTTAGAAAGAGAAAAATTGGAGCCGGCCTGCATGTAGAATTTGTCAAGCTATATATAAGACGTTATTGTTATTTTCAGCGAATATTCCATAAAGAATACTAGTTTTGGAAGCAATCATGAAACAACGTACTAATCAACATACTGTCAAATTTTCGGCAATTATTATATAATTTTATTTTATTTTGTTAGATTAAAAGGTAACGGCCTACAAATTTAGGCACATATTTAAATTGCAATAATTGTTTGACAATATTATTTTTACATAATTTGCAAGACTTAAAACACACATATTTATTATACAAAAAACATTATAACTACTCAATTTAAATGAATGTAGGTTATTTCGACACAAATTTTACACAATTAATTAACTCATCTATTTATATAATTATTCGTAGACATAATTCCAGTAATCTCCCACTTGCCTTTGAATCAATTATACAAATACAATTCATTTTGTTACAACATATCAAAACTAGATGTAAGGTAAGAACATGTCATCCTTAATAATCCAATCAATTTTTCCGAAACCAAGTTAAACTCTTAACAAATAGTTGACTCCTAAACTCATTTGAGCACAACCATGTATTTCACAGTTCTAACTCGACGGCCAAAAAGATATAATTATCCCGTTATATGAGAGGGGCAAATATCATTTTAACCGTACACATTCATTTGCATGTTTCATAAAATATTCAACTATTATCTGTATTATCACCTCATAAAGATTGGCTTTAGATAGTATCAAAATATTATAATCCTTATGTACGAAACCGTGATGAACTCAAATTAAAATGACTAAAATAATTAGTAGTGATGAGAAAAATTGATGACAATTATATAATAATCCTTGTAGCAATCTCATAGTGGGTCAATACAATATAGTGTTCCCTAGCATGTATTTATGTGACTACTTCGATATCTTATATCCATAACTTGTGAAACAAAGTTATCAATTAATCCACATACTAGTCAAAAAAATCATTTATGCATAAGATAATGACATTTTAAGACTATGAACAAATTTAGAATTATTATATCTTCTATGAATAACAAAGTATCACTATCAAGTCACACACTTGATTATCTATTATAAGATATATAATTCATGGCACAACAGTTTAATATTTAAAACAAACACAAAATATAAACTAAAACTTTAAACATTATATTAATGAACAATAAAACAAGTCACAAATACTCCAACTTGCTTGCTCTAGGACCAATCACTAAACTGTCTAAGTTCTAGTGCAATACAATGACGCTCATGTTTGGAAAAAAAGGAGGAGTTTTGTTAACAAATCAACAACATTTGAATTTGTATGAATGTTACATATTTTTACATCATATGTGTCGACAAACTCTCGAATCAAATGGTAATGTCTAAGTATATGTTTGGATTTCTGATTGGACCGGGGTTCCTTAGACAATGATATGGCTCCTTTATTGTTACAATAGAGATCCACTGAATTCGAAATACTTGGAACGACACCTAACTCTTTGATAAACTTTCGAATCCATACTGCTTCCTTAGACGACTTTGAAGCAGCAATATACTCAGTTTTTGTTGTACAATCAGTTATAGTATCATGTTTAAAATTTTTTCAACATACTGCACCACCATTCAAACAAAAGATAAAACCAGATTATGATCTGAAATCATCTTTGTCTGTCTAGAAACTAGCATTAGAGAAACCGCTTATAATAAGTTGTTCCTCACCTCCATAGATCAAGAAAACATTATTAGTCCTTCTTAAGTACTTAAGGATATTCTTAACCGCAGTCCAATGACCTTCTCCTGGATATGACTGGTATCTACTTGTCATGCTCAAAGCATAAACACGTACACAATATGACATACATGATAGAACCAATTACAGACGCATATGAAACTTTACTCATACGATCTCGCTCATCATGTGTCAAAGGACATTGAGTCTTGCTAAAACTTATACCATGTGACATAGAAACTTGACGTCTCTTGGAATCTTGCATATTAAATCTATTCAAAACTTTGTTAATATATGTACTTTGACTTAGTCCTATGAGTCGTTTTGATCTATCTCGATAGATCCTAATTCTCAAGATATAAGTTGTTTCTCACATGTCTTTCATTGAGAAACATTTTCCCAAACAAGCCTTTACAGATTGAAGCATAAGAAGATTATTTCCCATTAAAAGTATATCATCCACATATAGCAATTAGAACACAATTGCGTTTCCACTAACCTTCTTGTAAAGACAAGGTTCTTCTTCGTTTCTAATAAAATCAAACTCTTTGATCGCTTTATTAAAATGAATGTTCCAACTCCATCATGTTTGCTTTAGTCCATAAATGGACTTTTAAAGCTTGCATATCTTCCCAATCATTTCTGGAAACGTAAAACCTTCAGATTGTGTCATGTACACATCCTCAGACAGATTTCCATTGAGAAAAGCTGTGTTTTTACATCCATTTGCAAAATTTCATAGTCATAATATATGGCTATGACTAAGAATATCCGACTGGATTTAAGCATTGTAACTAGTGAATAAGTTTCATCATAGTCAATGCCATGAGTTTGCTTGAAACCTTTAGCCACTAGTCGTGCTTTATAAAGGTACACATTACCATCCATGTAGATTTTCTTCTTAAAAACTCACTTGCACCAAATAGGTTTTACACTATCAAGTGGATAAACCAAAGGTCATATTTTGTTTTGATACATGGATTCCATTTTAGAATTCATGGATTCATGCCATTTATCAGAATTCTCGCCCTTCATGGCATCCGAGTAGGTCGTATTCTCATCATTTTCTATTAACAATAGATGATGATGATCGGTCACATGTAATGCATACCTCGTAGGTAATTTATGTGCCTTATCAGATTGACGAAGAATAGTTTGCATTTATGTAAGTTCATCACAACTATTTGCTGCTTTACTTGAGCATCATCAAATGCAAAGGAGGATTCTCATTAATCTGAGAATTCTCTAATGACTTAACTATTTCTTCAAGATCAATTTTACTTCCACTGGTTCCTTTAGAAAGAAACTATCTTTCCAAAGAAAAAACACAATTCCTAGCAACAAACACTTTGTTCTCAGTTCAGTTGTAAAAATAGTATTCTTTGGTTTCCTTAGGATACCTTACAAAAAAATATTTATCCGATTTAAAACCAAACTTATCAGAAATAAATCTTTTAACATAAGCATGACAACCCTAAATCTTGAAAAAAAACATACTAGGAACATCTTCTGTCCACATCTGATATGGTGTCATTTCTACTGATTTAGATGGATTTCTGTTTAAAATGAAGGCAATTGTTTCTAGTGCATGTCCCCAAAAGGAGATTGGAAGATCTGTTAAACTCATCATTGCTCGAACCATATCTAATAAAGTACGATTTCTCCTTTCAGATACATCATTCCATTGAGGTGTTTCTAGAGGAGTTAGTTGTGAAACTATTCCACAATCTTTAAAATGATCCTTAAATTCTCGGCTTAGATATTATCCTCCTCGATCTGATCAAAAGACTTTAATCATCTTTCCAAGTTGATTTTGTACCTCATTCTTGAATTCTTTGAACTTTTCAAAACAATCAGACTTATGTTTCATCAAATAAACAAAATCAAATCTACTAAAATCATTCGTAAATGTAATGAAGTATTGAAACTCTCATCTGGCTGTTACATTTAATGGTACACACACATCAGTATGTTTGAGTCCCAATAAATCTGAAATTCTTTCATTTGTGCCAATGAAAGAGGTTTTTGTCATCTTTCCTAATAAAAAAGATTCACAAGTATCATACGATTCTAAATCAAATAAATTCAAAATTTCATCATTATAGAGTTTATGAATGCATTTCTCATTTATATGAGTTAAGCGACAATGCCATAAGAAGATAGGATTTGAGTCATTGGATTCAATTTTTTTGGTATTTACATTATAAATAATCATTTCGAAATTTAAAACATACAAACCATTTTGTAATTGAATATTTCCATAAAACATTTTATTACGACAAAATGAATAACAGTTGCTCTTAATAATGAAATTAAAAATTTTCATATCCAATACAAAAAATAAATATGATGTTTCTGCTATAAGCAGGTACATAATAACAATTATTAATTTCTAAAATCATGTGAAAAGACAGAGACACTTGGATTGTTCCTATGACTAAAGCAACAAGTTTTGCTTCGTTGCCAACAACTAAAACAACTTCTTTTGCTTCGTTACGTACACGTAAATCCATTTCGCCGTTTGTCAGATTTCTACTTGTCTTTAGTCTCTTTGCTATACCGACTTAATGAATGCGTTGATTTCTTTGCTCCAGGTGGTGGTGACGCAATCTGGCAATCATTTGACAGCGGCCTCCCACATAAACCGGGATTACCGGAAAAGCTGCTTTCATTAAAACGGCCTAATACATCTGGAATCGGACCACTAAGATTGTTGTTCGAGACATTGAACTCTACAAGGTTGGAGAAAACAAAACCAGGTATATGTCCACTAAACTGATTGTTTTCTGCTAGAAAACTCAACAATCCCGACACATTTGACATATCAGGCAAATTTCCAGAGAAATTATTGAATGATACATCAACCCTTTTCAGATTTTTTAATTTTGAGAGAGAGTTTGGAAATGTACCCGAAAGACTGTTTCCATCTAAATACATGTGAGTCAGGTTCTTGCAGCTGGAAATGTTCTCTGCCAACTCCCCAACAATATTGTTGTTCTGCAAACTAAGTTTAAAGAGTGTACTTGTCACACACAGAGAAGTAACATCAACAACTCCAGTGAAATTCCTCTCATTGAGAACAATTTCTTTCACAAAATGTTGAGTGCTGTCACAAGTAATTCCTTCCCAGATACCAGTGCAAGGGTCTGAGCTTGTATTCCAACCCCAATTCACGCCTCTTTGCGCATTCCCAGAAGGCGAAAGCTTTCCCATGAATGCAACAAGCGCCATTACCACGTCTTGATCTTCAGATTTAGCCATTGAGAAAAGCAGAAAAAGAACAAATATTAACCAAATATTTGCTCCATACATTGCAATATAATTTTGTGAATATAGTGTCTATGGCTAGCAGAACTTGTTGGTTCTGTTTTCAAGAATTAGGCTTTGATTGAATGACTTGGCAAATATAGTAGTATTAGGAGAGAATGTATGAAAATAATATTGGAAATTGCTGTCATGCAACATTGGCAAATGGCTGAACTTGCAATGTTATTTGTGAGTGAGTATGAAGAATTCAAGATTAATGGAGGCCTGCAAAATGCAAGCTGATATTTTTAGAAAGAGAAAATTTGGAGCCGGCCTGCATGTAGAATTTGTCAAGCTATATATAAGACGTTATTGTTATTTTCAGCGTATATTCCATAAAGAATACTAGTTTTGGAAGCATCATGAAACAACGTACTAATCAACATACTGTCAAATTTTCGGCAATTATTATATAATTTTATTTTATTTTGTTAGATTAAAAGGTAATGGCCTACAAATTTATGCACATATTTAAATTGCAATAATTGTTTGACAATATTATTTTTACATAATTTGCAAGACTTAAAACACACATATTTTTAATACAAAAAGAGTCTCATACAATATTGTGTTTAATAATGATGATGTCATATTAACCGGCAATAATAAGACTCTATTTGATTTGATGGAATTGAATGATATAAAAAGATAATAGAATAAATTTTACACTATTTGTTAGTTTATTTATGTGTAAGGTTCATTTCTTACTTCATTTTTTTTTTATAATTTTATGTATATTTCTAAACTCATCCTTCAAGATAGAGATTATCAATTTCTTCACAATCACAAATTTATACATAATCTATCATTTCTCTATTCTCATACTCACTTCATAATTTTTGTAATAATTGTCTTCCACCACCATTTTTCTCTTATCAAGCTTACATTGAATCAAGGCACATACTGTGTTGTAACTTTCAGTGCGAGCTTGCTCTTGAAACAAAATTTTCAGGCTATTGATCATATCGTATGCTTTCACGTTTTCAAACTGCTTCTGCATATTCGAGTTCATGGTGGGCAACATAAGACAAGAGACATCAATAAATTCATCAAGATGCTTGTAGCATGATTCTCTTTCCTTATGAGGTGTGGAAAGTGCAGGCCCGTTCATCGGAAGTGGCTTTTCAAGGATGTAGTCCTTTTTTTCTTTCTTGAGAACAATTCTCAAGTTCCTGTGTCAGTCCAGAAAATTTGATCCGTTCAGCTTGTCCTTCTCAAGGACAGATCAAAGTGAAAAGGATATAACAGTTGGAGTGACAGTCTACGAGAAAATAAAATTATACAATTAATAAGTGACATATTCAAAAAATAATAAAATCAAATATCCACATACAACTAAAACTCAAGAAAGTTTTGGCTTAACACTCAAGTCTCGGTTATTTTAGGTAGATAACGTATTGTCAATTACATCTCATGTAACTTTTTGTTGTTAGTTTCCATCATCTTATGGTAGAATATTCTAACGGTCGACTCTAGATTCAAAACCGTTTTGATAACCATGTTAACTAAACCAATCTTCTCATATAGATAATCGTTATCCATCATGTTTGTCTTATAAAATCAAATAATATTTTGCTTTGGCAAATTCATTTTTCAACCAATTGGACTGCTAAGTAGTAATTACTTCATGTCAACACATATCAGTAGTAATTCCCATGAATGCAACAAGCGCCATTACCATGTCAACACACATTTATATCTATGTATGTATGGATAGTACAATATAATATTAAATAACATTACTATATATGTGGTATAATATATTGTTTTATTTTATTTTGTTAGATTAAAAGGTGGCAGCCTAGAAATCTATGCACATATTCAGACCCCAAAATTGTCTCACAATGTTATTTTTACATAATTTGCAAGACTTAAAACACACATTTATTATACAAAAAGAGTCTCCTACAATATTGTGTTTAATAATAATGATATCATATTAACCGTTAATAATAAGATTGTATTTGGTTTGATAAAATAGAATGATATGAAAAATGAATAGAATGAACTTTACACTATTTGCTAGTTTATTTATGTGTAAGATTCATTTCTTACTTCATTTATTTTCACAATTTCGTGTATATTTCTAAACTCATTTATTAAAATTATGATATAACATATATTATACCACATATATAATAATGTTATTTAATATTATATTGTACTATACATACATAGATAGATATAAATGTGTGTGTGTATACACATTATAAAATATAATATATAATTTAATATAAAATATGGAGTATATTATATTGTATCACCTAATAAAAAATAATAGAATAGAATATATTATACAAAAAAATTATGTTTTATATAATGTAATTAAAATATAATATTAAATTATATAATATAATATAATTAGTTTATATTAATTAATATGGTTTCATCATATTTTATATAATATAACCAATATTGTATATAATATTACATAATATATTTATATATATATAATATAATATATATATATATATATATATACATATTAATATATAATAGTGTGTGTGTATAAATAATTTTATATTACGTAGTATATATTATTATATACTAAATAATATTATTTACTTTATTGTTGTATTATGTTATATTATGTTATATTTCATAACCTATATTACTAAACATAAAATATAAGATATTTTACATATTATAAAATATATAATATAATTTCATATTATATATATTTAAATAATATTGAGGAATAAGAAATGTGTGGATTCAAACGAATATTTTAATATTTTTTAAAAATAAGAATATTGAATAATATTTCCTAAATTTAGAGAATTATTGTTCAATTATGTTTTGTTAAAATACAGAATTCTTTAAAATAAAGAATCTACTAAAGTAATTTTTTTCTTTAATTTTTACTCCATTCCTTAAAATACGCGCAAAATCCCTAGGGAAACGACTCCAAGTACCCTTAGGTGAATTAGTCAACCTGCAATTAATGTCAAATACACATTTAATTTTGATCACACAAATAAACAAATATACTTTACAAGTTTGCCTGCATTATTTTATTAAACAAAACTGCAATTCTTTATATACATCATAATCCTCCTGCCACGAGGATGAGAATGACTGCTTTCTCGTATTTCTTGATTGGCCAATCGACATTCTATTGAATTTGAATCCCTCGGGTACAATCAAGTGGATGGCGCATCCCTTTGTTTCCATGGAGTTTCATTGTCATATTAATGACCAAAATTGTAATATAGCCGCTCGAATGGAATTGATTCACTTATAATTTGAGTCGTCTAAACATGATGACATTGATAATAGAACTCAAGTATTATAAGTGATTTAATAAATTTTATGTGGGATGGGATGTCACAAAATTTCTTTTATAAATTATTCATATTTTAACTTTTAATTTATTTTCTTAACATAAAAACCTTTAAACTTACTGCCATGACTCAATTTTAACTCAATCCAACTTCAAATGTTTGAAATCATAGTTGGTGTATTGTGTCCTCCAAAATAGTAATTAGGAGAAATTATAATGTCATATAAGTTTTTAAATAATAGAAGTTACGATTTGAGTTAAATTATGTCATTTTAACATATTTCTAACGAGTTCAAAGGTCATTAAGTATATATCACAAAAAAATATTAAAAATTACTATATATTATACCATATCAAATAGATTGTCCCATATAATTTTGAATATTAAGTTATTATAGTTTTTTCTACAAATTTTTTAATTTAGATCTTTTATTTATTTATTTTCCAAAATTTCTAAACTTAATATAAATTATATTTTATGTATGATCATGTCGAAAGGAAGGTTGAGGTAGGATAAATGATTAAGTCTCATATCCTATCTTAAATATCCAACAAAATACTTGCTGATCTTTGTAATTGTTGTTGACAAAATGAATAAAAAAACTATAGGTGGTCTTTTATACATAACGAAAAATTTTCAATCAATACAATAAAAATGAAAGAATTTTCATTCAACTTTTGTATGTTTCTACTATTCTCATACAGTTTATATTACTATGTTAATGTTATTATCTAAGGCAATATTGTCATGTCAATGTTACCATTTGATGTATTATGTTACTATGTACAGTATAATTTTTATTTGCACAAATAGTAACATAAACTTAAATGAAAGGGTCGTAAAATATGAAAACTACACAAAAATTAATTTTTTTCAACATACATGGGCTGAGAATAGACTTTTACATAACACATCGTGCGCTGTTTTGTTGGACGGATTTTTGTAAATTTTCTGCATAAATTTGGGCTGTAATGGTTATCCATCACCCCGAGCCCAAGTTCATTATTACATTTGATTGATGGTCTTATTTCCCAGCTGCCTTTTCTAGAGCACACGCATCTACTAAAATTCAATTATTTTCTGATTACTTTGTCATCTTCGAAATATTCGAGCTTTGGTGATGAATTAATAGCATTTCTAAGACAGACTTAATCCTCCACGTCACTCTATTAAACTGTTCTGTCATTGGCTGTTGATTAGCTGTGTATATAGTTAAGAGTAAGAGGGAAATTAGTTTGATTTTCTTTTTTGCTAGTTTACGTAATACTTATTATTAAGGAATGAATTAAAGAAAATGAGTTATACCTTATTTTTAAAATTTTACCCACTAACATATTTTTCAAGTGCTTAAATTTATTAATTTTTACATATGTAAATGAGTACGGAAAAATTTCACATATACTATATTATCTTTAAATATTCTTTTACTCAATTATATTTTTCTCATATACAAAAATAAACTATATTTCAATTTTCATTATTTCTCTTATTAATACGGCGCATATCATATTTACGAAAATAATGGGACACATCTGGATAGATGAAAGTTAAAATATGTATATAATAATCTTTATATATAAATACTCAACCCAACTCTCTTGACGAAACACTTTGTGTATCAGAGTTGTTCTACTGGGAACTCAATGAGCCTAATTTCTTGATACTGCTCAATTTGTTGTTACATCGTTTTGGTTATTAATCTTTGATTGATATGAAAAAGATTAAATAAAAAACGAGCTTGTTACGGCAGCACATAGAAGACAAAAGACATATTCTTGTTGACAAAGAAACTTTATCGTCTTTGTCTATTTCTTCTGCCCACACCTATTATTATTCTAAAATCTAAATGATTTATCCATAACAATTGACCATATTGCAGAATGCTTCTTTGGGACCGATATTGACCTGTCTGTTACTAAATCTACTGCAGTACTGTACCTTTAAATTTAGTTTTTTCAATAAAAAAAAATTAAAAGGCCGACGGGATATAAGTAAAAGTTGAGGAAAATAATTATATAATTTAATTTGATATGGAAGAGTGAGAAGAGAAGATAAATCTCATAATGAGTATAAATAAATGCTTGTCGATAAAAATAATCACTTATTTTTAGTTCTCACAAAAATTAAGTAATGAGTTGCTTGACAAATTCAAAATAAATGAAACTGAAGATAAAAAATATATAAAATAAATAATGAAATAGTCCAATTACTTAATAATATATACACTGCATTCGTCGGTCTCATATCAAAAATTGTAAGATTATATAGGAACAACTGAACTCTATTGCCAAATATATTAAAGTAGGGACATTGGATTGGGGTAGTCATCCAATTAGTGTTTGGAAATATAACTTGAGACTCTTTTTTTCTATTGAAAATATTGAGTCCATTTACCAGCATTGTTTGTTCTCATCTTATATTTCATAAACTGTTTGCTGTTTTATATGTAACCTTAACATATGCATACAATATTATTGAAAAATTGTACCAAAATTTGTCACAAAGTTTGATATGAGAAAAGAATAATCTTCTTAAAAAATGTTGCTTAGCGTTTACTTATGCCATTGGCCGACCAATCAAACTCATGCAATCATATTATTGAGTTGCTTCACCCATTTTCTTTGCTTTACAGCTACTTTTGTGTCTTAAGCCTTACATTTTGGAAAGTGAGACCGATACATAACATCTTCATTAGCATTTTCTAAGTGCTTCAATTTGTTTATACCCCTACTCAACTAAAATCCACTTGGCAGTCTAATCCTACGTGTTCAGCTATTTTCCTAAAATTAACTGTGTTCCATTTCAATTCGGTTTGATGCTTTGACTTTGACCAGGAACTACTGCTGTAATTATATTGGTAGGTGAAATATTATAGGGGGAAATTTAGAAGTTACATTTGGAGCATTAATCTATTTGTCTTTCTTTCATCGACAAGAGGGGGATGGGGAGTGCAAAACTGGGTAGTTAACTAGTTACTACTTATAGTTGAAGCATTTTGAACGTGAGATTTATAGACAGCCAATCGACAAAAATTACTTTTCCTATATACATAGTACTCTTTTCGTTCGATTTTACATATTACAAATTTTATTTTAATTTAAAAACCACCAAATATAAGTAACTATTTTTATCACCAATCACAAAATTTAATTTTATACAAGGGAATTGAGAGAGAAGGTGAATTTCATAATAAGTATAAATATTTGGCTACTGATAAAAACAATCATTTGTTTGATATTTTCTCTTAATTTATCTGAAATTATTTGTTCACTTTCTATTTTAATATTATATTTGATGATATTCCTCCAATATTATCCTCTTTAAAACATTACATTCAAGGTAATGGTATAAGTAAATTACTTTGAAAATATAAATATAAGTGTATTGAAAAATGTAGTATAATCTAATCATATATTCCTTCAGATTTATTTGTCACAATTTGATTTTTTCTGATCAAATTAAATAATTTTAAAACTTATAATTTGACAAATATATTTTTTATTTAAAATTTATAAATTTTGATTTTGATAATATATTTAACATATTTTCTTATGATGGTAGTTGTGCATCTTTATTTAATAAATATATAAATATATTTCAATTTCAAATATGGTCAATTTTGGTAAATTATGATAACTAAATTTAGACCGATGGAGTAGTAGAATTTGAATTTATTGGTAGGTGTAATAATACATAAGACATTAAGTATTGGAAAATGTATAAGTTTAAATTGAGAATACTTTTTTCAAAACAATGTATATAAATTAAGATGAATATTTTACGAGTATATTATTCTTTTTAATGATTGTGTAAATTCAAATGATGACGAGTAAATTTGAACCGACAAACTACTTATAATAATGGGCACACAAAGGAAAGAAGTTAATTCATATATTAATGTGTGAGAAGTAACTTTATTATCCTTAAATATGCCTTCTTGAAAAAATTAATCACCAATAGACTAATTAAAAATTTAAAATAAACAATTCCACATGTATTTTGTTTGTTTGCAATAATTTCATATATTTAATCAGTGATACTTAGCATGAACATTTTTAATTATTAATTGTCATTGTACCATTGTATTGCAATAAACGAAAAAATATATATGTATAAAATAGAAAAGGGGATGAGACAAATAGCATAAAATAGACGTGTATGTAAATTTTCATAAATATTTAGGATTTACAACATAATTTTTATCATCATGTTGCAACTTTTTAGGAGTAAATTTATTAATATTTTCTAGAATGTTTAGTTATCAAAACTATTAACACACTATATAATTTAGAAAAAATTATAAATATACATATTTTTAAATGCTTCGGCCATCCATAGGGTTAAACTTCTTAACAATATCACAAAAAGCAAAATATTTACCTCAAACCATAAAAAAAGACTACCATCTATTTCTCAAATTTCTAAATAATAATATACGGAGTATAAATCGTAACAGACTAGCCTATTCAGCATAAAATCAATGAAAAAAACCAGGTGACCTCCACCAAATCACGGGTGCACCGTCGGCCCCCCCTTAATTTTCCAATTTTTCTTACATGACTAAATTAAATGCAAGCTGTTGATGTTGTCTCTCACACAAGAAAATACTAATAATATTTTACCATAAGAAAACAACTAAATCATGTCTATACAAAATATCTAAAAATATACAATCGGTAATTTACAAGAAGACCCATATATATATATATATATATATATATATATATATATATATCTTTATTTTCCATGGAAAGTGAACAAAAAGGTAACAACTGGATGCTACAGAGGGGGGTGAATGGAGTAAGAATCATGTGATCTATCATCCATCTACACCTCGCACCACTCCCTTTACCTGCTCTCTTCTCTCTTCTTTCAAAAAGTCCACATTTTCACCCACCTCGCCTGCAATTAGGATTTTGCCTCACTTTCCTTTTCAAGTTTAATTTCTTGATACTCAATAATGGCTTCAAGTGCTTCAAGGTTCATAAAATGTGTGACTGTTGGTGATGGAGCTGTTGGCAAGACTTGTATGCTTATTTGTTATACAAGTAACAAATTCCCCACTGTAAGTGCTGCTTTCTTTTCAAGGAATCATCTCTATTTCTCATTTAGGAGTTTTAACTTTATGTTTATATCTATGTGTAGTCAACTTTACTTCTTTTTTCTACTCCCAAGTCGGTAAATGCATCTGGGTTTTGCAGCTTTTCCTGATTTGGTAATTTTATAACTTAAAATTGTCATAATTTTTCTGGGTCATGCTTTAATTTTATGGGGCTTTGTAATTTGTGCTTCCCCTTTTGAAATTTTATCTGGGTCTACTTTTTCTAGGGTTCTTCTCTCCCCATTCCCATCATCTCTATGCTTAAGGTTTCTTTTCTTGTATCTGTCATGAAATTACAAAACTCTGATAGTATATTTTGTCGATCAGGATTATATACCAACTGTGTTCGATAACTTCAGTGCAAATGTGGTAGTTGAAAGCACTACTGTCAACTTAGGGCTGTGGGACACTGCTGGTAATATTTTCGCAATTAGAACCTTCTATTATTATCATTTAACTGATTAGTCATCTTTATTTCATAAATCTGGATTTCAAGGAAATTGGCTTTGCTGATTTGGGAAGTTTTGGTATAATTGTGTTGATTTCCTATCTTATTTGTAGGTCAAGAAGATTATAATAGGTTAAGGCCATTGAGCTATCGAGGCGCTGATGTTTTCGTCCTAGCATTTTCATTAGTTAGTCGTGCAAGCTATGAAAACATACTCAAAAAGGTGCATTAAGTTGACAACAACACATTCCATTTTACTGTTTTTGGTGGGGTGATTTTAATTGGTTGTGATTTCTGATGACAATTGCTTTACAGTGGATCCCCGAACTTCAACACTATGCCCCCGGAATACCAGTTGTACTGGCTGGCACCAAACTCGGTAAGTTGGGAGGTCTAAAAGCTTGAATTATACTGTTTATAGCATTTATAATCATTCTACTGTATGTAAATTATCTTTAACTTTTATTTCCTTTCACATATAATGCTGCTATTTGGGATATCATCTATAATGCAGCTTTATCTCTATTATGATAAACCTTAAAGGAGTCATAAATGCGCTGCTTGAACAATAAACTATGAGTACTTAATATAGTTTGAGCATTTATGGTGGCCCATCTTTTCTATAGCACCGTCATAGCACTCTTGTAATGTGTGCAGATTAACACTGGTTGATTTTGTATATCTCTTCATTTGCAGTAAATGAGGTGCACATGTGCCAAAACTAAAGTACTCCATAGAGTTGAGAGTTTTGGCTCTTTCAATACGTGTGAAAATAAAAGCCAATTATTAAATGCCTTAAACAGCGTCCATTTTTGAATATATGTTTCTATATGTACCACATTTTCCTAGCTAAACACAAGTAGGCTTTTTTTCTCATCCTTGGGATCTTTTGTTAGAGAAATGATTAAGAATGATGACTCGGTGGTATGAATTTTGGTCTTTCGGATAGCAGATAAATGGAAGTATCCTATAGTTCCAAGGACTAAGGGCAACAGGAGAGGCATTGAGGGGTAAATTCAAAGTTGACGGATCCAATTTCCTTGTTTGGTGGCCAGTTATTTATCAATAAATGAAAATATAATCAATGACCTAGGTTGAGCTTATACAGGACATCCATGTCTCCCAAATCGATACAATATAATAATTGGAAAAATGATATTTACACTCCATCTTACCATCTTAGTGTAGGTATCATACCATTCCTTCATATTTATAATTTAAAATAGTCGTGAGCTTTGTATATGGACAAATGTGTTAATTTTAACAATACAATGGACTGAATTTTTTTTCCCGTGATCAATCGTAATATTATATTAAGGTAATTTTTTTTCTGAATATTGCTGTCACAGTTCTTCTGTAAAATTTGCAACTAATGTGTTGCTAATTCTTTGTCAATGGATGATAGACCTTCGCGAGGATAAACATTATTTAGCCGATCATCCAGGTTTAGTGCCTGTAACCACTGGACAGGTTTGATTTCTTATTGTAGCTTCACTTTATTCTCTGACTGATGATTTTGATTCATAACATTCGAAGGGTGACCTAAATTGTAATCAGGGAGAGGAGCTTCGCAAACAGATTGGTGCTGCATATTATGTTGAATGCAGCTCTAAAACTCAACAGGTAATAATAGACTAGTATCTCTTCATAATGTTAGCAAGTACTTACTCTTTTGCTGCAACATAGATATTTTCCCATCAGTTTCTGGGTTATATTTTGTCAATGATCTCGTTATTTAACTCTTGCAGATTCTTTTTTTTCTATTGCATATTTTTCTGGAATGTACATCCTTGCAATAGAAATGTGCAATAGGAGACTTGAATGATTACAACAAGCACAAATGTTTCTTTGGATATCAATTTAGTAGGCATTTTTCATCCGTTTAAGGAGAGAACTCCATTTTACGATCAGTGCACTCATACTGTAAATTTAGAGATGGTAATCTTGATCGCCAAACAGTATTCACTGCTAAAGGAGAAATAACTCGACTTAAATATTCACAGTAGCACATGCTGTGTAATTAACACCAACCTGGTAAACTCAATACATTCTTTCATCATTTTATGTCATAGTATTATCATTTTTAAGGGTCAAATCTCCATTATTTTCAACTTGATTCGCTACTCTTTCTGATATCTTTGTTATGTGGCTTGATAGCACTACATTTTTTTACTATGCAGAATGTGAAAGCAGTATTTGATGCTGCTATCAAGGTAGTCATCAAGCCACCACAAAAGCAAAAAGAGAAGAAGAAACCACGCCGAGGATGTCTAGTGTCAGTAACTTAATCTTTTATGATTTTCAGTCCTTTGATTGCTTATTTCAACTGTTTTAAATTGAGTACTTATTTTAAATGTTTTAATTTTGCGTCCTGGTAGTATAACAACCTAAATCAGAAAGACAGATACGCTAGCAGCCTAGCATCAGTTAGCAGTTACTTAATTGCACACCTATACATTTGCATGCCCCTGCATCTTTATAAGCAAGGTTTACATATAACCTCTATTGGGGTTTGATTTATAATATCTCAATCTTAATTACATAAAAGGTAATAATATTGTAAATGATGATATGTACAAAAGAAATAGTATTTGAAATAGATGAAGGGGCTGACTTATGGAGATTCACAACATTCTATTGATCTCTATGTGTGATTAAACTAACCTATCTATTAATAAAATTAGAAAAGATTACAGCATGTATAAACGTATATTTGTGCGTGTGGACAAAGGAAGATTGATGCTTATATAATTTGATATCTGTTAGGGAGCTGGGAATCCAAACGTAAGACCTTACTCATGTTTGTGTGTTAAGACTCATTTGAAGAACTTGATATTCATGTTAAGACTCATTTTGATCCCAATGCGTAAGCTACTGCACCTGAGCCATAACCATGTGTAATAAGCCTGGGGACGTGACAAGATGCCTTAAAACAATTTTTTACAAATCATGCTTACAGTTGTTAATTCTAGTGAGATGCTTGATATAGAGGTGCAAAGATCATTCATTAATCTATCTAGAATCAACTTCTCCATGCACCCCCACCCCCCCCCCCCCCCCCCCCCCCTTGTCACGTCCCCAGCCTTATTACACATGCTTATGGCCCAGGTGCAGTAGCTTACG
>CM025785.1:15411725-15425213 GCA_014636745.2 Centella asiatica
CCGCCCCCCACCCCCACCCCCCCCCCACGCCCCCCACCAAAAAAAAATTCAACTTCTCCTAAACATCGCGATGTTCTTTTAGTCAGATTATCATTCATGTCTCCTATCTCCAAGTAGTATCTATTAACTGAGGTTTCACTTCAACTGCAGAAATGTCTTCTGCGGGAGAAAACTTGCATGCCTGAAGTAAACTGCCCCCGGCTTTATATAGGATACAGTTCTCATCCTTCAGCTGATACACTAACGTCAAGCTCAGATGCTAGTCCTCTACACAAATTCTCTGATTCTCGAAAATTCTTACTCCATGTTCCAACTTTAGTAGGAATACAGGATTTTGGTTCGTCCAAAGATCATATGCAGTGGTCACTGTTTGGTTTCCTTTCCCCTTACTCCTTAGGTTTTCTCTATTATATTGGTTGTTATTGTATAAAGTGAATGGCATGTAGGGCTAGTTTCTCTTTTGCTGTGCTTTTATGTAAAGGTTTAAATTCCATGGCTTGATACATACTGAAAAACTGGAGTGACAGGTTTATTTTCAGTTGACACAATGTAAGTTGAGGTTGGTTTGATGATTTTTATCTTTTAGAAGAATAAGCTCGGATTGTGAGTCTGGTTTTCCATTAACACAGGATTAATATGATCTTTCTGCGGTTTCATTTTTCATTAACACAAGGATACAGACTTCGAATATATACACAAATAAAGGAAACCTGAAATGTGTAGACGACTGTATTTCAGTAGCATTTGTGTTGGTTGGGTTCACTGGTGAAAAACAAAGACATGGATGATGATTGAGGGCTTTATTGGGTAATGAGTCTGATTACTGAATCCCACTGTATCTAAGACCACCAAGCTACAAAATCTATTCTCAATACTCCAGTTTACATGCATGCGTTCACTTTTTATTTTATTTTATGTAGTCTGTATATAACTATCAATACGAGTTCAACCAGCAGCATCCAAATTAATTAAATAAATGGCAACATCCAAATTAATTAAATAAATAGCAACATCCAAAACATACTTTTCCTCGGGTATTGAGAATTTCAGTATGATTAATTTATAAAGAGGGGTGCATTATCTTTAGACTTTAGAAACTGTGAATCTTGCTTTTACATTTTTGAAATGTTCTAAAAGTGAAATCCTTTTGAAACTTTTACTCAACATGCATCAAGATGATTGTAGCTTTCTCATTCTAATAGAGGAGAGAACGACTCATGTAAACCAATAAAGTCTATGATGATCGATTTCCTTTAATTTTATCTCTTTTAATAAAATTTATTAATTATCTCAAAATTTTCTTTCTAAATATATAACCTATATCGACTTATTAATACATAACTAATTTCTCTTAAATATATTTCGTTTAAATGAATCTCATTACAAATCAATTATATCTCAGTTACAGATATGTGTAAGTATTTTGTAAATCTATAAACTATCATAACGAAGCGCTTTCTCAATTGTTTGTTTCTTAATATTCTTTCCACTTAAATTTTAACTTAAATTTAGAAGTTGAGAAGTAAGAATTTGTTGTTTTAAAAACCTTCTCTTGCTAAAAATAGTAAATTTGACTAAATGTAAAAACGGTAGCATACCCTTTAATTACTTTGATTTTATATGGAACAATTTATAATTCTTTTAGAATATCTACAATGTTGTTCATCAAAAAAATCATCCTTAAATCGAATATCTTATTCATATCTATAAAGATTTCCAAGGCAAATTCTGTCATTATTTATTTGGGTAATTGAAAATATAATTGAAAGAAACTGATATGATGGTGCAATATTAGTTAGGAGTCGAGTATTCTTTGTATATAAGCAGGAACGTTCAAACTATATTTTTAGAGGCATACCTTTTAATAAATAATGAAATCGTGAGGGTCAGATTTTGTAACATTCAAAATGAATATTACTTCACTTAAAAGAGGCTTAGCCGTGAGAGAAGAATAAAATACATCATTTGGTCGCCCGTGTAATACTACTTTATCTTACTAAAGAGAAATAGAAGACTTAAAAATAATAAAGATGTCATTTATCTCACATCAAATAAAATTAAAATACATTCCATACTTATAAATATGAAAGTTCAAACTCTTATGCCTTTATTATAAAAACATTTTGATTGTGACTTTGTATGTCATCAGATGATGAGTTTCATTCTCCAAATATAACTAAATTTTCTGTTTTTCTTTTCGATGATATTGTTTAATAATTCGGAGTAAGACGTTAATTAAATTAAGGGAGATTAGTCGAAATTGCATGGAGAACAAATGAACTTATATTAGTACATCGAGAAAAACCATTTCCATTTTAGACGAACGTAGATTTTTAGAATAACAAGTACAACTAATTCATAAATATATAATATAACTCAATATGAAAAGCTACGTAAAGAATGAGATTTAGTATGTAGATATCACTCAACATTTATGTTTTGCAATGAAAGAACGAGACCAGTTGTCATTGTAAAAAAAAAAAAAAAAAAAAAAAAACTAAATAATTAAACACGTAAGATTAAAATAATTATTGCGATAATAATTAAATACGAAACTCCCAGCTAGTGTAATGACAACACGTCATCGAAGCATGACAAGAAAGTTTCTCGAGTAGCTTCGTCTACCGCTAAAATCAATTAAACTCGTGTCATGTAGTTACAAATTGACAAAACTAATAAACAATTATAAACTTAAAATTGATTTTATTTAGTGTTTAATTGGTATATATTATTTGGATGATTTGTTTGATTCTGTTCCAATGTGTTGTAAATGATTTATTTAGTACAGATTTGCAGTACGTACAAGTCAAGAAAAGAATGTGTCGGTGTCTTAATGTCCTTTGTTTTCTCTGTTCATTCACACTTTAACAGTACACAAACTCAAACATTCTGTGTTTTTTAATAGGTTTCAAATCATCAACTGAAGTATATACACCCAAATAAATTCGCAAGAATAATTTATAAAAGTGTAAAGACACAAAGAAAATAGATGAATTTCACTTAAAGAAAGGAAAAAAATGAATATTAAAATTATTCACGCGTCAGATTTCGATTGATTTTTGAGTTTTTTTAATAAATTTATTTGTGTGCATAAATTTATTCTTGTTAATATTTGGTACGATAAAAAATCCAAAGGCTTCATTAGTACTTGGCAACAGTATTTATTAAAAAAAGTTATTTATATAAATTAAAATTTTCCTTTCAAACATATTAGACAAAATTTAAAATATATTCTTAAAATTGCGCGAGAGAAAATTTGGTCTTAGCCATGCACAAATTAGTTTAAAGATCCGTTACCTTCCAATAATAATGAGAAATCTGATATCATATATACTACGTTTTTGACTAATATATTTCTTGGTTTATAAGTTTGTGATAAATTTCAAAATATTGAGATATATTTCTAATTTAAATTATAAAATAATAAAAAATTATCAATATCCACTATCTCCGTTATATTAATACTCAGACTCACTGAGACAATTATCCTCATAACAAGATATCATCATACGAAAGAAAACACTAAAAATATATTATATTTATTTTAAAATTAGTGATACATATTTATTTTTTAATTGTTCAAAAATTAGATATATATTTTTATGTTTAAATTATAAAAAATTATGAAATCTTTAAATGTCATTTCACTATTCTAACTAGTTCACTGTTTTTATTGTTTAGTGGTCTCACTGTAACTTCCACCGATATTACTTAAATAACATGTAATTGATATATATATAAATTATCTTAATAAATCATTGTTTTAAAAAAAATATTTTTAATTTTAGAACGAAATATTAATAACTCAAAATTTGTTTATGAGAAATTGTTATTCTCCAAAAGGAAAAAAATTTAATACGAACATGGATTTTTTAACTATTAAATCCATCGGTCCGCTAAATAATTGAAAAAGTGAAGTGGTAGCGCTAGGCATCTGGAAAGTGGAAAGTGATATCCGGAAGGCAAACTTTGTCCGGAAACGATTGTGAGAAAAGACCAAACGGCGACGTTTGGATTCTTCTCCTACGTTGCAAATGATGATTTCCTTGAAATTTTCTTCTATATCGTTTATTTACACGTATTTGAGAGGGCTGAGCGCCTTTATCGGAAAGTGTAATTGAACAGAGAAAAAAACAAGAAGAAAATAGAGTAGCACTATTATTACGTACAAGAACATTAATTAAAAGTTTGGTGAAAATATTCTTTCATGTTTTTATTGTAGAGAGAGACACAAATAAAAATAGAGAGAGAGAGAGAGAGAGAGAGAGAGAGAGAGAGGGTGGAGATGTTCACTGCTAGCTTCTTTCTACTATTCTACTAACAGTGTCGCCACCTTATCTTCGCACTTAGTCTCTACTTTCTGACCTTTGTTCTTTTGGGCAACATAACAATTTCAAAAGGTTCTCTCTATCTTTTCTTCTCTCTGTTTTCATCTTTACTCCTCCTTTTAATCAACTTTGTCGGGGTGGGGTCTATGAATTTATTGACTTTGACGCACCCCACATGAATTTGCTTCTGAAATTTGTTGCCAGATAGTAGTTTTCCTGCATTTAGTATTAATAAACCATGATTTCCTTAAATTTTTACTCATTCACACTCTAGTTACAGTTTTGTTATTTCCCCTTTTTTCATTTTCTGTTCACTACTTCTACATGTGGGTTGTTCCAATCTTGTCAATTTTATGTGGTGGGGCTGCCACTGCCTGTGCTTAAAATTGTGGGTCTTTTTTCTTTGAGCTTTCTTATCATTTCTATGGTTGTTGATTGATCTGGGATCTGGGTTGTTTGCAGATTTGGGTTTTGTTAAGCGTTCACTGTTCACAGAATTCCCGTAAATTTAGGGAGTATTTTACTTGTTTTAGAGTGAGAAAGTTATGGCAGGAGGTGGAGCAGCTCCAGCAAAAGCAGAAGAACCGGCGCCACACCCACCGAAAGATCAACTTCCTAACGTTTCCTACTGCATTACTAGTCCTCCTCCATGGCGTTAGTCTCTGTTTTTTCACTATTTGAATTTCTTCATTTAGTTTTTTTCGTTTATTCATATTTATTGATTTTAAACTAATCGTGACTGACAAGAGAACTATTTCTAATTTCTTCATTATTCTGTTCAGTATATTCGGTGAACTTTGTTTTTTCTGGAGTTATGATTATAACTAGGGTTATTAGATTCTTCTGGTCGATTCTGTTATGAGCTCTATGATTAAAACATATATTACTTAAATTATAAAGCTATGCTGGGTGGATATAAGTTCAGATTCTTTTATTTTTATCTTTTGCTTTATTATTACAATAAAAGCTCATTCTTTCTGTTGATTTCTTCCTATATTCTCTGTGTTCTATTGCAGAATATGCCATTCTTCTGACAATTTTAAAAGTTTAGTAGTTTGTATATTCCTTCCCTGTAAATTGGGGCATTGAGAATTTGGGATTTTGGTCATCTGGTAGGATAGTTCTTGGTAACTAAGACTAATTATGGCTATTTTGAAGTTAAGTTGAAACTCTTCTCTGCTATATTCCTTGCCAATTGCCAAAATTCCATGCTATCAATACAACTTCAGTATGTTGCGTGGTGTTTATGCATACTATTATTATATAAGGAGAAAAAGATTGGTTTTATTTGTATTTTAAAATTTTATTTGTTTTTGACCAAGTTAGTTAATGATAGTTTAGCAGTTTGCAAAGTGCTATGGAGTATTTTATTTTTGTTGAGTATACTTACAATTTTATAGAACTAAATGTCACTCTCTTAAGTGATTTTTTTTTTCGCCATCTAATTCTTGAGTTTCTGTGTTACTTGATGCAGCTGAGGCTATCCTTCTCGGATTCCAACATTTCATAGTAATGCTTGGTACAACAGTCATCATTCCGACTGCTCTTGTTCCTCAAATGGGTGGCGGAAATGTGAGGCCTGTGAATGAGATTATGTTTTTAAAATTCTTTTGACCATGATTGTTTATCAATTGATAACTCTCTGTAGTCTAAATGAAACCAATGATGCGGTTTTTTCAGGAGGAGAAAGCTAAAGTGGTGCAAACTTTACTCTTTGTTGCTGGGATAAACACATTGCTGCAAACTTTGTTTGGTACTAGATTACCAGCTGTCATTGGAGGGTCGTACACCTTTGTTGCGCCCACAATATCTATCATCTTGTCTGGTAGATGGAATGATGAACCACCTCAAGATGTTGGTGAAATTCATTCCTTACTCCGTACATTCTTTTGGAAGGATTGGTTCACATATTGATTTTCATAATGGATGCTTGTTACAGATAAAATGGATATCCCTGATAGTTTCTTATGAACTGTTTACCAGATGCTCCTTTTGTATCTTTTTTTTTTTTGGCAAATTACTTAGAAAAGAAAATATTTTTTCTTCTTGTATAATATCTTGAAAGTGAGAGATTAATTTTATTAAAATTTAAATAAAGTACATCAGTTCATGTAATACGTCTCATGTTTTTACATGCAAGTGCAAATACTTGTTATCTACTAGGGAGCTGGTATTTCCATATATGTTTCAGACATATCCGCTTGTGGCACCACATTTTGTGTATCATCTGCTTTTAGCATTTGCATTAATATTGCACATATGTGGAGTGTGCGAATAGTAAATTATGTGGATATACCAGTTTCCTATCTTACTATAGAACTATTTTTGATTGAGCACCTTGAGCAAAATCAAAAGGAAAGAATCTGTTCCTGATGCAAAAATTGATCTTGATGTTACTTGATTATATGAGTGTGATTAAAATTTCTATTGCTTGCTCAGAGATTCAAAAAGATAATGCGGGCAATTCAAGGTGCACTTATAGTTGCTTCAACCCTTCAAATAGTCCTCGGTTTCAGTGGACTCTGGCGTAATGTTGCAAGGTGGCTTCTGTTATCAGTAGCATGTTATATATGTATATAAGCCGTTAATCTCATTCAGTATTAAACAGAATTTCACCATTCTTTATATGCTCTTACTAGGTTTGCGAGTCCACTCTCAACTGTTCCTTTGGTTGCTCTTGTTGGTTTTGGACTCTACGAGTTCGGGTTTCCAGGGGTAAGTTATATGTTTGTGTACTCCCAGAACATTGAATTGATGGAGGATTCTCTGATTTCTCTCTCTGGCCTCTGAAGCTCTTTGTCCGAGTTCTTATATTTTCCTTTTTCACTAGATTGTATTTATAGATCTGATCACTTCTTGCATTTGTGAATTAGGTTGCAAAGTGTATTGAAATTGGATTGCCAGAGCTTATCATTATAATTATTTTCTCTCAGGTGACATATTATGTTCTTGTCATATTTCTTGCTCTAAATGTTCTGAACTTTGTTTTACTTCTTGGCTGTACCTAATTCATTTGTTTTTCTGCCTCCAGTATTTGTCCCATCTCATACGCCCAGGAAAACACATCTTTGATCGTTTTGCTGTTCTATTTTCGGTGGTGATTGTATGGATTTATGCCCATCTACTGACTGTGGGTGGAGCCTATAACGATTCAAAGCCAACAACACAGATAACCTGTCGTACCGATAAATCTGGACTTATTGGTGGAGCACCATGGTACGAATATTTAGTGATTCACCTTGGGATTTCCCAATTATCTATCTTTCTGTACATGTAAATTGTTATTATGATGTCCCAAGTGATTGGATCTTTATTATTATTATTTAATTACATAGGAGACAACCACCTAGAAATCCGCCTATAAGGTTTGAAACTCTAATCTCTCACTGAAACCCACCCCACACATACCCTTTCACCAATAACCTTTCAGTGCTACTTTAATGTAGCCCACAAGGTTTGAAATCCTGACCTCTCCTGAGGTGGCCATGACTAGCTTGGCTACAGACTGGGTCAATGGTTCGATATTTTCAACATATGGAGTATTGGAGATTTTTTCTCTATGCATCATCCTTGCAGGGACCTAAGCAGCCCCTTATTTTGAACATAATTGTAAATATTTTTTACGCCAAAAAAATTAAGTGACTGGTTTATGATCGATCTATAAGACTTGAAAATTAAATGCGTGAACTTCTGGCCACTATCTCATGTTATTAACTAATAATAGCACAATAAGTGTAATACTGACTTAAGGTAGCTGAAGTTCATTGTTCTTCAGTTACATAGAATTGGCCTGCAATTTATATAGAACATCAGAAAGAATATGAGATAGGTTAGTATGGTTATTTTATAAATATTAAAAATTCTCTAATGAATGAATTATGTTCATTTTTCTTGTGTGTTTCATATGAAAACTCTTTTAGATGGAGTGTCTTTATTTTCCTTTAAAACTTGAGTAACTTTTTAGTTTTTGCATTTAAAATGAGATTTTATCTTCTCAGTGTTGAAGTATGTAACATGCTTTTAGTGCCGCATGATGACGTGTAAGAGATCTCTCCTTATTGTCATTTTGGGTTTTGTGTATGTAGGATAAGAGTTCCATATCCATTTCAATGGGGAGCACCTTCATTTGATGCAGGGGAAGCTTTCGCAATGATGATGGCTTCATTTGTTGCTCTTGTAGAGGTCTGTTTCAACCATGAATGCCACTATTTGTTTCATTTGTACAACATAAAACAGATCAGAATGTGTTATAACATTTCTAAAGTTGAATGATCATACTTTTTCTAAGCAGGCATTCATATTTATTTCATTACAAGATCTATAACCGAATGCATCTATTGGTCAATTTGGTGTTGCATCCCTCCACTCCTAGCTTTTCTAATCTCAAAGTTTATCTTCACACGGAAGCACATTTTAATTGAGCGTAGTTTGACATTCTTCTAATTGTTTAATCAGTCCACTGGTGGCTTTATTGCGGTGTCAAGATCTGCAAGTGCAACTCCTTTGCCACCTTCAGTTCTCAGCCGTGGTGTAGGTTGGCAGGTAAATTATGCAAGAGCAATGTCTTAGTCTTTCTTATATTTGATGAACCTTGGGATTGTGAATCGAGCAGACTTGCCCTTTAAATTTGAAATGATTAGATCATTTCTTTTGCAGCATATACGTTTGAAGTTTTCACTTATGAATTACTGAATGAATTTTGATATCTGTGCATCCTATTTGGTCGGGGCATACACAATGTGGCACACATAATCAACATTGAATTGGGATATATTTTACACACAAAAAAGTGAAAATCCTGAATGTAAAATATGTTAGGAGATGAAGATTACTAAATGATCTGAAACCATTGACGAAATTATAGAACATGCCTGTACTGAATCCAGAGTTTTTATGTCTTCAGGGAATTGGCATCTTGTTATCCGGGTTGTTTGGAACTGTAAATGGATCTTCAGTGTCAATGTAAGCCATAACTTGACATCTTTTCTGCTGCATAGGCTATAAACAGATTGATCAATTATGTACAAAAAGTTCTTATTGGTCTGACACGCGGTTTGTCTGCAGTGAGAATGCTGGTCTTTTAGCATTAACTCGTGTAGGCAGTCGAAGAGTCGTGCAGATATCTGCCGGCTTCATGATCTTCTTTTCAGTTCTGGGTAAATTTATTGGTTTTATTCGGAACTTAAATGCACGGCGTATTAGCATACTCCCCTTTATGTTTATATTGTTTTGATTTGTTATCATATATACAACAATCTGCAGGAAAATTTGGAGCCGTCTTTGCTTCTATTCCATCACCCATTTTTGCTGCATTATTTTGCCTTTTCTTTGCTTACGTGGGTATGTCCAGATGAACTGAAAGCTTACTGATGCTTCTTCCAATTGTTCTGCATGGTTTAGAATGACCAATATTGAATTTGTCACATCATGTCTCTGCAGGTGCGGTAGGTGTAAGTTTCCTTCAGTTCTGCAACCTCAACAGCTTCCGGACTAAATTCATACTTGGTTTCTCTGTGTTCATGGGTTTTTCTGTTGCTCAGTACTTCAATGAGTACACCGTAGTTAAAAATCATGGCCCTGTTCACACAAGTGGCAGATGGGTAAGCACAAAACTACATTGACTCTTGCATCTCTCTCTCTGTCTTTCTGTCTCTCTGTCTGAAGTAGTAGTTCAATTAGGTAGGATATATATTCTTGCTCTAAAAATCTTGTTTTTCCTTCCAACTCTAGTTCAACGACATCGTGAACGTTCCATTCTCATCTGAAGCCTTTGTTGCTGGCGTTTTAGCATATTTCCTGGACAATACACTGCATAAGGATAGTACAATTAGGAAGGACAGAGGTAAGCATTGGTGGGACAAATTCCGGTCCTTTAAGACTGACACAAGAAGTGAGGAATTCTATTCGCTGCCTTATAATCTCAACAAATATTTTCCATCTGTGTGATTCGCACATTGCTGATCGTGTTAGAAGGTGTTCTTCCAAGTTCCAACTTATCAAGTTTTGGTTCCTCTACCTCTTCAAAGCTATTTTTAGGATGTTGTGGTGCCTCGTTGTTCTTTCGTGTATCTAATTAACTTAAATAGCATAAATCAGTCTGGATATTCAAAGACATGCTCAGCAAATTTGTTTATTACTATTTTTTTGGTGTATATTTTAATGGATCACATATAACTCAAAAAGTAGCAAAGCAATTTTGCTGCAGTAAACTACTCAATTTTGCTGCTTTATTATGGTTTATAAATTTTTTATTTATGCATGGCCACATTCTATATTTCAGAAATATTGTGGCTAATTGGTGAGAAACATTAATGGTCTTGGATTTAATCTACTCAGAAGAAGATTTTGTGATTCTTCATTTTCATATGAAATGTCAGGTGCATAATCCCTTCTTCCTTTTCCCCCTCTCCCCATTTACTTGGATTCACAGCTTTTCCTTGTTCATAGATATTGTTGGGCCCTAACATGGGACTCCACCAGAAAAAAACTAAATTCAAAATCTTCTTGTATGAAGTTATTTTATGGATAATCTTTGCAAAAATGAGTGGAAAGTTGATGTAATACGTTACCAATTTTTAGGATATCCCAATCAGATAAGAGCAAAAGGAAAACAGGAAAAAAAAATTGAGCACTGTAGACATTAACTTTTTAAAGGTAGCCAGCGGTATGTGGGGTGGTGAGCTTTAAGGTCCAAATAATTTTTGGAAATGTCAAATTTCTGGTAAGGGTGTAAACTAATGTGGCTAGGTCAATGATCACAATGGCCAAAAGTTTGGGTGCAAGGACTTTTCAATTTTTTGGAGATTTTTGTGAACAAAGTTATATGAAAATTATGGACAATGACGCAGATGGTAATGTTGCTATCGAATCCTTCATTATTTTTATTCATCCGCGTCATTTGGATAAATAAAGGGAATTGATATTTTCACTGATTTTCGAAACTTTACATGGGGTCTACATTTATATCATCCTTGATTCTAGTTGTATAAGTACTTTAAATTACGAAATTTATATGCGAAAAACTTTTGAAAATATATGCCAGAAGTAAGGTAGACATTTTAGATTAGTAGTTTGGTCTCTTTTTGAGATTGACCTATTTAATGCGGTACGAGGCCAATAATAATTATAGTGAGCTATTATTTTTAGAAAAAAAGTTGGGTCAAATTCTATTAAGTATTCAATGATAAAAATAATTATCGTGCAGTTATTATATTTTTCAACCATTCTCATTAATTTTATAGTATTGTATTACCATGTACAATGTTATCTGTAGAATAAAATTACAACGTAAATAATAACATAAACTGCACGAAAAGAGTTATAACTTGCATAAATAGCACGATAATTATTTTATGAAAAAATTTCTAAAAATAATACAAGAGTGGATGGGTAATTGTAGTTCTGGAGCTGGAAATATCAATTTCGTGGTCATCAACGTCAACTGATGGGTCTATTAATGAGAGAAAAATCAGAAGGAAGGGGGTGTATGACTTTGAGGTCTACAGTTTCTGTCAACAGTCCCATCCAATTTAAATGATACTACATGGAAGAATGGAATAGGCGTTCTATACTACCCACTGGTCTGCTTGTCTGAAATAATCATTGCTTATTTTCTTTTGAATTTGTTTTTTCTTAATAAATTTAAACAAACCAAGTAAAACAGATAACAGTCAAAAATTTGTTTGGTGTATCAAAGGAATTTAAGGTTTGAAATTCATATATTTTTACTTTTTAGAAGAAGCAGACAGTGAAACCAATATCTAAGTTAATATAAATTATTTTATTTCAATTATATGTCTGAAATTCTTAGACTGTGAAAAAATAAAAAGAGTTTCTATTAAATTATGTACATTAGAAAAGTTCAAATCGTTTTTGCGACATCTTTAGTAGTAGGTATATATATAACCAAATTAACTAGTAAAACATTTTTCTTCAAGCTAAAAACAATGTCTAGTAATGTAGATGTCTATGCACTACTTGCACCGATACATTTATGATCAAGTAATATCATTCAGGGTCGGAAGGTAGCTTCCACACCACACATTGTTGAACAAAAATAAAATCCGCAATATGAACCCACCTACATTATGAAATTCTTTTCAACACTTGGACCATGGATTTATTTATTTTTTTGGCAAACCAAAATTTGTCTCTTATATTAGTACCGTCCCTGTTATTCAATGGTAGGGTATGTATGAGTTTCAAGTTTTTTAGGAAAGGAAAAGGAAAGGTGATCAATATATTTTGTTTTTACATTACAAAAAATATTCCAAGTACTATAATAGAAAAACCGAACGGCATCAAATAATGTAGTGTTGTGACTCTGTATAGTTATCTCTATGTATGCTATAAGGGTTTTATTATTTTTTAAACTTAAATAAATTATGAAGAAAGTACTATTATAAGCCTTCAAAAGAGCCCGGTTGTATATCCTAAACATGGATTGGAAGAGTTTCTCAACATCTAAATCTTTTGTGACAAAAAAAAACAGAAGAAGAAATTTATGAAGAAAAGTTACTTATTGAGCTTATAATCCATGAGAGGTTTTTCTTAAGGGTTGCGGGCTCCTTCCCCTTAGTCAAACTCCCATTTGATTTTTTTCATAGAGAAATTTATGATTAAGGATTGAATAAAATTTATTTTGTATGATTCTAACTCAATAAAGTTTTTTTTTTTTGAAATAACAGAGATAAATATATTGATGAGAATTGAATTACATATATAACAAGAGTAAAGGTAAAAGCTCCTTTGTTTAAGATGAAATCCAAACAAAATAAAATAAAATTGAGGAAAAACTTAGAATAAGGAAAAAAACCATATTTATCTATAAAAACTACTTCGGTACATGCTCTTCAAAGAACCATTAATCAGACAAATTATGTCTCATACACCACAATTGTATTGTATGATGATGCGATGGAGAATGTGACATGTAATCATCAAATCTGATGATCTGTTTGTATCTTTAATTCAACTTGATTCTAACGTCCACAAATGAGAGAAAAAGTTTCACAAAGGAAGAGAAAACTACACAAACGAGAAAAAAAATTTCACCAAATGGAGAGAAAACTTTATAGAAGGAGAATTAGTTATTAGACAAAAATATATAAGATAATAGAGAGAAAAAAAAAGAGTGTGTGTGGGGGGTGGGGGGGGGGGG
>CM025785.1:15425313-15444460 GCA_014636745.2 Centella asiatica
GGGGGGGGGGGGGGGGGGGGGGGGGGTGGGGGGGAAGCGTTGGTGGGGAGTGGTTAAATTGCTAGGGGGGGGGGGTGAGTGTGGGGGGGGGGGGACTCTTTTACTAAGAGAGAAAAAATTCTCTCCTCAAATTTAAATTAGAATTTTGTGAAAACTAGAGTTTTGTTGAGAGAATTACAAGAGTTCTACGAATTGACGAAGAAAAAGAGTCTCTAACCCGATAAAGTTAAAATCAAATAGTAGCAATTTAATTACTTGCGACTAAGGCTTGTTTAATCATAATATCACAGTCGATATTAATTTATCAATTTATAAATCATTTTCTTAGGTATTTGTGAAGGTGATAGAGGGTTATTCACAGTCCATAAGTCTATTTTGTTGGGCCGCATAATAATATTAATATTCTTAACATATAATAATTTGAAAAAAGAGATGGCCCAAGGGTCCCACCCATTTCCCAAATATAATGCTAACTTTAAGATATATATGAGAGGATATGGCGATATGCTCTCAAATTATGCAATTTCTCTCAAAGACTTGGACCAACGAATTCATGGTTGGCAATTCCACAATAGTTTGTCCCATCTACCACTACTGCTAGTAGCAATGAACTTGGTTTCAATTCACAATCTATTTTCTTATCAAAACAAACCTCCAATTATTATTAGTATTATATCATACTATATAAGCAATTATGTGATCTTTATCATTCTCTAATAACATCATAGTTTGTAATATATTGAATAGATTAATAGATCGTTTCATTAGTTATATATGCAGTCACTCCATTTTAGCTGAACTTAAAGTTTGTTTTTCCTTTTTATAATTGTTATACTCTACTAAATATGTAAATACGTAAATTACTCTTATGAACACCTGCACCGTCTCTTCTGCTTCTTATTTTCCTTTCAAGTTTTTAACACATTCATACATGTATGTCTCTCTCCCTCTCCCAATATATATATATATATGATGAGATCAGAAGATAAGTAACGGTTGGTGAGAGTGTTGAAATTACTGCGACAGTTACTTGAAAAGATTCATTAAATTATTATTCAATAATTTTTTAATAATAAATCTTTATGTGTTCACTAATCTTCTGTAAAATTAAATTCTCTCAATTTTGTAAATTTGTTTGTGCTAAATTAACTTTTTTTCATTACTATCATTATTATAAAACTTATTTTATGTACCCTCATATTCATATATATATATATATATATATATATATATATATATATATATATATATATGTATGTATGTATGTATGTATGTATGTATGTTAACGGATGTGGTGTTTACTTAGGTGAGCTTTTATGCACGAAAGTCTACTACTAAATTCTCAACCACTTCATTCAAAGCTCTCAACTGATATTGTTCATGGGACTGGAATAATTTTTATCAAACACATTGACAAGTGAGTACCAAATAGCGTAGAGCTAGAGAAAGGCGTAGCGAGAAATTTTCAAGTCAAAAAAAGGATACATTTCTATTTAAATTAGTGTTTTTTGTATTCACTTTTAATTGTTGAATATTCTATATATACATTATTAAATACAAGTGGTACAAATACTATTTGTGGAGCGACAACTATCAAAACTATAAATATGAAAATAATATCCCTTTTATTAACTCTTGAAGTTACTAATATTCATTGGTTCAAGTGGTAAGGAATTTGTTTCCTTTATATAAAGTTTCAAGTTCGAGTATTGTGAATGAAGTTACCAATATTCATTGGTTCAAGTGGTTCATTGGTTCAATATTGTGAATGGAGAAAATGAGTATTCGGCTCAAATCTAAATTAGTTTTTAAAAAACTATTGGATACTCAATGATTTAACCAAAAATAAATAAATAAATAAAATCTTGAAGTTAAATTCATATGTAACATACTATCTTTATTGCATCCAATATATCAGTAGTGAGACAAAGACAACATAGTTAGTACCCAAAAAGTTAATTAGACAGTAGGTGTATCTTAAACATTATAAATAAAAAAATAAAATTATAACATAAGATGGATGAATGACGAGAAATAAAAAAGGTGTAGTAACACACATAGAAAAAGTGAAGCAAATATGACTTGTCATTCGTCTCATTTGAGGACATAGAAACGAAAGAGATGATTTATGTAAGCACATATTTGATCTTCATGTTTTGTCTTTTGAAGATTGAAAAGAAACCACTTGAGCTGTAACAATTGTTTGTTTCCAACTTCAACATCAAAACATGAATATCTTTTACCATGGTCCCCCTCTTTATCTCATTATTATTTTTATTATTAATTTATTATTTTACATATATAAACACTTGATTTGGTTGGTGCATGACTGCATGCATCCACAAAACTAACTGCACCAATCATTCACTTGGTGCATGTACTTAATTATTTCTGTTTTCTTAGAAACCCAAGTACAAAGTGGTCCTTATAATTGTATCTTCATTTTTTTTTAATTAAAGAATTTAATAGTACTCCATTAGTCCATTACTGAGGCTAGTCTTATACAACTTTTGACTTCCATGCCAGAAATAACATTGAACTTTGTAATTATTCACTTATACCACTTGTAGAAACTTAAATGATACCTTGGTCTATATAGTCCTTTTCTTTGTGGGATTTTATTTAATTTGAACATTTTTTCTTTATAGCTTTGCTTCCTTTGTGGGCTTTGAACTTCACAAAAAAAACAAAAAAAAAACTTAAATGATACTCTAAAGTACGACTTTTTTTTTAAAAAATAGTGAGATATAGCAAGATCATTATATTCAAAATCCTGCTTAGTCTATAATTCAACGAAAATTATATAGTCAAATGTAGGATATTGTAGCCATTATATTACCATGTGTCTGTTGTGATAGTCATCATACACATTAACCTCATAAATACTTGTGCGTAAGATTATTTTCCCACTTCCAACTTATTTAATTGTAGATAATAAATAATAATTTATACATACCATTGGTATGTTCATGGTAATTTTGACATATTATTCTGACAATTAGGATATCATAAATTTATGTTAAGTGAATCAGTGGTAGTACACAGTTTATATTATCATCAACATTCAACACAAAGAAAAACGAAAAAAAAAAACAAAAAAGAAGGAAAAGTGTTGTATATATCTTATTGTTATGATGACTTTAAATGAGATAAAAATAATGAAAAAGCTGGTTGAGAAAGAAATTGTCTCGTATGCAGCAGAAAGAAGTCACAAAGGGGAATGAATAGAGGTGCATCTTTTAATTTACTTTTTCACACGCGACAAACCACTTATGACGGTTGTGTTGTGCATATGTTTGTTTTCAGTCATTTTATACATTTGGTGATTGTTTGGTTCAGGTGATAATTGATTTTTTATTAGAAATTATATTTTTTATTCATATAATTCCCTCAAAAAAGGAAGTATAATTTTTAGTTTCTTCAAACTTAAGCATATTATGTGAAGTGTCATTATTACATTTGGTTGACATAAATAAATTTATATTGAATTTATTTTTTACATTATATTTGATTTAATTATATATTTTTCATGTAATATGCTTCAATTTACTATTGTGTCATTCACAATGCATCAATTTTGTCATTTTTAAAATTAATGATACGAGAAGTGTGATTTAGCCGGAGTTGATTAAATTCTCATATTGTGTGGGAACTTTTATTTCTTAAAAAAGTTTCAATCCTCTTAATTTTTTTTCAAAAATATCAACAAATAACTATATAAATTATTATTTTTAAAAAAATTAAAATTTCTGAATAAGAAAATAACAACCAAACAAGCACTTATTTTATTTATTTGTTACTCCCATATTTTCTTACTTTCCATGGAAGTTGAGCAACGAGTAACGTCTCCCTCTCTATTTATTTGCGTTCTTCATCTTCATCGTCAAGCGCTTGTACTTTTGAATTAAAAATAATTAATTGCAACGTTCTTTTAGACGGTGCAAATTAATGATATTTTATTGTTAAAATAGTCAAAATAAAACAATATACTATATTTTTTTTTTATAACTAAACTTGAATTTTACATTGCTTATCGCTTTATATCATGTAATAATTCAAGGAGACTATCTTGCAATATTGTTACTTTCGTAATATCTATATCTCCTCCCGTTAAAGCTAAAAAAGTAAAATAAAATAAAATAAAAAATAAATTCGATTCATTTTTAAAATTTGCTTAACGTCTTTTGAAATATTGACTTATGCTTGCACAATAATATTTTCTTTAATTTTTTTTCTCCAAGGGAGCAATTGCATAAAGAAAACAAGAGCAATGTTATAAAAAACATTATATCTAAATGTGTATTATACAAAATTAATTAAATATAGGCGTAAATGAAATTAGATACTAGACGATACTAGTTAATAAAGATTCGCAGATAAATCGGGTTAGGCGGATTTTAGAATAGGCAACAGTAGAGAAGGACGAGAAGTAAATAAAAATTAAGAAAGCCCAAAAATCAAAATGCCTAGAAACCTCACTTACATGAATAAATTAACATCCCAATAAGAAGATAAACACGTGTCTAACAGTCAGCAACCTGTAAAACCCTCAACCATAACAGCTCACCTACTGGATCTCTAAATACTTTACTCGTACGGAAGTCGGTCCCCTCTCTTTTACACGTAGTTTAAAAAAAAAAAACACATTTATTTAAAAGTGTATTAATTTTTTATTTTATTAATTAAAATATATATGAAAACTTAATATTATTTTTTAAAAGTTTATTAAAAATAACTAAATACCAATAAATTAATATTAAATATAAAAATAATATTAAAAGTTAAGTAATTAATATTTCGTTAGAACTTCAAAGTGAATAGAATATTTTTTTTTTATAAAAAGGACATGTAAATATGAATGAAGGGAATATAAATACTTCCACTGATAAAATAAATTAATGTTGCGATTAAAATAACCAAAAAAGAAAGTATTATTCCTAGTAGTATTTATTACTAAAACTTGCTTGAAACTAGTATAAAAGTTGAAAGGAGAGCATGAGGTAATCATCAACTCTCCTGACATTCTGTCTTCTATATCACTCCCGCTCATATTTCCTACATCAGATCTCACCATTCATTTCCATACCAAGCAATTAAAATAAAAATAAAAATGAATAAATAGATAAAATTAAAAATACCACCTTTCTTTCTCCATTTAACAAGGATACCCTTGGCTTTTCTCAGGGAGGGCTGCAAGCTTAATTGGAGTATACTTTTATTTCTCTTTATGACCTTTTATAATTACCAGCTAAGTATACACTTTGATAAGAAAAGAAAAAAATATCTAATAACTTCAGGTCCTTTCACCATAATTCATGACAAACAATATAATTTGACAAAACTAATAATGACATAGTATCTTTTTAAATTTGGAAAAGATTAGAATTCAAAACTCATTCTTAGTTGATTATAAGAAATATATGAGATAATTATCATAATCTAATATTGTTCCAATAAATGGGGCCTATAGAAGTTTTGTTTTTGAGAGAACCATTTTATAAAGACAGAGAGAGAAGTAGTAAGGTTGGTGGCTATAAAGAGATTGTTTCCATATATCTTTACCTCCTCCCTTCCTTTGCTCATCCATCTCTTTCTTACACAACTAGAGTGAGAGAGAAGTAGAGAGAGAAACAGAAACAGAGATGGGGAACTGCCAAGCCATTGATAATGCAACACTAGTAATACAACAGCCCTCTGGAAGAATTGATAAGATGTATTGGTCTGTTCCTGCTAGTGAAATCATGAAGATGAACCCTGGTCACTATGTTGCTCTTCTCCTCACCACCACCTTGTACAACCCCTCCGCCGCCGCTGCCGCTGCCACCACCGCCTCCGCTACCAATGAACCTCTCCGCGTTACTCGCATTAAACTTCTCCGGCCAACTGATACCCTTGTCCTAGGCCATACTTACAGACTCCTCACTTCTCAAGGTATAACAACTTCTTTATTTATCATTATTATTTTTGGAGATCTTGTTTTGGAAGTTGATATATAGTTAAGAGATCAAATGTAACACCCCCTTTTGATTTTTGTAGATGTGATGAAAGGGCTGTGGGCTAAAAAGTATGCAAAGATGCAAAAGAAACAATCTGAATCATCTGGGAAGGAGTTAGAGAAAACAAACTCAGATTTTGATATGGCTGCTGCAGCAACAAGATATGATTTGGAGAAAAAAACCAAACAGGTTAACTTCTTAATGGTCTTCCATAATATTGATTTGCAATTTGATTTAGTACATATTTTTCATCATTTTAATGATAGAGGCATCTTTCTTTTTGATCCTGCAAAATATTTTTCTTATGAAGAAATATGCCTTTGTATCCCTTAAAAATTGTATTGCCATCTTTTCCTGATTTGTATGTGAAAAGTTAGGTTATAGTAATTAAATAAATTTCATACAACTTGGGATAATTGCAGTATTACACTATATGAAAATTTCTTATGTCAAGGATCTTTTAATTTTTCTAAAAGTAATGATGATTTGAAACTACTGTAAGGTGGCTTTCATATTTTTGGAATCAGATACCGATTAAACTTTGAGATGCTTTTTTATCGCATTTTTATGTTATATATATATATATATATAGTCATAATGATCAACTGAATTTCATACTTCAATGTACTTGTCTTCATTTCAAGAAAGAAATTTCTAAACTCTACATAAAAAACTTATCTGTAGGCGATAAAACATGATAGACATCGAACAAGGAAATCATCGTCGTCGTTGTCGTCGTCATCATCATCATCCACAAACTCTGCAACTGCTAGACCAAGAGGATGGCATCCCTCACTGCAGAGCATCTCTGAGGCTGCAAGCTGATGATATCTCGTTGTCTCTGATCTTTCGCTTAATGTGATGCGACGACGAACGCTAGGCTGCAAAAATTCATTGAAAACCAACACACATCCTGAATATGTGAAGAATTTCCGGTACAAATGGTTTCTTCTAGCAGGTGTAGATGTGTCGAAGATGACCGACCACCTTAATGCCTAAAACTAGGTATCGAGCATGTAAAGGAAGGTAGACCGCTCTTTAACATCAATGTAATCTGCTCTTGGAATTTTAAGGAATTCGATTTTGTCTACGCTCTAGAAACATATTTGCAACTGCATTGACTGAATATTTTTGCATTTTGATTTCGTGCTTGTACTTATCAGGCATGTAAAAGATTAGAACTTCTCCAAGTGAAAAATCAAACTGCAGAAATTAGCAATTAGTACCCTCAAATCTTGTTAAAAGTAAATGATTTGTAAGATATGTAACTTCAAGAACAAGATTTGAAAAGAGAAAAAGAAAGAAGAAAATGAAGTTCATTTGCTTTCTGACCATAAGCAAAAAAACAGTTTCATATGGGGACCTGAGGAGATAGGAAAGATGGTGGTGATTGAAAGGCAAAAGGATGAACAAAATATTGTTCTGCTTCTCTTCAATAAATTAATAGGTTTGTTTTGTCTAAAGTCTAAACAAGGATACTAGTCTGATCGTACATATTTTAAGTACACTATTTCCACCAATTACCTGAGGAATAATACAAACATAATTTCCTAAAAAATCATGTGCAAAATGTGGTAGTGCAGGAGAAAAATAAAAAAACCCCGTGATTCCACAGACAAACTAGCTATATCTGCTAGCAACTTGAAGACTTATTCAAGGAAATTAAGAACTCATAAAACGATTCGGAGAAAAACACAAATCTCCAAACGAACTCTGGAACCGATCAACATGTTGCAATAACATGTTACAGGAGTTAAAAATAAAATTTTGAATTATGGATAATGATTGTAATAGAATCTATTTACAATTTTTCCAGAGCATAGTAAAAATACAAGTAATCATTACGCATTGAAATTTTGACTTTGATTATCAATCATATTTAGTGCATTCTTAGAACCAAATCATTCTCAGACCCACAGTGCCATTAGATCCTTTTCTCCCTATCATTGTTCCACTACTAGTAAAAAATTTAGAGATGGATTTTCTTCTTCCTTTTAATTTTAAAAGAAAAAAGTTGCACGACTATAATCAGAATTAGAATCCTTGGAAAAAGAAAGGTGAGATCACCGTAAACATGGAATATTAGGTGTCAAGATGCACACTAATCTTCAAAACACCATATCAGTTAGAATATTTTACACGTGGGTCCTGAGAGTTACTATTTATAAAATCATTCAAAGATACCTAGTTTAACATTTGGTACCATGGAGTATTTAACTAAATTTATAGAATCAATCCAACTTGTAATATTGATCTCATTTGTTTTAACTTAAATTTTAGAAATTATATAATCTGATAATGTAATTTATACTGTCAAAATCTAAAATATCTAAAATTTAAGCTGAAATGAATCGCGCCATAGTTGTCTTACAGGATTTGGGGCTGCCATCGATGTCAAGTGATCCAAGTTTTGGATTGAAAAGTAATGAACAGCAAATGCAAAAGAAAACACTACAGTATATATTTGACATATAAACTAGCGATTGAATGGAATAGATTGCTAAAACTCTCTTTTATTGGGGAAAAAAATGTAACAAGTGTATAAGCAGCATAATAAATGTTTTGTATTTATTTTTATTTTGTACTTATCTCAGGAACTTCCAGAATGCAACATGTTATCCACAAGTCTACTGCGCACAAAATTTATTCAAGGTCCTACAGAGATTGTATTAATGTGTATATCTTAGTCTAACATTTTCTAGACAGCAAAAGTTTAAACATCCCTTTTAATTCTCTACTGTTCATTCTCGCGTGCAAGAACCTGTATGCGTTAAATTTAATTTTCGGCTCACCTGAATCTCAATGCCAACCCAACGGAGAGTGGAGGGTATCTGGATGTGAGTTAAGAACATAATAACTGGAGGGCTTAGACTTCAGAGTTAGTTGTGGTGGTCGAGGATATCTCTGCTCCGGTGTTGCTTCTTTGTCTAAAAAAAGAAATACACGAGAGAGAAATTTATACATCAAGAAGGTGAAACCACGTGAAATTTGATAGGCATTGAACTACATTCATCTTTATATATGGAGGTAGCTTGACAGACATTGAAGCACGTGAAATTTGATAGTCTCATTCAAAATCACACAAGAAAGCTTAACTGTCTATTCTGCTTATGCAGAGATGGTATAATGGCGGTAGTTATTGTTTTGACTGTAGATCATCACGGAATTTCTACATATTTTGCCAAGAACCAAAGGATCTGATTTAGTTGAAAGAAACACATTAAAACATCGAATAAATAGTCTTTAGCAATAAAAGTTAATTTATATTTATTACCTGTATGCTTTTAACAGAGCTTGCTTTGTCCTCAGTTGTACACCCATAACTAGATACAAGAAGCAGTTGATAAGATGAATATGTTAAGCGATTTGTTCAACTCAGAGTCCGAATCCTATAACTATCTGTTACCTTTCAACTGCAAATGACTGGTTCATGTCAATTGTTCAACCAGTTTCTGACATCATAGAAGTGGTCTGGAGATGATGATTATATACGATGAAACATCATCTTTCCACTTGCGTTTCTCGGTTTGGAAGTATGATAAATTAAATAATTACCAGAAATCACTGCAGAGACAATTTCCTTCTTTGAAAGTGTGAAAACGAGTTCGGTCTCTAACTATAATTTCCCTATCAAAAACTTTTGAAATGGCCTTTAGTGCTGCATGACAATCCTCGCAAGTTCTTAAGTTCTTTACTATCCTAATAGAAGTCCCTGGCTTAGTACACATCATGCCGAAAGCTACAGCAAGCTTCTCACTATGCCAAGCAACTGCTTGTTCTTTCTCTTCCTCAGTTAAATCAAATGATACTTGCATGGTATTTGAAATATATCCTCCGATTCTAATCCTTCTCAGAATTTCAATTAAGTTCTCTTGAATCTCTAGAATGTTGGGGTGAGACTGATCAGCAGCTCGAAACTCATGAACAACCCCATTTACCTCAATCCAACTACATCCAGGACTTGAATTGTTCTTTCTTCCACCCATTAGCTTCCTCACATGAGCAACTTTCTCCCATCTACCAAGAGAAGCATATAAGTTTGAAAGCAACACGCTGCCACTAGAACCTAGTTGCTCGATATGATTCATAATCAGCTCTCCAAGGTTAACATTGTGGTGGATCCTACACGCACTTAGCAGAGCCCTCCATATAACAACATCAGGCTCCAACGGCATGCTTTTGACCACTCTGAATGCCCTTTCCAGATACCCAGCACGACCAAGTAAATCAATGTAACAGCCATAGTGCTCAAGCTTTGGCACAATTTCCCACAATCTCTCCATGTTAAGAAATATTGAAGTTCCCTCCTCTACTAGACCTGCATGACTGCATCCATTTAGAATTCCAAGAATAGTAATCTCATTAGGTTTAAGGTTTTCGTCCAACATTTTATTGAAGAGACGTAATGCATCCCTACCAAGTCCATGACTTGATAATCCTGTTACCATACTTGTATAATTTTGAACATCAGGTAGATAAATCCCACAAAATATCTGGCTTGCAGTATCTATGTTCCCACATTTTGCATATAAATCAATAAGAGCAGTGGATATGTTTGAACTTACAGGTATGCCAAATTTGTCTATATAAACGTGAATCCACTTCCCATGATATAAGGCCCCAAGATGAGCACATGCAGATAAAGCACAAACAAGAACAGCCTCATTAGGCTTCACATTACGATTATAACATAACATATCCTGGAAATATTCAAGGGCTTCAATATACCTCCCACCTCCAACAAAACCCGATATCATAACCGCCCAAGATACCCCATTACGAGCCGACATCAAGCCAAAGATCTCGCAAGCTCTATCCATGTCCCCTTGTTTCACATACCCGCCTAACAGACTTGTCCATGAGAACACATCTCGATCTGACATTTCATCGAACATCTTATGGGCGTCTTCCATTGCAAAGAAAACACAATACACATTAACTAAAGAATTGCCCACATATAAATTAGACTCATACCCATTTTTCACTACCATGGCATGAAATTTTTGACCATGCACTATGGATATTTGGTGCGAACAAGACGTAATTACAAACGTAAATGTGTACTTATCGGGCAAACAAAGCCACCTAGCATCGGTTGTTGTGATCATTTTCCGAAAAAGCTTGATGGATTCTGGAGAATTGGGAAGCTTTGAGTAAGCCCTTATCATGAGATTCCATAACAAAGTTGGAGGTGAAGGCAGAGGATAACTATCGAACAAGTACCTTGCGACGGCTATATTATTATTAGAGAGGTAACAGTGGATGAGACAGTCAGTTATATGAGGGTGTAATGTTAACGACTGGGTGACTGTTAAAGCTAGGATTTGGTTGAGGGGATAGAGCGGTGGGCGTACATTCAGCAGCTGAGAGAGACTCTTTCGATTTGGAACGAAGAAAGATGAGTTCTTTGATTCTGGGCTGTTCCTGTAACCTGTAAAAATGGTGTGGAAGGCGGTTGATGATGATGAACAATAACACTTTTTAAAGCAAGTCATAGCTCTAGAGGGTTTGGTCATTTTTAAGGATATGTGCATTTCAGTTTTGTTTGCAGTAAGATAAGGGTGTGGCAATCATAACGTTTCTAACATGATGAACAAGAGATGAAGCAGCTCTCTTAGCAGATATCATCTAATTCTTGAAACAAAGATGATTATGACAATTGTTAGTTATATACTGGCATTCATCTAAAATCTGTTCATTTTAAAAGAAGATGAACCAATGCCATTACCGACATGTTATACAATAAGAAATGCAACTCGTGTTCTTCATTAAGATAGTAAAGACATATACATTAAACTAATGTTACATATTTCGAACTTCCTTTACAATTCTAACTACAGTTTGCTACTCTCTTATACAATGTCGAGTGGGCTAATGATGTCATAACCATGACTGCAATCCAAATGTTTCAAATTTGTTTTAGGATCTTCTTTCTTTCTTTCTTAAATACCAACACACCCACCAAGAATATTTAAAATTTTCAACTTTAAAAGAGGGAACAACGGCACTTGCTTTCTTTGTTCTTGAATAGCTTTAATCACCGGCATCAGAGGATGTATCCTTCACTTCTCTACAGCAGAGATGCACTTCTTCCCTACCCAAGAAGTATTTTTTTTCCCATAAAAAAACTAATAAGAAATATATTAATATCACCATTAGTAGTACATTATCATCTTTGGATGATGATGTCACGCTCATCCTACGCATTTGGTGAATATATTAAACACTATCAGGTTCAATACTTCCAAAAATTAAACATGGACCAGATGTTGGAGTATTTTCGTGGATGCTTAAGTGGAAGCTAGTGAAAATGATATTAAACATGGGCCAGATGTTGGAGTATTTTCGTGGATGCTTAAGTGAAAGCTAGTGAAAATGATGCATCAGTTTAAGATAGCTGAAAGACAACCCAACTCGGAAGAAAACCATATCTATTGTATAAAGTTTGATGTCATTCTCTTATATTTATATAATTTTAATAGTAGTTGTAACATCTACTTGGTTTGTATTATCTTCGTAAAACTTTTGCATATTAATATATTTCCCTACCCAATTAGTCTTAATTTCCATAAAATATATCCATCTCGGTCAATACTTTTCTCTCTCTTTAAAAACATCCTAAAAGTTTCTCAACTTGCACTATCATCATTAGTAGTAGGAGCACAACAGGCAGCACCTGAGCAACAAGAACTGGTATTTATAAAATTTTGATACAAATCAATAAAATTAGGGTGGAAAAAACTGTCACATAGTTCATCGTATTGAGAACAAATTTGGTCGAGAACAGAAGCTACATCGGACACCCTTCTTAATCACTTTCTTTTTTTTTCTCTTCATTTAACCACCTTTCAAACAGATAAAAGGAACGTGCCTCTACTTGAAAGATCAAAGCAATTACATCTCTAACCACTTCATGACTTTCCCAAAAAATGGAGGCACTCAAATTACAAAAAAGCAAAAAAGTCGTGACTATCATTAAAAAAAAAGAAGTCATAATTATGCATTTCCTGCCTGTTTCCGCACATCTTCTTGCACTACAGCTTTGACATATATCTCATAGCAACATCCTGAAACAGATAAAAAGTACAGTATATGACAATTCTGAGGAGTAGCACATAAAGAAGATAGTGAGTAGTAGAGCATGGACGTACATGCGGAGACACATATATGAGAACAAGGAAAATGAGTTATAACTCACTTTCTAAATCCTACTCACTCATCCTATATAATGTTATCTTAACTCTAAAAAATACACTAATTTTACATGATTCTAGAAATCATGCAATTCCCCACAAAATGTGATAAAAATTATACATCATTTTAACCTTTTAACACTCATTCAATTCATTCAAATATTTTGTGGATATTTATACAACACAAGCAGGTAGATTTAAAAAATGAGTTATAACTCATTTCCCTTACTCCCTACACGGAAATAAAGAATATGAGCAACAGAGAAAGCATCTTTGACTTCTTAGCATGCTATGCTATAGTAGTGTAGTACCTTATGAGGAACAATATTTACATGGGTATAGTGGCATACATAATAGAGAAATGTGCTTAGCAAATCTTTCATGTAAAACGCAAGATATTTAAAAGAAATAACGAGAAAGAAAAAATATAACTCATTAGGAGAATCGAAAAACAAAAAAGGATTGATTCATGACCATAAACAAAGATCTTTAACTCGGGAAGTTAATAATGTCTTATTCTATAGTTTGATCGTGCTGAATTGACCACTTAATCTAAAGTATATAATCATCAAAAACATCTTGGCTGCAGAAGGATAATTAGTTGTATACATAGCATGGACGAGTTTATATCACAAATAATGGTTCAGTTTTTAGGTTTTCCAAATCAACCAGTTATATTCTTCCTAAATTCAAAAAATCAATGCTGAAAAACACATTGTGGGCTTATATCGGAATTATAGCATACCAGCTACAACGGCGACTGTGAGTGCATCTCCTATCCTCTTAAGGCGCGACACACTCTTCGTATATGATTTGAAGCGATCTAAAGCAGGTCTGGTGCTAACAGCTGCAGGATAACAAGTCGTGTAGGGAAAGGGATGCTAATGCACAACAACAATTAAATCTCAGTTTCATACTTTCATTCATTGAATTAGAATAAGGAGATCCGATAAAAAAATGCAAAGAATCTCCTATAGTAGAACAATTGAAGTAGTCACCATAAGAATCTTCTATAAGACCATGGTTAGATATTAAGATAGTGATTCAATAGTTTTAAGCATTCACTGATTGTTGGTGACCATAACCATTGAATAACAAGTGCTACTAGAACATTAAGGCAGGAGAGGTGGCTTAGCTCATAGACTACAATGGCATGTAAAAACGTGAACTATAATTAATTAGCTTCTCTCGTAATCACAGAATGGACAAAGAGTTCCTCCATGACCAAACAACTCCGATAGATTTTATTCACAGAAGGCTCTTTGAGCTTGTCAATATCCTTACTACTGGCCAACCAAATGTCAATTGGAAGAGATCACTATATGTACTCTCTGAGTCTCCCACTTTTATAGAAATAATTGGTATTTCATGTGTATATATTTCACAATAATGTAGTGATATTTGTTTTAAAAAATAAAGCATCCAAGCCTATTTTTTAACCAATAAGTACACTGGTCTACATCTTCTACCTAGCATTCATATCTAATTTGAACCTACAACCCAAAAGAATAAACAGAGATCCAAAGAAAAGATCATTTACAACTTAGAGACTTGCTGGTTTAAGTAAAAATGGAGTATAGGAGAAATTTTTGTATGTATAACCCATTTTATATGCTAAGATCAAGATGATGATGTTAAAATTTGGAACACATTTAAAAACTTCACCAATTGTAAGAATTTAAGAATCTGGTTTCTTCAATCTCCAAATATTGGACTTTTAATTCTAAATGCAAGGAGATAATTCACTTTTTAAGCTAATCAATCACAAATTATAAACATGGATATAGTGAAAGAAAGAAATACTCACAGCCTTTTCGCGAAGTCCCGGTTCGATGTGGACCCCACGGCTCGATTGCCATTGCAAATCTTTCGCCTTCTAAACAAAGAATCAGTGAGACATATATATGCATAGATAAATAAATATACACACACATCAAGAGTAATTGAAAAAGAGAAATCTATAGAGGAAGGAAAAGAGTAGAAACCTACAGAGATATCGATTGGTTATATAGTAACAAGTGTGTCTGATTTCGGCGTGCGTGTATATATATAGAGAGAGAGAGAGAGATAGAGGAAGTACGAGGGAATGAGATAGAAGGAGAGACGAGGAGGAAACTCTGTTGTATAAGAAAGCCATTGCTGATTAGTAGTATTCTGAAACGAGCTACACTATGAAAACGATAACAAAAAGGAAAGAAAATTACGAAAGAAAAAGGTACGGAGTAGTTTTCATTTATGGCAGCTTGCTGGCGATATGACGTCATTTCACCCTTCCACTAATCACTAATTTTTGCAATAATATTTCTTAGTCAGATGGGACCAGTTTAGTTGAGATAATCAAGTGACGCTTTCAAATTTTAATTGAAAACGAATTAACCAATCTTATAATCAAGTAGAGTCTTGACATGTACGGAGTATATAGAAAATTGGCTGCCTATAAACAAAGTAAACTAATACGTATCTAAAATTTATGTTCGTTTGATTTGATTTGATGTAATGATATAGAAATATAGTCAATTTTACATTATTTATTATATTTTATATGTGTAAAACTTATTTATTTTTTCATTTAATTTAACAAAATTATGTATAGTTTCACGACATCTTTTTAAATGTAATTTGTCTATTTTATTATGACTAAAATTTTATACATTATCAATTATTTCTTACATCTCATAATTTTATTATTCTTATTTTTCACTTATATTTTCTTTCTTATCTATTCTTTCTATTATCACTTCATTCCATTCTACCAACGAAACATACGGAAAGTTAGAAGGATGACACAGAGATAATAAACGATAACCCATTTTGGCCAATTTCTATTCCTAAAGAATCAGTTAAAATATATACGGCGTATTCTGTGCAGATCATTTTTGTTAAGTATTGTGTACGTACAGATATAGGATTACTGGATTAGGATGCCAACGTTAAATATTTTAAAATAAATTCCCCAAGATAAAGATGGGTTAAATGTTCAAGGCATAAAGTTAACTTGATAAACATGATTTAATATTGTTCTGTTCGTTATTTCACCAAACAAATCTTTATCTGATCAGATTTCTCATCAGTGCACTTTCTATTTATTTCCCTGTGGTCCATATGAATGTAGTGGAAATTCTTCGTTTTATCATTGGGACATTGTCAAACAGGTACAAATAATACGGTAAACTGTAAATCTACCAAATATATTATCACGATTTATTTCGGTTAGATATTTTAGATTTTAATAGTATAAATTATATTATTAAAATCTAGAATCTTATGACGAAACAAACAAGTACATATACATGTAAAAAGCCTCAGCTTCAAAATCCAGCTTAAACAACCCACAACTTCTGTGGCTACAATGGAATAACCATAAAATATTTGAATGTGAAGAAAGAAAGGAACGCTTGTAACTTCCTCTGTTCCAAAATATAAAGTTCACTTGACTTTTGAATTTTGCATAGGCAAGTCGAGTGATCCTATGTATTTTGAAACTTGAGGAGTATGATAAAATGTACAATATACAGAGGACAAGCCATATATTTAGATACGTTGATATCCCAAAATCCAACTTTTTACACCCTATCTAGCTAGCCCTGCGCTCGATCTTAACCTGGCAGCAGCACCTATAACATTCATTTGTTATGTAACTACAAGCTGAACATTCTTTTCTGCACAAATCAACGCACTTTCTGTTTCTTTGGGAGTTGAATCCTTTCTTGGGAACTAATCGTCCTTCTGATTGCAGTCAGAATGATGCAAACCATTCTCCATCTTTTATGGATCTTATAAGTGACAGAAACATCCTGCGAACCAACTAAGAGGATTTCGGGAGATATTTGCTCAGCAGCTCCCTCTGACACGACGGGGTTCTCGGATTGATGATTGCTGGTATTAATGAGAAACTGCCGTCCGTGATCATCAAAATGATGATCCGGACTGTAGATCGGGTAATCAGAGCCGTGGCAAGGGAAATCCTCCACAAAATCATCATTTTGAAAGCAAAAACCATTCGACCTACTTGATTCCCCAATGCAGTTGATGGATGAAACAGCATGAGATAAGGTACCTGGCAGTGTACAATTTAGGGAATTCACCATTGGAGGAAGCCTGTCATTACATCCATAAGGAGCCTGCAGCCCGGGTGGCTCTGGGAAGCGAGAATGGCTTACCATCAGAGAAGCTTCATCATTGAAAGAATGTATTTCATCCTGGTGTCCAAATGCGTATATTACCAACTTCCGGGCATCTGCCTGTTATCAGGTATACATATCACATATGAAAGGATTGCATATTAACAAAAGAAAAGATGAACAGATTACAAGGAAAAGGAGGAGCATGCCTTCTCTTTTTCAGACAACTTATCAATGGAAACATACTGAGACTCCCTAAATAATCCCTTCACCTCGCCCACAACACTGAAAGCCACGCCATTTTTTCGTTGTTCGCTTGGATGATAGTAAACTTGCACCCTTCTATCAATCGTACAAGTCTTTGCATGGTCAGTTATTTCCTTCCACTTTTCCGGACGAGCGAGAAGTATCTGTGGGCATCAACATATTTTTATGATCCTAACCAGAAGGAAATGAATATATACATTTGAAAATCCTAAAGGAATCTCAGTGTTGAACAATTCAAGTGAAAGTAACAATCGTCCAGAAGATCCTCTACATAGACAGTTTGAAATTCATTATTCTCATGACTTTAGCTTACACGGTGGTTGTGAGTTTGGAGGAATGGGAGGGAGGGAAAGTATTAAGATGGAAAGTGAAGGGATGGATTCCAAATTTTCCTTGTCATGTTCGTGTGTTTAAGGAGACGAAAGTTAATATGTTTCCCATGTTTGTGGATTGAGGAAAAGGATGGGAAGGAAGGAAGGAAAAGTAATGATTTAGGCAAACTATTGATGCTAATATATTATTGGTCTTTCTTGGAAGGTTATATATGAAAATAACAAATGTCCAAACTTTACAATCCTCGTAATCCTCCCATATTTAGATGGGATGGTTTTGCGACTAAACTCCACCTCCAAAAAAGATTCACAAACATAGAGTCGGGGCTATCTTTGTTTAGGGCATTTTTAATTGCTTCCAGTTCCTTTCCCTCCACTGGGTCAACTTAAAGATGGTGTTAGGTAATTCAATATGAATGCACGATTTGTAAAACTGTAATAATCTTCAGTTTACAAATCTACATACCAAGATGCAAGGAAAAATTACGCTGATGCAAATTAAAATTTGCGGGGTACATAAAGGCTACAGCCACATAAAATTGTAGATAGATCAAACAAGATTGTTCATTATAAGTAGATGCCACAATTGAAAATTATGAATAGGGAAAAGAAAGCTACACAGTTGCAGAACAATCTATCTTGCTGAGTGAGTGGAGCGGTTGGCAATATTCAGGGCATGTCACCTTTTTTCTTCTCTAAATTTTTTGCTTCGTTTCCAAACAACTCTAACCTTATTGATTGGAAGAATCTAGAAATTTTGTATGCAAAACTTCATACATTTATATGATGTGCAAATGTATTATTATAATCATGTAAAATAAGAATAAACAGAGCTGTTGAAAGCTAATCTTACATGATTATAAGAATGGTGGTATATATCAGAAACGATGCAAAAATTTAGACTATTTTTCTCCCTGAACTTTTAACCTAAGTACTACGTTGACCCTAGAATTTAATCTGTTTTTGTTTAATGAAACCACTTGCACCTATCACAGTTGCTAAACTTTCATTTGATTAAACCACTTGCACTCCCAAAATTAGTCAAATGCACCCCAAGTTCTTTTAAATCTGAAAAATGCAGCCCAGCCTAACAAAATGTTCTAAACTTTTGAATGAAAAAAATAAATTAGGGTGGTGCACTTTGACACGTTTTAAATGTTGGGTATAAAATAGGACTTCAATCAAAAGTTCAAGTGCAACATGGAATTTAGTCAAAAATTTATGCCCCTTATATTTGG
>CM025785.1:15444470-15561501 GCA_014636745.2 Centella asiatica
TTCAAAACAAATCAAAAAATAGAAAAGGCAACCTGAGCACCAAATATTCATTGCATAGTTGTGTCTTATTCCCTTGTTAGTAATATAAATAACTAAAGAAATTGAAAAGTGCAGGCTGTAATGAACCAAAATTGTTCCCTTGAACTTCTCTGTTCTCTTCAAAACGAACAGAACAATTAATTCAAACAATGAAAAAGAATGAAAATAACATAACTTCAGTCTAAGACTTGAGGAGTATAATAATAAACATACAGATTTGTCACTACATGGAGATAGTAAACTGGAATTGCAATGTTTAATGCTAGAAGACTGACAATATACACTTATACACTAGTAAGAACTGCAACAAGGGAAAAGATCCTTACTTCTTGGAGCCTTTCGGGATTCATAAAGAGGAGTTTCAGAAAATCTTCCACTGTGTTGATATTTTTGCCTTTTAAACGGTCCCTGACAGCACCTTTTCTGCCAATTTTGTCCAACCGCCATACTTCATCTGACAATAGTGGAGGGTAATGCTTTATATAATCTGCAAAAAGACACCAAACGTCCATTTGAACTCCTTTTCTTTTATCTAATCTGAAGAGTGCAATTATCATAAGGAAAACTTATTGATGGGTGACACTCAATATTGTGCTATATTCTTGACCAAATTCCATAAATTTAATACACATTATTCTGTGATCCTTCCAACCACATTTACACAGTTGCAAATCAGAAATTGAATTCCCTAGAGAGATACAAATTGGATGATTAAAGTGACATTGCATTGATTCCAATTGATCAATTGTCCTCTCCCAAGTTCTTCCATAATGTTTGGCCAGTATCATATATTTTTAAGTTACTAAAAGGTTTGACAGCAGTTTAGCATTAATGGATGTTGCACATATTAAATTTATAGAAAATTTTCTACACCTTTGTGTCATCGAAGATTCAATTTGAAAGAAGAAAGAGCATATAGATAAGAGGAAATTTGAAGTACTAACATGTGTTGCGGCGATCTTTGAGGCCAAAAGGTTCTGTCTTTGTTGACTTTATTGTAGTTCCAAGGAAGTTATCCTTAATTCTAACCCCAAGACACAGGGTGCAGTTTGCCACATAATAAGAATTATGTATAAAAGAAATCTCGCCTATGTCACAGATGCCTTCTTTAAGGTTCAAATCAGTATGTCCTTTAAGTAAAGATGTCTTCCCTTTTCCTGCTTCAACAATCATACTATTAAAGTTGTCATCAGTCTTACGATCTCCTACATCACCAGTAGGATCTCCCTTGAGAGCCACTATTTCGAGCCTTGCACTGGCTTCACAACCAGAACGCACAATTTCTCCAGTGAGACAGTCAACTAAAGCTACTCTAACTAAACAACATCCTTCTCCTTTAATTTTCCTTCCAGAGATGATTTGGGGAGGGATTTTATCCAAAAACTTTAGTTCTAAGCTTCGTGACTCAGGAGGGCTCAATTGTTCTCCACAGTACTTGCTAGATAAGAAGCGAAGCGAATCATCAGTTATGTGACAACTATCAAAGAAAGTGTATTTCCTCACTATCATAAAAGACTGAAAATAAAAAGAAGGAAAGAAAATATTGAATCTGATTAGTAGTACTATTTCTCACCATTTCATGCAAGTTGGCAAATTTATAATTAGTAACTCAATTTTCTCTCGTACCTGGAAAGAAAGAAATACACATCATAAATTTGCATTAACTCAGTATCCGTTAAAAGTTGGCACAATGTGCCGGTTAAATAAAGTGTAATGCAGAAGTAATTTAAACCGGTATAAACAATTCAATCCATGGAGAAAGCTCTTTCAACTTCTTCTTCCGTTAGTGGAATATAAGACATCTGCTTTATACTGTGCGAGCATGGCTTTAATAACTGAGCCAATTAAGACAATACAATGCAAGAAAAGTTATTAGCAAAAATCCAAGCCATGAAAAACATCTTTAATGCAACACTAGCCCTATTCAGGAGCTCCTTATAAGGAACTAAAATCCGAAAGTTACTTTTTACTTCTGAACAGTCCAACTTTGAACTGACTTATAATCCAAAATTACAAAACAAGTTACTAAAAATCAAATTCTAAGTTAAAAAATGATTATACCCCAAAACTCCAAAAGTAAAAGTTGATCCCAGACTCCCACTTAGAATGAGGATTTTGCTCTAACCTCCATTTTAAATGACTCAGGCCGGCCCAAGTAATCGGATGTTCAAAGAACACCAAGTGTCAACGACACCTCTGTACCTTAGGTAGCAACGTGGAAGCACTTATAGACATATACAAAGTCAGTCCATCTCAGATGATGCACCATAACTGTGGCAATATGGGATTACAGTATAAAAGAAAACATGTATTGATTTATTGGATGTATGCCTGCACAAATCTATTTATACAGCGTAAAAGGCAAGCAAAAAAAAAAAAAGACAAATAGACTCCTACAAGTACTCAAATTTTGCGTAAAATGTAAATTAATATCGAAGCGCTTACAATTCTACGAAGCTGTTCTTCCACAAGTGGCCCGAGAATACCATCGCACCTGTAAAGAAGAAGTAAAAGTGAAAAAATCAATTATTTCATAAATGAAGAAATGCAAAACCAAAGCGTTTTTTTTTTTTTAAATAACTATAGTACATACATGTGTGTGCAAATTTCACATAGTCAAGATACAAAATTTATATATTTAATTTAGTTCTTCCATATAGTCAAGATACAAAATTAATAGTCAGTTAAAATCTAAATGTTTTTTTTGGAACGGTTGCAGTAACATTTATGACAAACAAACAAAACCCATATCATTTCTTTAGTTGAATTCCTGTATTCGTTTCATAAACTGTAGAATGGAACTCTACCCAGTACCCAATTCTATGCATATGATAAGAGTAGTAAAGGGGAAGACAAACACCCACCCACCCACCCACATATATATATAGATAGAGAGAGAGAGAGAGAGATCTCACTTTCTTAAAGCAAGGAGAGTTAGAAGGTCATTATTGGAAGTGTTGTGTAGCAGTGATTCGAAGTTGTTTGCATCATCCAAAAGTTGAGGAAGCGACATTCTTTCCCGGTTTGGCTTTCTTTCTGAAAGGTAAGTATTGAAGAAGAATCTATCGTACAAAATAGTGGATCTAATTCGTAAAATACAACTAGTAGTAACTTTATCCCCTTTGTAAGAGGTAGATGGTGATGAATGTCGTTCGTTATATAAACAACTCTGCCGTTTAGTTGTTTTTGGGAAGAAGAGAAGAGAATTGAGGATTTGAGGGTTCTCGGAAACAATAGTAGTATTCCGTGATAATTTAAAAAATTAAACAAATAAAGCCGCGTAGGCGAAGAAAAGTAGGTATTATTAGCACTTGCAATGAAACTAACACGCAATGCTACACAATCTAATGTTGGTTCTTTGAGATTGGTCTTTACTTTTCTTTCTTTTTTTATTTATTTTTCACCTTTTTTATTTTAAGCATCAGGGCACTTGCAACATATCCTTAGAAATTAGACAAACACCTTACATGAGCAGATTCTTTATAACAAAGTTTTTTGAACTTTAGGAGCAAGTGATTCTCCATTTTTAGATAACTACTATTCACATATTTTCTCTTAATAAAATATTAAAATATTTTTTTAAATTCATCATTTTTTAATCTTTCAACATAATTTTAACATAAACACACATATGTAATATAGTTTATACAATTTAATATAATATACGTACTATATATAATATACAATATCAATATGAATATTAATTATATTCAATATTTATTATATAATATAATATATATTATATAATATTTTTTAATCTTATGTAATATATGTATAATATATAAATAATACACTATATATAATAAATTTAAAATTTTTAATAATAATAAATTTTAAATATTGTATTATAATATATACACTATGTTATAATATGTGATATATTTCACAATATTTAATATTATGTATATAATAAAACATAATTATATAATTTCATAATAATATAAATCATATACTATATTATAATATATATATATATATATATATATATGCATGACTATGAATTATATTTATAATATATATATATATACATATATTTATAAATTATAATTATAATATATATTTATATATAATTGTATTTAATATGTTATATTATGATTTTGATGCTTTTTAAAAATAATTATATAATATATTAAGTAACTTTATTATTTTATGTAATATATATAAACTATAATATAATTTACTTTTCTATATTATTTTACATACTATAATATAATACAACGAATTGGTATCCACTTTGTTATATTGTACAACAATTATGATGTTATATTATATTATAAAGATATTAAAAGTTATCCTAATTAATATGTTATAAAATAATTATGTAATATTATTTACTATACAAAATAATATAAAATAACATAATATAATATACTTCAGTCGTAATTTTACAATTATTAATTGTAAGCAACTTTATTGACAAACTAAAATTATATAACAAAAAATTATATAAAGTATATGAAGTCATTTTAATTTTATAAGTCTGTATAGTAAAGAATCTGATGGAGTTAATTTAGAGATACCGTTAAAAAAATCTGTATAAAATATTATTTATCTATAAAATAGACAATGAATTAAGAGAATCCGATGCAATTGACCTTATTTCCACAAGTAATCGATAGAACTAGGTGGTTCTAACATCATTATTCAATAAGTTCTAGTATAATTTGACTAATTTAACAATTCTTTATCATGTAATATCTAAATTTAAATTTTAAATAATGTCTAAATTTGTTTTATTTTTCTTTTCTACTCAACATAAATATATCAAATAGTAAAATTTATTTCCATCATTGATAGGTTTGTCCATTAACAAATATTCTAGTCCGTCAAATCTGAATTAAATCGTAATCTTTGAAAGTTTTATTTTTTAATTTTTGTTTTAATGTCCTTCATGTCCTTAGACAAGATTTAAGGGTTATATCTGACTTTATAAATTCTCTTGAACAAACTCAAATATGCCTGGAGAACTTGCATATTATTATACTACTGTCTTTGTTGATTAGAGAATATTAAATTTCCAAAAGTAAAAGTTACTACCTCCGTCAGTCCAAAAGTTTATTGCTCCACGAATTTTAAGTGATATTTAATATATATTAAGTATTTTATATTTTATAATAAAAATAAGAAATAAAAAATATATTAATCAAATTTTTATATAAATAAAAAATTATTTTTTTAAAATATTTAACATGTACTAAATATTATCTAAAAATACGTGAAATAATATATATTTTTGAACGGAGATAGTAAATAAGTCCAATGAATATATAATTACGTGATTTTGCATTATATTTCCTCCGGTTCATAATAAATGTAGTTTTGATTTTTTATACGCAAGATTAGATTATGTCTTTTATATGTTAAATATTTTAATTTAATTAAATTATTTATTCATATAAATTATTCTATTAAATATTTTTTTTAAAATTTAATAAAATATTTAATATATAAAACTATCACATAAATTTACGTGTAAAAAGTAAAAACGGATATTATTATAAAATATATTAAGCAATAGACTACTACCGAATATAAAAAGCATTTACGAAGCTCCGGAGAAAGATCGTTTTGGAAAGCGTTTTGGACTCCCGGTTATGGTATCTATAAAAACATGGGAACAGAACGATTCAGTGCCATCTTGAGGGGGAAATTTCGGTTCAACTAAAGAAATATTTTATGCTTTAACATTAGTATTTTTAACAATAATTTTAATACCTTTGTAATTCCATGATGTGAGTATTTCATATTATTTAGATTAATATTATATACAGCATTAATTAGATTAGTATTTTACCCATTTAAAAACTAGAGATATATTTCATTTTTATGAAATTTTGCAATTTAAAATTAAATTGAAAATTTTTGTTACATAAAGATTACTATTAAATACAAATTTTATATTTTTACAAATTTATATCACAAATAAAAGTATAGAATTTCGAAATAGTACAACGCTGAAAGAAAAATATATCTCTGATTTGATTTTAGTGTAGAATGAGTAATATTCAATTGAAAAAAATGAATTTATAATTTATATTCCCATTTGCAATTCATCTCTTTTAACTGTAAGGATGATCATCATAACTTTGTAATATACTACACCTAACACAAAAAAAAATCAACTAAAGACAACTAAAATGTATACTGAATACTATAAAACAAAAGAAAAGGGCGGATATTACTCTAGTAGAAGGGTGGGTATAATTAGGATTTTGCATTAGAATATAGCAAACGAGGACAATTAAAGTACATTTTGTGCTAGGATTGCATACAAATATTGCAAAGGACAACTAAAGTACATCTACTTCTTTTTTTTCAATGTATCTTTTTGAGAAAGTAAATTATAAATTGTTTCTCAAAATAACTATAATGCTCCCAGATTTACCTTTATTATCCTTGTTTGACTGCTGACTTGAAGCACAAGTGCTATTGCGTATAGAATACTTAGGATAGCACATTTCATTTATAGTAAATACTGTACTTTCTTCGAGTCAAGATTCGAAACAGATTGCAAAATACTACTTTCAATTTTAAGTTTTAAAGCGAACTCTATTCCATATATGGAAACACGATTGAGTTATTGGATTTTTAAATGGAAGTTGCACCAATCGGTTGTTCCAGTTTCCAAAAGAACCGGGGAGATTAAATTTGAGATATATTTTGTTGTTAGATATATGTTCTAACATTTTAGATTAAATGATTTAACATATTAAGTCTTTTATTTTATTATTATTATATAGGTCGGTATTTAAAAATGCACACTCAATTACACATCAATCCTCAACTACTTGCTTGTACTTTTATATGACTCGGAAGATTTAAAACTTAGATTTCTTCGCCAAAAGAAAATAGTGATTTATTTGGCCAATGGACAATATATTAAATTTTAAATTAATACTAATTTAAATAACTTTTATGGATAAAATTACTATAATCTTAAAAAGTGGCATCTTGCATGATTTTCCGGGTCTTCAATGTTTTGCTACAATTCTTAAATACAAAGTACAAGGGACATCCCAAATTGGCAAAAGATAACCGAAGAAATTTAATCAAATTTGCATGTTCTTTCGAGAAATAAAAGGGCACAAAAAAGTCTTCAACTCAGAAATCACCACTTCATAGTGAAAAATCAAGTCAAGCAATAGAAGCTTGCAAGAAAACACCAAAAACATTTACAATGCAGTAACTCCGAGAGGTAAATTGTGGCTTTCAGCTCGTGCAGAGCTGAGACATTTATAAACTTCAGGTTGTATATATATCTGGAAACAAACTCTACATTCTACCTAAGACTGACTTCTTAGTCAGGCAAAACCTACTACGACTAGCATTTCTGGGTTGAGCACTTGCTTCGGCTCTTGACAATCCTGCTTATTGAAATCCATTTAAGAACACTGAATAGTAATGTCCATCTTCGATGAGCTTTAATGGCTATAGTATGAGCATACAGAAATCCATCAACTGCACTGGCTTGATCACCTCGTGACGCCAGAAATGAACTCCGAAAGTATTGTAAATGATCGTCCTCAGGCAAGGATGGAGTGATGGAATCTGGGTCACAAGTTAAGGAGCTTGCAGCCTGATTTGGGAAAATTTGAGTCTGGTCAAATCTGTCATCTATTGATACAATAGTGTGTAAGCCATACTCATCCATACTAGAGCCCCCAATTGGATATATGGACGGTATGATATCTGGAGTAGAGGCATCAAGTTGTGAAAAATCAAAGTTAACTCTGTCTGAAGACAATATGTTTAGGCTATCAGAACTCTCTGCCATTGATGGTGAGTTTGCAAGGTGACAAATATTGGATGGCAGTGAAGATCCATCAACAAGAGAAGTTTCATCATCAAATGCTAATACTTCTTCCCATTGTTTGAATGCTGACATTACCAAGATGTGGGCTTCAGCCTAACGACAATGTGTATTGTGAAGTGTTAATATCATTTTTGACACAAGGAAAATAAGAACATAAGAAAGTAGCTCTTTCAATTGATAATATGAGCATTCCTTCCATCAGAAAGAAAGAAATTAGAGTGATAAGAGGAGGTACCTTTTCAGTTTCAGACAGTTTATCAACAGAAACATATTGACAGTCTGAAAGTAGTCCCTTCAATTGTCCCACAATATTGAAAACCACGCTACTATATTGCTGAGATCTAGGACGGTACAAGTATACTCTTTTATCAAGAACACATGTCCTAGCATGCTCCACTGTAACTTCCAACATTTTCGCAGACATACCTGAGCCAAGGATCTGCAGGAATGATAAAATAAATTGCTTCAAACATCAACAAAACCACCAAAAATAAGTGTCACAATGGCGACTCATTTTCGTTATGCATACGCCAATCTGACAGACTGAACGTAACTTGATATCAAGGTAAAGAGAGCCAGTTCCAGCTAATTTTGAACTCTTACTTCCAATAGAAAAGGACAGGATTTGTGCTAGAAATCTATCGACCGAAAAATAAATTAAGGCTGTTTGCAGCACTGGTATAAGGGACCGAGAAGCATTGCAGCATTTCATAACTGCTGGTTTATATGTGCAACAGAGGATATGTTTTCAGAAAGATCTTGCTCAGAACATACATAATTTTGTTCAATATAAGGTTTAGAGTTCATTGCTTTTATTATGAAAAAATATGTCAGATGTGCTCTTTGCAAACCTAAAACAAGATGTGTCATATCAGGGTGTAAATGAGCCGAACTGAGCTGAGTACTGGGTTATTCAGATTTTACTTGTATAATTTATTGGCCAAAAATAGAGTTTGAGCATGACTGGTTTTGCTACCCCAGTTGACACAATTCTGAATCAAGCCTGTACAGTTTGAACTTTTCAAGCAAATATGAGCTGAGTTTCAATGGATAACTACAAAATTGAGAAGGTTAGGGTAATCACTGAACTTTATAGTGTACTAGTGGTTTGGATCATTATCTTTTGAGACAAGCAGGAATCGAGCTCTTAGCCGAGCAATCAGGAATCGACTTCGAGCCATTTGGTTTCTTTTACAACCCGGTTATATCAACAAACAAACATCAACAGCCCCGTAATGTTAATAGCAAAGTAGAGCCACAGTTTTTCCGTAACGTAGGGTGCTATAAATGTCATCATACAGTCATATTTTCTTACAAAAATGCACAAGCATTTTCTCATTATTGCGGTCATTAAACAATTGCATGAAGTACAAGTAAGGTACTCTCCTAAACTATGTCACACAGGTAAATATATTAAATGCAAAGAAAATTCTTACATTGCGGAGTTTTACAGGGTCTAGGTAACATAAAGTCAGAAAATCCTTGACTGTTTCAACATTTTCCTTGCTCAAACGTTTGTGGAAAGCTCCTTCTTTGCCAATTTTCTCCAGTCGCCATACCTCATCCAACAGACATGGGGGATGGTGCTTCTTGTACACTGGAAACAGAAAGGCAAAGTACAATGTGGATTAAATTATTCTAAATGGCCCAGATAATGAAAAGTCACGATAACAACCAGTTATATAGTGTAATCATAGCATGGCACATCATTAATGTTTTCATTTTTTTGAGTATTCCTCACAAGATAGTAGATAGTATGCTGACACAAGAGCCAACAGAAAGATAAGAAAGAAATACATGCTCCAGATTATACATGCCTTAAAATTAGTAACTCATGCAACATTAGAATATATAGTTCAGTGGTAAGAGCAATCTCTTACGACCGAAAAGTCAAGGGATCAAGTCTCGTGGGTGAGAATTGAGTTAGTAGTAGTTAGGATTTCGCAGATCAAAAAAAAAAAAAAAAACAAACACTAGAATATATAGAAGAAATAATTGCAAATGTAACAGTAATTTGATGTGGAAATATATCCCACTTTTGTGTTCATATCCTTTCCCCTTTCTGATTTTACTAAGCTCTTAGTCGCACAATAAAATAGGTGAAGAAACAGCGCAAGGAACTTGGCTAAGAAACAAAATAATGGGATCAAATAAATATTCTCCATACCAATAATTGTAGAGGATATTAAATTAGTGATGAATTTAAAATCATTCATGAAAAAGCTGAACTGTTGAACAACTCATGTCAACTCAGTAACTCACATATTAAAATATCAGATAATACACATAATTTCAACTTAGTACCACCGCTGTCACCCTGACCAATAAGTTAGAAAAATCGCAGTAAGTTACTTTCAATGCATCTAAGAGTTTCTGCTGCCCAAGCACTTCTACCATCTATTTAGACAAGCTAAATCCATAATATAATACTATTTCATATAATACTTGCCCATAATGGTTATTTTTTAACTTTGTTCTATGTCCTCCTATGTATTCTACTAGATGAAGCGAAGGAATATTAGAATCAGTTATGCAGAACAGAGAAAACTTGAAAAGACAAAATATAATGTTACGAGCTTGAATACTGACATTCTCCACGGTGATCCCTGACAACAAATGACTCTGTCTTTGCTTCTCTTACTCTAATTCCATCATAATTATCCACAACTCTTGCCCCCAACCTGAACCTACGGCTCCTTGTCCAGCTTGAATTATCTGTAAAATATATCTCACCTAGCAAACCAATGCCCTTTTCAAGATTCAAAAATGCATCCCCAGTAAGAAGGGCCTTTTTCCCTTGCCGCTCCCTCACAAGGTTACTTTTAAACTCCTCAAATGTCCAATTCTCTCTTTCACTACCATCAAAATCTCCCTCAAGAACAACAATTTCTACTTTCGCCGAGGATATAGGCCCAGTAGATATAACTTCTCCAGAAATATCATCAATTAAAGCAATCTTCATGGTAGTACATTCATCTCCTTGAATACGAGATCCAGTGAATACTGGAAGTGCAATAGTGTCTGTGAACCGTAATTGTAAGCTTCTCGAGTTAGAACATTGCATCTCTTCCTCACAGTTCCTGTACATGAATTTCAGAGCATATCACTCACACAATATGATTTCCAATGTTGACAATCTTCTTATTAAGTAAATCGTGTATTATGACTCTAAGATAGGATTCCTTACCGCTTAACACTTTTAAAATGCTTTCTCATAGCCAGATCAACTTCCTCTTTGACCTGTATCACAAAAGTCACACGGATAATATTATAAAAATTTAAAATCCTGATCTTGTATATAATCTAAATCCAAACTGAAAGTTAGCAGGTAAAATTGTTATTCCATATATCATCTAAAAAATAATTTGAGGTTAAACTGCAAATATTTATAATTTTATAATAGACAACTCATGCTTGCTCGCACGAGATTAAATGCTTGTGTATGTGTGTGTACACTTATTAGTTTCTATAAGTATGCCGAGACTGCCCTCCAAAGCTAATTCAGAACCACCAGTCTTTAGCATATGCAAACAACATAGAACAAGACAATTAATTAACTGAATGCGAAACAAAAACTGAGAACAAGAAACTCAAACTATGACTGTTACAAGCTTGAAGTAAATCCTATCAAGTGCAAAGTTGAAATTAGGTATGCACTTACAACTTTCCTGATCAATGGCTCCATAGCTTGCTCAATACGCTGCTGTAGATTTCGAAGCTCCATCACTTCCGATACTTCCAGATTTGGACTAGAATTAAGAAAAGAATTACCAGTAAAATAATATAAGAATCCCCAATCGCAGTGGTCAAAAATACCAAAAACATCGAAATTCATCTTCAACATCAATTATAAAATCAACTGAAAAAACAAAAGAAGAAATTACTAGTAAAGCCAAACAGGCACTCAATAACCAGTAATCACTTCAAATATTTAAATTTCTTCAATGAAAAAAAAGGCCATATACTTTCAACCAGAAAACACAGCAATCTTAAACAGTTATGACAAACTAATTTGATGTAAAACTAAAACTTAAAGCAGAAAGTATCAGTATTACAACAATAACAACAGTGAATCTGAGTGCAAAGTAAAATTGAAATAAATACAAGTTAAATAGGTATAAGAAGAAAAAAATGATGTGAAACCTTTGAAAGGAAGGAGTCTTGCGGCGTTTGTCATCGGAAGTAGAGCCGTCGTCCGGCTCCGTGAGAGCATCGGCATCTTCCAATTGCATTCGCTTCTGCGACATTATTAGCGAAGCGTTTTGTTAGAAATAGCAGTAGTGGTGGGGTGGGGTGGGATTGCAAGCATGAAATGAAATGGATGGTGAATGTTGGGTGGAGGGACATAAAGACCAACATGCGATGTCGTCGGATCAAGATAGGTATAAAAAATAAATTTCATATAAATAATTGATTATTATTCTCAATACTCCGTACGTAGGATTTAGGATTGTCGGAATAAAAATAAGAAGATAAATAAAATAAAATAAAGAGAGGTAAGGGTTGTGTAAGAAGCAAATGGTTAAGGTTTCCGCGTGAAGGGAGAGAGAGAGAGAGAGGATTCTGAATTTCTGATGGTACAAGGGGGAGAGACGGAGGAGGGATAGGGGTGTTGGGGGTGCGCCGGGGGGGGGGGGGGGGGGGGGGGGGGGGAGGTGGGTCTACAAAACCGCGTTTTGAACTGAAAAGTGGGGCTACACTACGCCACACTCTTGTTCAACATGTTGTACGCATGCGCATTAGTCAAACGCACGCACGGTCATCCATAACATTCTGTAAGTGATTTAGGAATTATTCTTTTAATAATGTTTCTGTACTAATTTATTTAGTAACAATTAACATTTCTGAATGATATTTATTCGTTTTTACTTTACCGAATCAAATCTGTTGCATACTTGATGATACATTTATGTACGCAATAACAGTAACTAATTATCGTAATCATAATACTATAAACAATCCTAAAACACCTGTGTAAATGAAGGTTTTTTGTCATTTCTGATTAATATTATTAGTAAATGTCCTGTTTTAAGAGGATTAGTTTTGGTAAATAGCCCCACATTGCAATATATATATATATATATATATATATATATATATATGTAAATTACACATATTTATATCAATTACCATATTTTGATACTAATATATAAAAAAGTCCTCTTAGTTTTGCATTTTTTATGTTATTACGTTGATAATTTTTTGAAATGTGTTGAAAGTCCCACATGTAAATTTTCAAATATATATGATTTGCGATTTATGGTCAGATAAGATCCACCATTACTTTACTAATTCTTCCAACAATGTCATGATTTGGGACAAATTGACAATACTCTGATATTATTTCAAGATATTTGTAGAAATTTTTTTGGCATGTTTCTTGGGCATGTGTAATAACAAAATAAATGTAAATAGCTTTAAATTGTTGTTAAATATAAAAGTTTCCTGGTTCAACAAGTTGGGCAGGTCAAAGCATAATTTTCTGAAATTAGCATTTATTTCAATTTTCAAACATGATAGAAGAAAATATTGGCAGATTTTTTGTATGCACGGAGGAGCCAAACCTCAAGACGTAGCATGAGATTTGTTGTTACACGTAACGGTATTACAAACTTACAATACCATATTAGGATGTAAATGAGTGTATGAAGATATAACTTAGAACAAAGCACAAGCAGTAAACATTCATTAATACATTAAAAGAACTCCAAGACTACCATGGGTCGTGTCCGATATACTTCTGCATGGCGAAGTGGGCAAACTGATGTATCATCCAGAACTCATCTTTAATTTCCATAAAAAATCTGGGCTTTGATCAGATACTCATAAAAAGAATCAAATCCCTAAAGACACAAAGAACTGACAATTGATATTGAAAATCGTTATGAGAACCTTTGCTTGGCAAATTCAATAGCAAAGAAAATGTTATACTAAAGGGCGTTGTTATCGGTACATTAAAAAGTTGAAGCATAACATGTGTACAATTTGTTGATAATAGTAGCATAAATCAAGATCTTGACTGTACACTAAATATCAGAATAGCACAAACCCAAACTTCTCACCAGAACCAAAATTTGAAAGGCGTCAAAACCATTTGGTGGCACATACCTATTATGCACAACGGTAATATCATTTTCCCTACTTAAATTGTGAACATCTATGAATGCCAATTTTCAAATCCAATAAACAATTAACCAATTGTGAACATAATTTTCTCAACTTAAATTGGGTTCAAAGGCATTCTCAAGCCCCTTTTAAACCTTCTTTTATTGCTCATGTCTTGGCATAGGTGATATAGATATAGCACAAACACATCATCCCCATAAAATCCAATAAACCTTCTTTTATTGCTCATATCTTGGCATATGTGATATAGCACAAACACAACATCCCCATAAAATCCAATAAACGACATCCCTTTGTCGTCCTAAAGAAGCCCGTAGCAACTGAGTTGAAGGAATCACAAAACAATGCTACCTGTCACTAGAAATATTGTCCTCAGACATCACAAGACTGGCAATGTATGACCAACTAAAGAACTTGTGAGCACCTGACAGCTGAAGCCAGATCTCCAACATCTCGATAAGCTCTAGTCAAGACACGGCAAATGAGAGTATTTGGAATGATACCCACCTTAAGCATATCGGCTTGCAACATCATGACATTAATCAAATTTTCAGCTTGTAAATGACCCTTTGTAATCGTATAATAACTGAGAGCATCTGGTCTCAAACCAAGGCGTCGCATGTCTAAGAAAAACTTATTGGCTTTATATATCCGTCCATCGCTGCAGAGACCTTGAATCAGGGCAGTGTACGCAACAATATTTGCTGAACAGCCAAAATCTTCCACCCTAACTACTTCAGACCTTGAAAGGCCAGCTCTGGTTGCTTTTAAGAAAACTTTGATTGCATCAGTTATCTTTCCATCTTTGCAAAGTCCGTCGATCAAGCAACTTAACGTAAAAGTATTAGGTGCAACGCATGCTTCTATCATCTCATTGTACAAATGAAGAGCATTTTTGGTATTACAATCGGAAAATAGCCCATCAATCAAAGCAGTGAAAACAACTACATCAGGCTCAAGGCCTTTGATTACCATTTCCGTGTATAAACCCATGGCAGCTTCCATGTTCCTTATTTTGCAGTAACCATCTATCAAAGTAGAAAAGGTAATGACATTGGGCTCAATGCCCTTTTCCATCATGTCAGAACATAACTTTGAAGCCTTCTCCATGTTGCCTTCTTTACAATACCCATCAATCAGAGTATTGTAAGCCACTGAATTAGAAATGACCCCAAATTTATTCATTTCAAGCAAAATATTATGTGCCTCCTCCAATCTGCCTATATTGCAGTATCCCTTTATAAGCACACTACAAGTAAAGGCATCAGGAGAATGCCCAAACTTTCTCATTTTTGCGAGCACTTCCAGTGCCGCAGATAGATTCCCTTCCTTACAGTAATTTCCGATCAAACAATTATACATAATTAAATTAGGAACTACCCCATGCTTGATCACCCTTACAAAATAATTTCTTGCAGCTGCATATTCACCTACATTGCTAAGACCATCAATTATGTTACAGAATGAGACAACATTCGGCAGCATGTTATGAGTCAACATTTCTTTGTACAAATCAAGAGCTTTTTGAGTGTTAGCCACTTTAAAATATCCATCTAGCAAAGCATTATAAGTATACAAGTTAGGAGGCACACCAGCTTCCTGCATTGTTACAAACATTCTCTCTGCCTCCAACATCTTGCTTTCCCTACATAATCCACGTATGAGGGTTGTGTAAATCACAACTGTTGGTTCCATCTTTTTCTCAGCCATATCATCAAGCAGCTTATATGCTTTCTCAATATAGCCTTGATAACAAGAAGCGTCGATCAATATTCCATAAGTAACAACACTGGGCAATGCACCCTTGGACAACATATCACCATAAAGTTTCCACATGGAATCAAACTTACCCACCTTAACATATCCGTCTAAGAGCGCGTTGCAGGCCTGCAAGGAAGGCAATTCTCGTAATTTACGAAAAACCCAGTCAGCCTCTTCAACTTGACCCATCTCAGATAATGTGATAATTAGCACTCCAAACACGTTGGAATTGAATTTGGAGCTTCTTAACCCATTAATAGCGTCAAAAGCAATGGCACACGCTCGGCGGGAACTGCAAGTCTTTTGGAGAATTTCGATGAGGCTTTTTATCAAACACCTTGCCTTGATGTATAATTTGGCGTCGTTTAGAACGTGAATGGTGGCAGAATGCATCTCAAGATTCTTTTTCCAGCCAATCTTTTTCTCCGAGGCCGAATGAAACAATTCCAGCGCTCGATTAGTGCTTCTGCAGTTGAGTATTGCGTCAATGAGATTTGATGAGTGGGGAAATGAAGATGAAGAAGGAGGAGGAGAGGAAGAAGTTGTTGGAGATGAGAATGATGTGATTGTATATAGGATGATTCGGAATTTTTGGGTGGGGATGATTCTGTTTTGTGGCGGGAAAAGCTTCAACATTGCTCATCTGAAATTTGTAACTACATTCCACTTTCTCGGCGTTAGACAATCTTGAGTTTCATGGGCTTTTCGAAGTCCATAAAATCAGTTATGTTCTTACATGGCCTGCGGGGGACATGGATGCAACAACAATTGTTTGGCACCATGACAACAAATATTGCAACATCATATTTTTACTGTTGAAATTGTCGTGAGATTCAAAATAATTTAATTTTTGATGAAATTTTAACGATTAAAATGCATTATTATGATTTTTGTTTAGAAGGTTGTTGCGGCATAAAATAAATAGTCTACTTTATTCAGTTGTTAGAATTTTATTTTATTTTATAATATTAATCATTTTACAATCAAATGATAAAATTTTAAGATGTAACATTATTTTTTTTGGTAAAGGAGACGTATTTAAACTTGTGATCTACAAACATTTTGGAATGGTGAACTCCGTGATTGATGAAGCTATCATACAACTATTCCCTGCAAAATACGTCATACACTCATGTTCAGCTCAAAACCACGTCACAAATGAGAGTAACCTATTTGTCAGTAGCTGTGAATTTTCTCCTTTATTTACGTGTGGTTTTGCAATCCTTGAAATTTATGATATACAGTGAACGTTTAGGAGCAAAAAACATGTAGCAAATTCAAAACATGTATTCATCACAAATTGGTATGTATTTGCTTTTCAGTAAGTTCGCAATGTATACATTTCCAAAGCAAAGTAGTGCACAAGAGTGTCTTTTGGCGTATTGAGAAAACTGGGTTCCCATTGTAGTAACTATAAGTTACAAGGCTTTTCTTGACATCTATCGATTCTATTCTACCTCCTTTCTCTATGCAATATGTGATTTGAAATTACATAACTGACCTGTATTGACTAAATCTTAAATACTAATTATACTACCTGTCCTTGAATAATTTTAAGTTTATTGCTTTGGTGCAAAAGAATTTCAATTTGAACTGGATGGTCATATGAGCAACCATAGCCCACAGTAGCCAGCCATACTACAGGTTCTCCACCTACAAGTGGTTGAATCAACACCACAGTCCTCGTCAGACAAACACCTGTGGTCTTCACGAGCATCAAAAATGTGGCAAGCACTCTCAACCTGTTGTTGGTGAGTATCGTGTGCAGAGTTTGACGTAATGGCTGGACAGACAAACGAGGACATTGCACTAGCTCGTTTTTCTTGCGTTGTACTCTGCATGAACGGAGTGGTTATTCTAAAAGTTTAAAAATCACTACATACGTTAGGACAAGGAATACGCTCTATGCTCTGAGATCATTTATACTTTTGAAACTGTACCTTGAAAGAAGTCCAGTTGCTTGGAATATACGACTGCGGAAGCTTCTCATGCCAAGAACTCAATACTGGAAGAGGGTGACCCTCGGTTGTAAATATATAATTTCGACCAGCCAGAAATGAATCATCAAATAGAAGATATAAATACTTGCACCTACGGTACACAAAAGTAAAACTTCAGAAATCCAACTGCAATAAAACGTAATCACTCATGTGTGACCTTTTATATGATTGCATGTATATTATTTCTAAGACTTATTACTCTACTAGAAGCTAGTAGGTAAATCATCCACAGTGTACCAAAACGTTGGATTAAGCAGTTTTTATATGGTAAAAGTATTCTCACGTTTCAGAAAGGAAGAAACTATGCTGATGATCTTCTTGCTGCATAGTTGTCACATCTCTAATGCTTGCAAAGCCACCTTCTACCTTGGTGTATAAGTTGAGAGAATTTACAATTGACTCGCCTACTTCCATGTACCAAGGATCTGTTAACGGTAAGAGACCAAATCTCGGACGAGTTATTATTAAATGAATCAAAAGTAAAACCTATCTGAGAGGCCACAATGCACATTATAACTACTAGCTGGAATGTAAGTCAAAATGCAAGAGTTGTCCATAATAATTGAAAAAACAAATTCTTTTAAGATCGTATCAGGATTTCCATTCAACATCCAACATTAAAATCGCCCACTAAAGGATTCTGCTCCCCAATCCCCATCTAATATGAAAATTCTATTTGAGCTTTCCCACCCCTTGCTGATCCACCACAATAGTCCTTTTTCCTTTTCTTTTCCAAGTATCAGCCTAGTCAACTAATTTTCCACCTGCAGAATGTTTAACATGAATGACAAAATCTCTAATAAATAAGATAATCAAAGATTCAAAAGGTCAGTTATCACTTGACTTACTAATGTACGATCATTCCCTATTTCCCTATCAGCATGGGATACTTACTACCTGGGAATGACTAGCTATAAGGGTTATAAATCCATGCTATGCGACCCTTAGGTTCTCACTGTCCAGGGTATAGTCCAGAATTTTATATCAACAAATAAATAAATAGAAACATACAACAAAATAGAAGATGCTGACCTTTTGTTGCTTGATAGAGGTAAAATGTTGATTCTGCTAACTCAGGGCGTAGAGGATAATATTTCTCAGTTGGGTGTAAAATCTGATGATCCAGCAAATACCTAATATCAAAGGTTTCAATAATATATATGTTATTTATTAGCCAAATAAAGAAAAGAAGAATCTAGTGCAACTCTAGGAGACAACTGATGCCACACAGTATGACAGCTATAACAAACATCCTGAAGTTTACACATTATACAATTTACATAGCACTTTGCAGGTTACATGTGTGATACCTTTCTGGTAGTACACCAAATTTCTCCCATACATTAAAAAATTCGCGGTGTGAAGAATTAGCAGCCGCAATGTCCCCAACAAGAACCTATGATAAAAATAGATCGAAATTGTAAAGTTTACACTAGCAACCACGAGCATCTCATTTTTCTCAATAAGTACCTGCACACCAGGCCAAAATGCTTGGAGGCTAGTAAGTTGCCAAAAAGTTGCTTGTCCTGTCCTCATATCAGCTTCATGGTACCTGTCAAAATTCAACGGCTCAATTATTTTATTGAGTAGCCCCTCGATCCTCCATGACAAGATGTTATTTATTAATATCATTTTTTAGTTGGGCAGGTCAAAGCATAACTTTCTAGACTTGGGATTTATTTAAATTTTCAAGTATGACAGAAAAGATGTTTGTGTATTTTTTGTGTGTGGGTAGGGATCAGATATCAATAGATGAAGAGATAAAGAAAACATAGCAACATAAATTAGTATAACTAAAAGAACTGGAAAACTACCATGGACCATATCTGAAATACTTTTGCGCAGCAAGGTAAGCAGACTGAAACATCATCCAGAATTCATCTTTCCCAAAGAGAATGTGGGCTTTGATCAGATACTCATAGAAAGAATCAACCCCTAAAAGAACACAGAACTGAACATTAGGTACAGTAAGATGCACAAATTAGAGATGGAGGGGAAAATGATGCCTAACCCAATAAGAGGCATGTAAGAAAGGCATATAATTTCATACAAGAACTTAGTACATTTGCAGTGTGATGAAATTGACATGCCATAAAAAGCTTAGAGCACTCCTTTTCTTTTTATGATATGAAGCTTTATAGGAGATGCCACGAACATTTTGTTGGCAAATTCAGTAGCAATGAAATGTTACCCTACTCAAAACACAAAAGCCTTTGGGACACAATTCAAAGAACCAAGATGGGAGCAAAAGCTGACAGAGAACATACCAGCACCAATCCCAGATGAGTGCTCAATCCATTGCCCAGTTTCTACATCTAGCGTGGTTCCTAAGAGATTCAAAGGACTACGCATGCTCCACAACTTTCGAAGTGCACGCAAAGCTGCATACTCGAATCTGGGGTCACCAGTCAATCGCGATAATGCCCCCATTTCAAGAATAAGTGAACCTGAATCCCATAAAGGGAAAAATTAATTGACTTCAGGACATGAAATTCTCTCATGGTTTCACTTACGGTGCCATAAATGCTCCTCACCACAGCCAGACGTGCTTGTTTCAGTTGTCTCATCCTCCATTACGCCATACTGTCCATAGAATTTTTTGCATTGATGTGTTGTCATATATCCTTCTTACAAACAAAACCAGTAAACCATATTCATACATCTCCACTTCATGTAAAAATGGACTATCATAAAATATGCTAACTTTAATTCTTGGAGTAGCGCATATTGGTGAAGTAGTGAATTATGAATATGATATATCAGTTTTGCAGTTTAAACTGTAAACATTTATAAACATCAATGCTGTTCAAGTCGTACTCTAGAATCTACCTTCAAGTTAATCCATGCGTATGGCAATCCAGTGGGCGTATCAAATGCAGGAAGAAATCGTCGCCCTAAATCTTCAGCTAGGATAAGAAGCTCATTGTTGTAAACTCTGTGCACCAACCTATCAGTAGAATCAGTTGCAAGAATATGAGCAGAAACAAGTCCTCCAAGAACTCTTATGTTGCACTACACAATAGGGGAGGGATAAAAACCATTAAATTACTTCAATTTAGCCCATAATGACAATCATTCTACAAATCAAGCTAATTTCCATCATGAAAATTAACAAGATTTGTTTTAAAGAAATCAATCATACACCGGATTGCAGAGAGGTTATAGAAAGGTATACCTCAAAGAGATTTATCCTGGCATCAACATCAAAAGACAGATTCTCAGACAGCCAATAGATTGCCCTTTCAAACTCAGTGTTGTTGCCCATGATAAGTAGACTACAATTGGAAATAAGAATATCAAAAAGCGGACAAAGCAACTTAATCAGAAGGCATTATGGGAATTGGGAATACAGTGAAATAGTCCTAGAAGCAACATGTTAGAGATAAAATAATGATGATGATGATTATGTAATAAATTGTGCAACTGTAAATACTTGAGGTATTTAATAAACCTTAAGATCAGCACAAGTTTCGTATCTACTGATGATAAGTTTATTCATCAGTGGATAGTTAATGAACTTCACAAGACAAGTCAGAAAACAGGAACATTCAAAGGACTTGAACAAAGTGAAGGAGAATGTCTGATGCTACTGGTAAACAAACGAAGTATTCCGCACATCAGAAGTTCTAAATCAAAGTTACGTTGATTAAGTATCATCAGGGAAAACCCATCAGGGGAACCCATTAGGGGAACCCAGGTGTGACGAGGGCAGACCAATCCGTCAGTGAAACACTTCGGGACATATCAGTGTCAGGGAAACCCATCAGGGTAACCTGTCAGGGAGAATGACCAATATGACATCAGTGGAAGCCATCAGTATAACTCAAGTGAAGAACGAAGCCCTGATCCAGTCAATAACCATCAGGGGATCCAGAAGCACTGATCAAAGTCCGTCAGGGCTAGCAGTCAGTGGATCGTTGTGACAGCATACATCCGTCATCAGTTCTTACACGGAAATCAACGTAACGTGTTACAGAAGCAAGAAATATTAACTGGAAAGATATTTCTTGAAGTTTGTTAATGGTCCAATGAGAACTCTCACGCATTAAATGCACACAGATCAGGGGAAGAAAAGCAGCAACAAAATTTGTAGCAGTCTGACACATAAAGTTTAGATGTGACATACTTGCGGCTAAGTTGAGAAGAGAAGCACGTCACAAGAACGTGATTTCAACCCACTGATTAATATATAAGCAACGAAGCTCTCATTACACAGAAAACGATTGATTGAATCCATCCAACAGATCAAACAAGCATTAAAGCACAAAACACTAGAGAGAAGCTTTGCAATAGATCTTGAGACAGATATTTCAAAGAATATTAGAAGCTTGTGAGTGTGAGAAGCTATGAACTTTATTCACAGAATTTGTAGCTGTAAATCACATTTGTGATTATACAGATTTCCAGAAAAACCTCGAGTTATAATATAACTATTTTAACTTGAATCTGTGTGCTCTTTCCATATAGTTTTTCTGGTTGTTCGACTGTTTTCAATAAGCCATATAAAGTTTTTAAGTGCGAAAAGTTTCAGGTGTTTGTATTCAACCCCTTCTACAAACGCTTGTGCTAATATTGCACTAACACAACATATACAGAATTAGCTGGAACGAGCATTATCGCATCGTTATGATTCACCTTTCCTAAAAAGAATATAACATACCTCGATAATGATTCAATAAGTGTAAGGGCTGATCCATTATAACGTTCTGGTAGGTGTTCAAGCTGAATTTAATACACGAGTTAGTCAAACTATCTACCAATAAGCTAGTTAAATATCTCAGAAGTTCTCAAGTAAAAATTTCACCTTCAAATTTCCAAGTTCGCTGAGGGAGTCCGTAAATGATTTGGAAAGAGGTTTAAGCTCATCATGCTGCAATCCGGTTTTTTCTTTATGGTTAACAATCAAACTGAAATATCTGATTCCATGAGCAAGAACATTTTAAAATAAAAATCATATCAATACAGAGATTGTAGCTTGTACTAACCGGAAATGCATGTGTCATGTAGTTGTCATATGCATGGTAAAACCTGAAGCACGAGGAAGTATTTTGCAGTCAACATCACTTATGTGTTTATTATTAAAACTTTAATGTTGCAATTGGTTACTCATTGGAATGGAATGAGAATAGAATGAATTTAAAGAATAAAAAGTAGTGGGGAAGAGAATGATGACAAAAAAATAAAGGGAGCATGGAATGAAAAATGTAATGAGTGTTGGAGTAGTCATTCTTTGCCTTCTTGGTGGTATTGCCCATTCCAACACTCTAACATGATTTTCATTTCAAATCCCCTCTATTTCTTGTTATCCTTCTCTTTCATCATTGTTTTTCTTCTTTTAACTTCATTCCATTATCATTCCTATTCCGAAGAGTAACAAAGCGGAGCATAAAAGAATTACGTGAGACAGAGATATTGATCACATAGGAATTTACAAGAAAAAGGTACACATCAACCTAAGGTGCTACTGTCTTCTAACTTGCACGATCGTTATTAGACCGAGTTAATACGTTGAAATTCGCTTCAAGTTTACGTTGGATACTTTTGCTTAAAAGGATTTTAAAAAATTAGAAGTTCTTTCTCCACATCTATCCAACATAACTTGCTCTTGTTCTTTTTATATAATCATAGCTCGACCATGAGTTTCATAAGGTGTGATGTCACAAGCAATCCATGAATTGAGTATGCACGAAGCCCTAGCTCAATATAATGGCAGCTAAACAGGCATTCTCACTAGGTGCCAAACTAATTATATAATCAGAACCAACAATGCTCGAAAATCATACAATCTATGGTCGCTGCATTCTAGAAATTATACTAACCTAAATTTAATATTGTAAATTTATCCACTCAAAACTGTCCATATGTTTCAATGGTGTGATCTGATGAACCACACTTAAGAGTGAACTAACAAACTACACAGAGCTTCTTATATAATACAGTAGTAGTCAACGAACAAAATTTCAGTGTTCCCATAAAAATTGATGTAAAGCAAAAAGAAAGGAATTAACAACCAAATCAAATAGAAAAATAGTCGAATATACACGAATGGGGAAAAGGCAGAGATTTATAGAGAGACTTACATCTTTCGAACTTTGTCACTCAATCGCCTCCTCTTAGCGGTCCAATGAGGATCAAGAGAGGATAAGGATGAAGTGAAAAGGATGGGAGATATGACCAGATATATAACAAACCATCTCTCCATGTTCTTGCGACTGAACAACATCAACAACAACATCATCGTCTTCTTCTTCTTCTTCAGCAATTGAATTGAATCGAATTGGTTCGGATCTGTTGAAATGGGTGAAGAAGAAGGAGGAGGTTTTTCAAAACCAGCACCGCTGCTTTAGCCTTTTCTCACCTGATCGTTAACTACGGAGTATTTCGTTACGTCTGTATTCAGGGGATAGTTGGCACTTAGCGGCTAACTAGCTAGCTCATATGACCAATAAAAACGTAACATATAAGCAACGGCTTTCACAGTCACCAAACTTAACCAATCACAACCAACGCCTCTGCTGACTGTTTCTGTCTATTTGGAACTCCGTCTCCCCTGTTTAATACTACTCCATTTTTACGGTATCATATACTACTAACTAACTAACTATTTGCACCTGTAAAACTGTAAAAGTTCTGAATTATATTATCGTGTCCAAGAAAAAAGAAATCGTTCTCAAATTATTGAAATTAGTTTACTTGCACACGCTTTAAGCTTTATGCGTGTGTGTTGTGGAAAAAAACATTTTTGATAGATTTTTATTATAATATCGTTACATGAAAATTTGATGATTTAAATTAAAAAAATACAGAAGATAAAAGATAAGGATAAAAAAAATTAAAAACAAAGGATTAGTTTGCACTCTTTCTAACGCAGTACTTCCCACGATAAAAAAAAAAAGATTTCTGGCGGCAAAAAAGTAAAAATGTAGGCTTCGATCTACATTCTATTTACAAAATTACTTTTAAAAAACCTTTCACATTAGATAGATAGATAGATATTGCTCTATTTTTAAGTTACTTTTAATGTACTATCTGCACAAACGTAGGGATATACATTACAACTAAGTAACTATACCAGAACAATTTGCCATGGACTTATCTGGACTTGGGAGTATGGTTATCGTTGAATTGCAAAACAGGGAGAGGGGAGGTTGCAGAGATAATAATCTATTTGAAGCTATCTGTAATATATTAGACAGAGATTGGTGTATTGTGGGTGCAACATAGCATGTGCAAATTGTTAGCTAATCGAGAACTTAGTTTGATTGATCTTTCTCCATGTCACTTTAATTCTTGAAAACTTAAGTGGAAAGGCTCTCTGTTGTTTAGTTTAATTTCTTCAATTTGTGTAGGTGTTAGTCCCCTGTTTATCACCCAAAAAATATTATTTAAACAATTTACTACTTCGCATAACATTAATTATCCTTAAGTTACGAAATTCTGCTTTGTGAGGATGATGTTGGAGTGATTTAAATGAACAACATTTCTAACTTAGGTTGTCTTCGATAAAACTGAATAAGTGATGTTGAATGAATAATAAATTAAAAATTAAATATGAATTAAGATATCTGAATGAATTTATCTGTTTGACTTGAATCATCTAAATAACATGATTTTTCAAAATTAACCTTATAAACTACTTTTAAATATTTTATTTAATAATTCAAGTACATCAAGGAATATTAATTCTTGCCCTATTTATAATTCAAAACTGAAATAACTCTTTTTACTTTTAAATTTTTTGATATAAAATGTCATAAAGTATATATAGATTATTCTAAAATACACACTTTTGTATTTTCATATTTTTACAAATTTATATTATAAATAAAATTCTAAAATAATACTACATTAATAATAAAAAAAATGTATCTATAATTAAAAGAAAAAACATACCAATAAGGCAATAACAAATTACAGTAACCAACCAAAATCACCACTTTCGAGGTGTTTCCTAGAATAGCAATACCATGAAAGAATCACGTTGCAGGCTTGCAGCCACAGAAAAGCTGTATGACAAAATGAGTTTAAAGTAATAGGTACGTACTTACCGATTCAGCAACATATTTTAGCTTATTCATTATGCAGTTTTCAACCGTATTAGATAATAGTTATCGATAATTAGTTTAGGATAATATTAAGTTAATAAAATAAAAATTAATATTCTTATCAATATTATTGCTATCTCTTATGTATATTTATATATATATATGTACTTCTCTATCTGTAATATTTAAAATGACTGAATGATATTTTTTAAATATTTATCACATTAAATATTTTTTCTCTATATTTATGTTTCAATAATTATGCAGTTTTCAACCATATTCAGCCAATGCAAATCTCATACCAAACCATCTTAATAGCTTATTCGGTCCGCCAATGATTGATTAAGTTAGCTAAGATCCACTCACCCAACTACAAAAGAAAAGCGAGTTTGGTGCTACAATATTTAAAGCACATGGTAAGAATGAGATAATTTTATTATACGGATTAATAATTAAGATATTCTATTTAAGTGTATTGATTGTGTTGTTATAATTTTATGATGATACTTGCATGTAGATTTATGTTATTTTGTAATTAATTTGGACATATTAATATGTGCCACTCAAATACGGAGCATATCATAGTGGGCACTAATAATGAAACTCACCTAAAAGCTAAAATGACAAATTAGAGCAAAATAAAGTTGCATTTATTCTCCCGTTTATTAGATACATTATACTCGGTAAATGTTTTGGAGCAAATTTATAGAACTACACTTCCAAATGTTCTGATAGTTGAATTTCAAAAAAATAAAATAAAAATGTCATGGTAGTTTGTTCAAAATAGAAATGGTCAAATATACTCCAAAAAGCAGGTATAAATTCGACCACTAACTCCAGTACATTCACTTGGCGGCTTTCCCTGTCGAAGATATTAATATGTTATTTGGGATTAAAAAATAAAATATGAGAAACAACTAAAACTATAAATATAAAAATAATATTAGATCGAGTGGGATTTGTCCACAAATGCAACTAGCTAGAGGGAGAGTATAGAGGCGAACCGCATTCAACGCTTACCACAAAATTCCCACCATCAACTTCATGTATCATTTGGAACTTCTTTTTTTCTTTTTCTTTTTTTCATTCTTTCTATGAATTAGTTCTATGCATGCAATTTTCCCCAACAAAACAACATCATTTAATTAAGTAATAAATCAACTCCTCCATTTTTGCTCTTTCTTCTCTCCTTGCAATATAACTGTCCATTCCATTTTCCTACAAATTCTGTTAACCGCAATTAATTAATTTTCTTCACCATTTTTCAACTTCCACCTTCTTCATATTCCTTCCAGCAGTTCTATAACCATATTATGATAATAGCCATTACCATAAATTAGTTAAGTATTGTAGCTAGCTAGCGACGTAATGGTGCTTGGTTTAATTTTTCTCTTAATCCTTTCTTTATTCTCTGTCTCACATTCACAGCCACCACCGCCCCTCACCCTTGACTACTACGATAAAACATGTCCCGATTTCGAAAATGTGTTGCTAAATGTAATCACCCCTAAACAGTCTTCCAACCCCACCACTGCCGCCGCCACCCTCCGTGTCTTCTTCCACGACTGCATGGTCGAAGGCTGCGACGCCTCCGTCCTCATCAACCCCAACGCCACCAGCCACACCGAACGAGACGAAGAAATCAATCACTCCCTCCCCGGCGACGCCTTTGACGTCGTAGTCCGCGTCAAGACCGCCCTCGAGATCTCCTGCCCCGGTGTCGTCTCCTGCGCCGACATACTCGCCGCCGCCACACGGCACCTCATCAAACAAGTGGGCGGCCCATACTACAAAGTCTTGTTGGGCCGAAAAGATGGGCTCATCTCCACCGCGACCCACATCGAGGGAAACTTGTCTAGATCCAACAACTCGGTGGATCAAATGATCTCCGTATTTGAGAAAAAAGGTCTGAGCATCCGAGATTTGGTGGCACTAACCGGCGGTGGCCACACGATCGGGTTTGCCCATTGCACAGAGTTCGCGAATCGGATCTTCCACTTCAGCCCGACATCAGAATCCGACCCGACGATGAACAAGGCTTTTGTAGAACGGTTAAGAGCAATGTGCGCAAATTACACGACAAACCCGGACATGGCAGCATTTCTTGACCCGATGTCACCGGGAAAGTTTGATAACAATTATTTCTTGAACTTGAAGAGGGGTTTGGATGTTTTGCCGTCGGATCATTTGATGATGACCGACCCGAGAACAAAGCCTCTGGTAGAACAGTACGCCAACGATCAGCAAGTGTTCTTTAATGATTTTGCTCAGGCAATGGAGAAGCTGAGTTTGTTGGGTGTTAAAACTGGTGCGGATGGAGAAATAAGGGCCAATTGCCATGCTTTCAACACCAAGCCACCTAATTAAGAGATACTATTAGTTGGTAGTAATAACGAGGTTGTATCCATATGATTAGCTAGATATATATTTATAGAAACTATATATATCATCATATCATTTTTGTTGACATCCACCTTATATGTTATATTGTTATACAACAAATAAGATTTGGTATAATGTTTGGATGCTTCTCAATTCATCATTCATATACCTTTTTGTGAACATGACATCAAATATAATGCTTGTATTCATGTGTTAATCGAGTGCATTGTTCGACTTTTTTCAAAAAAATTGAATCTAATTTTGCCAATGGGGTTTGGTCACAATTCACCTTTCGTTTGTTTTGACTTAAATTTTAGATCTTGTTGTATGCGCGTGGATGATAATTTGATCTTGTTGTATGCACGTGGATGATAAAAATCGGTGGACATAGCGAATGATCATATCCTGCACTTCAGGATCAAATTATTGACTACTCTGTACTAAAGAAACCTTTTTCGACACATGTAATATTACCATATAGGCCTTAAAAGGCTTCTGAATCATAACTAGAATGCAGACGCACATGTTATAGGCATAAAAGAAAATTGCATACAGTTTAACAACGAAAATATTATACCGAGAAGCACTCGCGTAGCATTTTTTCCATTGTTTCATTCAGTTGGCCATCAACGACAAGAAACCTGCACTCAGTATCAGAAAATCCCCGAATTACAGAACCAACGCAACGGTCTCTGCTTTTTTAAAGGATAATATGTCTGAAATTGAAAATCCAACTCCTGTTTTGCAACTAAAATCAAGAAAAACCAAATTTTACGCAGGAAGCTAAGCCAGCAAATTTCAGCTTCTGATACTGATCATAGTTGTTGAAGATAATCTCAGACCGAGACAGTACTGGGCAGTGAACAAAGGACGCGCGAGGATTACCTAATAATATGGAAAAATGATGGTAAACAGAAGTGTTGAGACTCTGGAGAGTTTGTGCATTAATACTTGATCTTGCCCTCCTAGCTTCAATTACCTGCATTTTTTTCTTCTGTTGCCTCAGTTTCCCATGTGCATTCTGGTGTCCTCCTAACGCCTGTGAACTCGAGCAAGTCTTAAGACAATACTTACACTCATAAAAGGTAGGCTTGAGTGCGAAAGTGTTCTTCTTCCTCTTCGTTTCCTCTTTCTCGGCATAAATTGTCTGTGATGAATTCACACTCTCATCTCCTCCGGTGTTCTGGCAAATACTGCCACAGATGCGAAAAGGATCCAAGACTACGCCAAACAGTCTCAATCTTCTAGTAACTTTTGGCTCAGATTGGAGGTTATGATGGAAGTCATTGTCTCCATCCCTTCTGGGAGGCTGGAGTTTAGAAGTGACCGACGTTTCGCGTTCAACATCATCATCCATTCACCTGCACAATGAAGTTTTTGATATATATGAGAATGTCTTACCAATTTAATTTATAGAGATGTCCACAGGAAAAGACATGGCCACCAAAGATAATACAGTATTAATAAAACATACAAACACCAATGGAATCATTAGAAAAGTAAGATTTATACCGAGTCAGATGTCAGTATCAGATCATCATGCATCACAGGTTTGGAATTTTTAGAATTTACATTTATATGCACAAAACTTTCCACATCTGGGAGATACTGTTGGGTTTCCATAAGAGAACTCTATGATTTGAATTCCCACACATGAATTTTCTAATAAATGTATTTATTATACAGTTCAGCACATGAAAATTACTTAATAACAGCTTATCACTCAACTTCTTGTTGTGAAACATTTTGCCATACCTATGGAAATCCATATGTCCAAGTACATTCTCAACTCTCATGGTCAATGAATGTGGCATAATTGGAATAACAGATGTAGTAAATGGCTACTTGCTAAAAAAGGGAAATTAAGCAAGGAGTGGATAATGATGTTTGTATATGCACTAAATATTGAGAAGGGTCTTCAATTAGATCTGGACATATCTATTAAGACCACCATGCATTAAACTGAAGCACCAAATTAATAAACTTTCAACTAAACTAAACTATTAGCTCCAATCTTTTGGATAAGCTACACAAGCTTTTGTGTTGCCACCTATATGACTCGTAGGATCATGGTGCTTTTATTCTTTTGGGAAAGTGAGACAACGGTTACAATTTGTTGCTAATTGATGAATAATCAAAATGGCACTTTCAGCACCCACAAGTTTTGTTTTTATACTGATTTTTTTCTGTCATAAACTCGAGAAAATATTTATTTTCTTTTGTTTATTAAAACAACATAGTTCTTTCCTATGTATTCATATTCTGGCCAAAAAAAATTAGAGGTTCCGATGAAATTTTGAATATAAAAATGGAATCAAAATTACATGGAAGGCATAAACACGTTCACAAGTAGAAGTTTTTGCCCAAAAAAAAACTAACTCGAATTTCGAGAGCAGAAAACACGAGTAATTTAACAGTACCAAGTGCCAAGTCAACCTTTCCAAAAATGCACTACTATTTCCTTTTTCCTTTTTGCTGGCTACAGTGATGCATTACCATTTACACAATAATATAATAGCACTTTCTAAAATTAATTAATCATCATAATAATTCACAATCCTCCCAACGCTTCGCAAGTCTAATACATTCACCACCTATGTTACCGATAATTACAATTATCAACCTTGACCCTTGTCACCGGAGTCAAATCTCATTAGAGTTGGTCCCATCAAAACCTTTCCCAACTCGGTACCGAGTTCGACTCATCTTCCCTTCAAGCAACCCTTCCCAATCCACCTCTTCTGCCTCCTCCCCCCTCTCTCTCAACATCATCAACATCCTCTTTGCTTTCTGTCTTGCCCGCTCGCTCCCCTTCTCCTCCACCTCACGCAGCACCTCCACCGCTCCCGATTCCCGTGCTAAACCCTTAAATCTCAAACTCCCATTACTCAGTGAGTGGAGCACGGCCACGCAGTTTTCCCGAGTCGACTCGGACTCCGATTCTCTCAACATCCCCACCAAACACCCTACCGCATTGGAGTCCAGCAAAGCTGACTTTCCCCCGGGGCAAGTTGCTAAATTGCACAACACCAATAATACCCTCCCCGCCAGGTCCCCCCTTTTTAATAGTACCAACAGAGTTGACACGGCCCCGAGTTTGATGAGCTTGACTCGGTTGCTCTGAACTAATGATAGATGATACAAGGCCAGCGCCGAGTCGTGCCGAGTCCGCTCACTTTCCGACCTCAGTCCGTGCAGAAGCGGCTGCAAAGCTCCGAGAACGCCAATCGCGGTTTTGTTCTCGTCTTCCAGTGCTAAGCTAAACAACGCGCCGGCGGCGTGTTCCTGCGACTCGGGAAGACCGCCTTTCAAAATGTCGATCAACGGCGGAACGATTCCAGACCGAACAATCATCACCTTGTTGACCTTTTCTAGCGAGAGATTGACTATCGTCGCGGCGGCGTTGGTCTGAACCTCAGCATACCTCGAGATCAGCGCCGAGCGTAGCGCCGTTAGCAGCCGCGAAGTACAAAGAGAAACCCTAGCTTCTTCGTCGGTTCTGGTTATTTTCCTGAGACTGATCAGTCCTTGCTCTTGATCGAATACGTCCAAGCTCTTGAGCTTAAGCATTATTCCTTCTTCTTCTGAGCTTGAAGTACTAGGGTTTAATGTTTCATCGGAAACGATTTCAGCAGATGTTGATGCGGAAGAAGAGACAGAGAAACACGAAGGTCGGGTGGTGAACGGAAGTAGAGGAGTCGACGGAACGTTCGCAATCACGGACTCCTCGGAGCTCCAAGAGTTGAAATGATTGACGCGGTGATTCAACTCAGTCGCCGCGTGAGAGAACAACACCGGCGGCTTATTTGGCACTTGGCTCAACAAATCGCTTTCAGAAACCCTAGTAGTGGAATCGATTTTGGCAAGGATAGTGCCCTGGAGAGTGAAGTAATCCGGTGCGGAAGGGCGCTGGATCCCTGCAGAGTCGCACCAGTTAAGAATTGTGGTTTTGAGTGCTAAATTGGGGATTATGGCGGAGAAATCGGGAATGGAGCCGTCGGGGAGTGGAGGATTGAACCCAAGGTCACGGCAAACTTGAACGGAAGTACGTTCATAGGTGTGGCCGGAAGCCACGACGACCGGTTCAAACATTAAGGAAGCAGAAATGGGGCAAATGAACTCCTTGGGAGGATCGATGTTTTGAGATTTGGAGGACCTATGAAAGGATATTTTCCACCTGTGCTTGCCATTACCACCCATCAGTAAATACAGTTGACGCTCTGTTTTATGCGGATGGATACAAACATGAACTTATAAGAACTTCAACCACCGGTATTAATGGTGGAACGTACCTCAGAGGTTTAAGTTCAACAGTGAGCTAGATTTGGAAATTTTGCTGAGAATTAATTTAACAAGATATATGACGACGACGATGATGATGATGATGTGGGTAAAGGTCGGATCTTTAGTTGAAGAATTGTAGGAGACGACTGAGTCCGAGGAGGGTGGGAGGGAGATTTGACGACAATCTCTCAACCTACTTCTACATTGGATAACATATCAGCCATGGTTTTGTGGAATAATTACAATATCAACATTTATTAAACTGGGGCATATTAGTAAATTGGTTGCTATTTGCTCTTTATTAAACGTGTAGTAATTATTTTTTGTTTTTTGTTCTTTGTTTTTTGGAGGGAGTCATGGTCTGGTGTAATTTTGACGTTACACTCGGTTAATAATAGTACTATACGTGGAGTTAGAAATATATGTCTTCAAATTTGATAATATCATATTTGTCATTCACTTATTTTATATGGTGTCATTTGAATAGATCGTTCTTAAAGTATAATACTAGAAATTAAAACATTTTAACGTTACATTTTTATCTGTACTTTATATATATTAAGAGATGTTATCCATTTAGAAACAAGGTAATCTATCGAGAGATGTTTTCTACGTACCAAGGATGAAATTTAATCAAATGCCCCTACCATTATTAATGAGATGCAAAGGGGTGAACTTGGAAATTTGCATTTTTCAAATCTATGAATTTCAACATTTTGTGAAAAATAGAAATTTTGTGTTTTTTACATGTAACTTTGAATGAATTTATTTATATGTTAAAAAATTTATTTAATTTTAAAATAATTAATAATCTAAAACATTTTAGATAAGAATTAATATGACTAAAAATTTTAACTAAAATAAAAAAAAAATAACATATAAAAAATCACTAAAGTACTGTGTTTAGCAAAAGCGAAGAAAAGAGAGAATTCTGCAATTTTCATGCTAGTATAATACATGTATTAGTTACTAATAAAATTGTAACTTTAGTGTAAATTGTGTACTAATCATTACAAGAAAATATGATCATGAGAATAATTTGAAAACAAAACTATTATTTTCGGATTTGACGGATTAATTTTCCATCAAAAAAGATTTATATATGAAACTGCTCCAAAATTAATCACGATGTGGACATAAAGTTAGCAAACGAATAGTATTTTGTTGCCACATGCCATTTGTATCATATTTCATCGATTCATTCATTAATTCTTTTTAACTCTATCACTGATACATTATCTGGTTCATGGATTTATTTCTTAAAATTATGTATTTGGTTAAGATGTTAAAAATAAATTAAGTTTATTAGTAATTATTTTAGTTATTATATACTCCAGAATATACTTCCGTGCTCCTTTCATGACCAGACACTACGATTTTTAACCTTGAGTGACGACAACAAAGCCATTCTCAATTTCCTAATAATTTAAAATTGTGTTTGGTTAAATGAAATGAAATAACTTGAGAATAATATGGGTGAATAAAAAGAAAATTGTGATATAAATTAAAGAATACAAAAATTATTATGAGAGGAATATAAAAATAGAGAAACGATAGTTTGTGTAGAAAATTTTAATTGTAATAAAATGAACAAACTCCATTTAGAATTACACATAAATTTGTACAAAATAATCAAAAAATAATTAACCTTACATATAAATGAACTAATAAATACTATAAAATTTATTACATTTTTTTTATCATTCATTTTATCGAACGAGTGTTTGGAGAGAAATTATTCTATTATGATGCTGTCATGGTCTCTACAGATAAAGCTGCTACCTCTACTATCACAAAAATAAAAATAATAATAAACAAAAAGATAACAATAATAATAATAGTAAATTATTGGACTTCAGGGTCCACCGGAGAATCATGTTTAGTTATAATATAAATTTCATCATTTAATTCTTACCGAATTAAATGAAAATTAGATAACGTTAATTTGTCATTAAAAAAAATAATACTCGATTTGTCCTCATAAAAATATCTTAAGTACAACTACAAAATTGTTTCCAAAATCATGTTTAAAATTACACATTTTACATTTATTATTTCTCTTACACTTTTTTTTATACTTTTTTAATTTTTTGTGTCACACTCTCTCATCTCCTTAATATGTATATTTAAATATCTGAAAAGACACATTTTAAAGAACAAATGTAGCGTATATCAGTCATAAAAATATGCATATTATTTATGATTGTTATTGTATTATAAATTAAAATCTTATAAGTGATATTATAATTTATGATTTTTTAAACTGAGACAAATTAAATTTATGACACGTTATTTTATGAGTAGTTAATAATATCTCCAAAATGGCAAAGCTAGACCACCGGAGGATAATATATACGATTAAAGATACAAAGACATGACATGTTCTCTTTGTGTCCCAGAGGCGTGATGGATCTGAAAATTTGATTACCTTAAAGCCAACTCAACTTTTACAGGGACACTATAATTCCTACTTGGTTGACCTTACTTATTTCCTGTTACTTTTAATGTATTTCGACAAATAAGCATAACTCAAGAATTTGACAACATATATTTATAAATAAGCCAAAAGTGCAAATAGTACCTACTGCATGCTAGTAGAAAATTCATTATTTACTTCATTAAATTAACATGATTCTTAGTTTTCTATAAAAGCAAGAGTAGTTTTATAATATGATCTCATCTAACTAATTGAATTATGTGGTATAGTACCATTTCATTTCATTGTTTTAGTTTGTCATCTTTTTGTGGGCCCTTTCTATGAGATGTATAATACCTACACTCTTTCTCAAAACAAACAAGGTATTGCCCTCTTTTTGAACTTGGAATTCTTCATCAACCACTACAAATTCATGCCCCGATTGCTTTTCCAATTTGCAAGTTTAGTTTGTATACTACGTAGCGGTGAGTATACCATCCCGTTCAAAATAGTAATCGTTTTAATTTAAATTACACGTATTAAGAAACTCAATAATTATTACATTATATCGTAATAACAAATTTCAAATAAAAATTTTATTTTATTTTTCATAGAAAATATAAATTAAAGAAAGAGAAATTGAAAGATTAATTTTATTAGTAGAGTTTATTAAATATATGAGAGATTATAGTCAATTTTAAAAGAAAATAAAATCCACTATCTTGAAAAGTGAAAATGACAAATAACATGAAATTTTAAATCTATCATAAAGTGTCTATTATTATGAATATGAGAGAGTAAAAATATATGCTAATGTTGCGGTTGTAGTATTAATTTAACAATATAATTGGTAACGATATTAGATAAAGTATGTAGGTATACATTTAAGAGGGAAATTGATTCACAAATTTAATTTATTTTTTACTAAGTAATTGATTGATCAATTCGCAATTTATTTTTTTATCTTATATTTTACGCTCGATCAAATTGTATCAAAATATATTTTTTTGCCCGAACAATGAGGTAGCACGTATGTAAATGAGACAAAGATCAGACATTCTAATGTCTTCATCAACCTTTAATTGGGGCTACGATTATTTTTATTTTTCTTGCGTGAAGGCATAGAATCACATAATAATAAAGTACACAAAAAAGAAAAGAAAAAAGAAATTCGAACCAAAAATATTGAGTTTCCATACATTGTGAAAGAGAGGCAAAAGTGAATCCACTAATTATATTTTGATAATAGCACTTACCATACCTTGTGTATTGTACTCTAACAAATCTGCCAATAATTGGTCACTAAGCTTAACACACTTTTTTATGAAATTTGTAAAGTTGTCTATTATTAAGCACTAGGATTTGGATTTATGTCTGATTACTTTGCGGCTGTTTATCATATTTAATATAACCCCTTTCTCTTGCTCAAGCCGCCGTTTTGTTTTTTCTCGCTTTTACCTTTTTAGGTATGATTCAGTTATATACTCAACTTCTTCTCGGAATTTCTTTCATATTATTTGAACTTCATAGTATATATTGCTTTATGTATTTCAAAATGTGTTAGATATATTGACATATTTTGGTGTTGTTTTATTTTAAATGATTAGGGTACTTTTTTATAATTTCGAGGTTAATAAATTAAATTTTAATAAAAATTGAGTAAGAAAATTATGTTAGAATTGAGTTAGTTATATGAGAAATTTTGTTGATTAAAAAATGTATTAACATGCCTTAAGACGAGGATTTTCATTTTTACTAAGGTTGTGTTTGGAACTAAGAAAACAAAAGGGAAAAGAAAAGAAATGCCAGAGGAAAATATAAATCATTTTTTTGGCAGATAAGGAAATAATTGAGGAAACCAAAAACAATAGAAAAGGGAAAAAAGGGATGGAATTTATGCCTAAAATGGAGGAAAACTCAATTCCCCCCAAAACACTGCGGAGAAGTAGAAGAAAACGATCGGGCTTCGTCCATAGCTCATCCATTACTGAAATTCGTTCTATATGTGTGATTTGTTGTACAAGTCAGTCTCTCTCTCTCTCTCTCTCTCTCTCTCTCCTCATTTGGTACTAATTAGTTAATAATGTTTCGAACAGTACAATCATTAGAGATCTGCGTTAGTATATTATTTTAATAAGTTATGAAATGTAAAATTTATTATAACTCTATTTGTTCCAAAAAAACAATTACTGTGTTTAAAAATGAAATTTATTTCATATAAAAAATTTTATTTACATAAAATTTTATTACTATCATTTCTAAAAATTTTCATTACAATTATTTTATCTTATTATCATCACTTTGATATTAGTTGCATATTTCATAAAAAAGTATTTATTATTTTATATATAAATTTTACCGAATATACAACCTTCATATTTGCAAAAGAAATCAAATATAACTCTTTTTATCTTTATAAGATGAAAGAGTACTGATTCACTTTCATGTTTCTTTTCGCTTTTCTATATGTTTTTTAAGTTATAAACATAACTTGGATTTTAATTTCCCTTTTCTTTTTTCCATTTCTCTAAAAAGTCAAACAACCTACAGATTTTTGTTTCATTTTCTATTTCCTTGCTTTTCTTTTTTATTGTGTTTTCCAAATTCCAAACGGAGCCTAGAGGTACAATACATACAACAGAAAAGTGTCTTTAATTCATTTTTCTTCGAAGCCCTTTTCTCCCTCGTATCTTTGTTCAAGATTTTTCCGATAAGGTTTTTATCGGTAATAAAAATAATTGCTCTCGCTAAGAGAAAATAAAAGCCCTTTCAAAACTGATGATAAATTGATAATACATTTGTAAGTCATTATAATGGGGCGAAGCAGTGAATCGTGAAGATGCAATCGGCACATCTTAGACCAAATTACTATTCCGGCCTTTTTTATTTTTTTGTTAAATTTAATTAATTTGGATTCCAACTGATCTAAATTCGATTATTTAAAAAAGATTACGTGAGAGTTTTGATTATTTAGAAAAAAATTAGAATTGATGATTTAATTCTTACATGTTAATGTAGTGTAGTGTATTTTGTATTGGTAAGTCATTCTCTTTCAGACTCTATTGGGGCGACCCACTTGGGGCACAGAGTGATGGTGACTATGGATGAACAAAAAGACTGATCTGAAAATTGATTTGAGACCGACCTGAAAAGATCAGGATTGTTTGAGGATCGATCCAATTTGGATTAGATCAACCAATCCTTAAAAGTCTAAGAATTTGAACAAGGACTAGCTTGAGTACTGCCTTGCTTAAGGACCGGAACCAAAATTGGCTTGGTCCGATTTGTAGGACCAACACAAATCACTTATAATTTGACCTTAACTTTCACCATTTAACGGTTTGTATCTCCGTCATGTATATATAATTGAATATTTTATTTTACATGTATTTGTTAAAAACTTTCATAATTTATTATTCTATATTTTTAGATATTAATTTTTAAATATTTAATATTTGTATTACATGTAATTGTCAACTTTAATTTGTAAAATAAAGAATTATATATCTATTCTAAACTTTTGTTATCCCTTTCTATTTATTTACTCATTAAAAATTTAAATTTTGACAAAAATATAGTACAATATTATAAAAATATAAAAGATGAAAGAGAAACTGTTCGGCTTGGTCCGGTGCAGGACCGCCCTGGTTCAAGATTGATCGGGTCGACAATCCAAATTAGTCAATATTTTTTGTCTCTAAAATTAGTCTAATCCTATCTGATCAACGTAAAAATCGGCCGGACCAACCTGATCAATTACTTGATACTTGAAAGACCGATCTGATTTAGTCCGATCAGTTTGAACGTGCATACCCAATGGTGACCAAAGAAAACAGAAACTTAAATAGTTGGCCCAAGGGATTTAATAATCACAAAAGGCGCAGGTTTACTAGTGCTGTAATGGGCCACATAAAGATTGCAGATATTTCGTCCTATAAACTGATAGCAATCCATTTTATCCGTACAAATAAATACTTCCGTTAGTTCTGCTAAAAGAATACATTCGATTTTTTTATGGATATAAAGTTACATAATTAATCAAAAATTATATGTTTAAATAATAATTTTATTATAAAATGTGTTATAAATATTCAATAATAAAATAAGAACATATTGACAAATGTTATTAAATATAGTATTGTAGCAGAAAAAAAGGGTGCAAATTTAACTATTTTTATGAAAGAAATCTTATTTAAAATGTAACTTTAAAAAAAAAAAACGAGAGAACACTTTCTTTGAAAGCGGATGATTAATCGGAACAGCCTAATTAACCTATAACAGTATAACCGATACGTGAGTCTAAAAAACTGTCACATAATTTTCAGCGTAATTCAGTAATTAGAGTCTATGCGATGGATGATGGATGTATCATGAAACTATGACGTACTTATAATAAGTTTTAGGACATTAAAATTGTGTTTTGGATAAAATAAAATGATATGAGAATAAATTGGTAGATAAGAAGAAAAATGGTTGTGAAAGACAGAATCACAAAATTATTAGAATGAAGAAATGATGGATTATGTGTAAAGTTTTGATTGTAATATATGAAATAAATAATCTCTATGTAGGAAGGTGAGTTTAGAAATATATATAATTTTGTGAGAATGAATAAAGGAATAAATAAACCTTATACATGAATTAATGAATGGTCTAACAAATAATGTAAAATTTATTATATTCTTATGCCATTTTATTATATTAAACCAAAGGCAGCATAATTATTTTAGTTTCACGTAACATAACATAACAAGTGATGCTTTTGGTGCAACATATTTGTCTTCGGGTTTTAGTAACTATTGTATTATCAAACCATTTTTGTAGAGGCTAAAGAAAACTTCAAAATCAAGTTTATGTTAGTGGTCCGTTTCAATTTATTGTAGATATTAGAATTTCGTTGTTGTAGCAAACATCTTTTAATGCTTTAGTACGAACTACCATAGGCCTGGAGTTCATTCATGTACACTCAAATGGACGTAAATCACATAATTTAATTAATAATTTTAGTATCGTTTATTTTAACTTAAATTTTACAGATTTAAAATTACAATCATACAAATTTATATTAAAAAATTATAATCTCTAAAATAAAACTGAAATAAATAGAGTTTATGTACACTAACTTTGATAATCCAAAAAAAGAGTAAATACATATAAGTACATCTAAGCATATATCAACAACTAACCATTCTTTTTCATAATTAATCTTCTTGGTAGTACCTCAAAACTACCTTTATGCGGTGTAGCTTTACTGGGAAAATAACACAAATGCCCTTTAAGTAGCTAGCTAGATACACGAGATCTTTTGGTTGTGTTTCTAAATCTGTGTAAGTGTGTATTGAATGTGCCAATTGAGAAATGTAAACAATTGTACTTTATTGTTTAGATATCTAATCCCCCCAAAAATAATGATTTAACTTGAAAATTAAGAGTACCAGCAATTAATTTCTGAAATTACGTACCTACTCCATCAAAGAAACCAATAAAGAAAATGTTCACTATTATACGTATGGAGTACGTATTAGCTTGCTAGCTGCTAGCTGGTATTGACTATAATAAATACCCGTGTATGGTTATACATAAACCGAATATTTTTTTTTTATTATTATAAAAAGTTTAGACAAGAGGAGACTTTATTAGCTCAGCACCGAAGCAAGTTATTGACCTGTTTGAGGAATTACAGAGGACAAATAATAAAACTCGAATTTTAATATATATATATATATATATGTATATATATTGATCCAATGAGACCGCTTATTCAATCTTATTGTTTGAACTAACTTTGGAACATCACGCTATAGGAGGAATGGAATCAATTAAAACTCCCATTAATGTGCAATTAATAGATTAGGTGACGACAAACCTAATGGATGAGAATTATTTAAACAGATCGAGAATCTAGATATATTGATTTCAAATCATCATATATTGTATGTGCATATGTATGTAGTATGTAAAGCTAGTGCATCATTTTAAGGATCAATAAATCATGTAAGTTGCATGCGTGATAATGTAATATATATATATATATACACACACACGGAGTATTCTTTTGTTACAAAAGGGGTAGCTAGCTAGACGACGACGGCGACTGGTAAAGTGGCTGTATAGTACTACGTACTTTGGTGAATCCATCAGTCTTCTAATTTGTTGCATATATGTACTCCTCCTTCCGTATATAAGTTATTATTATCAAAAGGAATTAATCACAGCTAGCTTTATACTACGTTACATACTAGTATATATTCTTTTAAACTTGTTCCTTTACCACTCCATCCGTATATTCTATCACAAGAATATATACATATGTATATATTCATAATATATGAATGCTTATAATTCTCACCGCAGGCACAGCTAGATCTTTTTATTTTCTATGTTGAAGGATATATTGATCTAATATACGTAACTTTGATAAATATTATAAAGATCCGTTACAGATCAAAGCAATAAAATGGTGTGTGTGTGTGTGTCCTTTCAGATATATGATCGTTAAATGAAATAGTTTATTTATACTGTATATATAGTTGTACTTGTATGGTACTATTTGTGTAGGAGGGAGGGAATCAAAGTAAGCAAAGAAATTAAGAAACCCTAGTTAAATAAAAACGGATCAGTGTACAACAACAGAATGAACTTAAAGCAACGTACGCACGCACGCACAGGAAGTTAATTAATAATTACAAAGAACTTAATTAGCTAGCTAGCTAGCCCCAACAAGAAAAAGATATAAAGGAGATGGATAGATATATGTGTTTCTTCTTAATTAATTAATATAATTAATTATACAATTAATAATTAAGCTAACAGAATTAAGTAGACAAACAAGCTAGATCAACCAGCGGATCAATGAAATAAAGCTCAAAATAATCAAAGAAATTAAGAGAGATGGATATGATATGATGAAACCAATCATATACTAGTGAAAATTGATGAAAGGAAAATGAACTTAATTAGTTGGTTGAATGATATATGAGATGGAATTGTTTGATCGATGTAGCAAACAATATATCGGACCGAGACAGCTTGATTCCCCAAGAGAAACAAACAAACAGCTAGATAGATAGATAGATAGATAGATAGATAGGTTGAGATCGATCGCAGAATTAAAGAGATATATGATCACGACGTACTACCTCTTCAGTCGCGAAAGATTTAATAACTGGCTAACTAGCTAGGGTTTGGCAAACAGAAACCCTTGTATGTGTTCATCATGTGATCTTCTTCTTCGCTTCTTTTAGCTTTATCATCATCATCCTCTCCTCCTTCTAACTCTTGGTTTTGTATTAGGGCTTTAGGTGAGGAGGCCAAGGGGTAGTAGTGATGATGTTGGGATAATGATAATGATGATTTTTGGGGTTGGTGGATGACAAGAAAAGGAGTGGGTGTGCGGGTGTAATGATGACGATGATGAGTCAGAGGAATTATGAAGATTAAGATCATCATCAAGCAAGATGGAGGAGAAGGAGGAGGAGGAAGAAAAGAAGAGGGTATCATCATTGCTGTTGGCTTCTTCTTCTTCCAGTGCGTTGTGTCGAACAACTAAAAGCTAATTAATATGGAGAAAATTCCAAGGCACTGCCTCCCTTCTCATCTCCATATCATCACTCCTTCCCTTTTTCCATATATTCTTCAACCCTATTGTCATGATCTTTTTATTTGCAGGCCATAATCCCCTACAACAACTTGTAATATAAGCCCCCATGGAACCTAGCTATACACACACACACAAATGAACAAAAAGACCGAGATCGCAATCCGGTCCAAAATTAATTTCAGACCATCCTAAAAAAAATTAGCCTATGAAGAGATTGATCCGGTCTAGACTGACCTACAAAATTTAAAAGTTCGTAATATTAAAATATAAAATTGGTCTGTTTTTGCCCTATGTTTAATTACAAAAAGACCAGACTAAGACTAGGACGAGACTTGTTTAAATTTTCATATATTATACTCAAAATTTATTGATATTTTATTTAAATGTAATTTATGTTTTTATATAAAGTTGAAAATCTTATATTAACAAAATAATTCTAAAGTTATTTCAATTTTTGTAATTTAAAATTTATTTTCAAGTTACATAATTGGACATCTTATATTAATAAAATAATTTAATGTTGTTTTACATTAAAATTTTAATTTAGAATTTATTTTTAGTTACATAGACTACAATTGTAACAATTTAATCATGGAAATAAAATAATAAATGTTAATATTTTATTTTAAAAAATAAATAAATTTATGTTGAAAAAAGATAGAACCGAGACCAGCCTAGTTTAATACTAGTCTAACCTGGATTCGTTGATGATTCATATTTATTGAACTAACACTTACCTAATTCGTCTAAACAACATCAAAATCAAATTGATCGACACCAATTTCAAAAATTGATCTAATCTAAATAGATTAATTTTTATGTTCATCCCTAACCACATCCATCATCAAAATTTTATCATTCATTTACACAATGTTTTTTCGTAGAGTCTGGAACTTGTCCATTAGTGGCAATCACATGAGTGCATTGATATAGTGTTACATGTAACAATATTATGCAATATTATCATAACAGTATCGGATATTAAACCGGTGAAGTTATTGGTTCACAGTTCAACCGAATTATTATTTTTTTAGAAAAAATATTATATAAATCATATATTATTATAAATTCATCAAATATAAGTTTTAAATTTTTAATAATCAAAATACTTTCATCAAATATTCTAAAAATTCATTAAACCGGTTTACAAAATGACAAAACACACATTTTTAAGGAACAAAAGAACAAAACCCACTTACAAAAAAAAAAGGAAAAAAATCAGAAAACCCGGTTCTAACCGGTTTTTTCCGGTTCGACTGATTTTTTTTCGATTTTTTCTTGAACCAATTTTTTTGATATATCCAACCAAACCCATGACTGGTTTACGGTTAAACCGGTCGAACCGACCGATCTAGTCCGGTTTTAATAACATTGATATTATGGCACTATAATGCAATATAGATCTTACTCTCTCTTAAAATATAACTAATCTCACCCCTTAATTCATATTTGATACTCTTATCCTACGTTGCCCTTAATTGTTTGTTGGTAAGAAAATGAGAATCGAACGAATTTAAAGAATAAAAAATAGTAGTAGAAGAAGAGGATGACAAAAAAATAGAGAGAACTTAGAATGAAAAATATGATGAGTGTTGGATGATCATTCTTTAGCTTATAAGTAATATTGCTCATTCCAACACTACATGATTTTCATTCTAAATTCCCTTCATCTTTTGTTATCCTTTTCTTTGTTTTTATTTTTATCTTTTTTAATTTAAATTTATTCTCACTCTCATTTCAACGAGTAACCAAGCGAAACAATATTATGTTTTAGTTATAATTGTGATATTAATTAGTATCTCATCTCATTTAAGATAACAACAGATATTGATTCCATCTATGTATGTAAATTAAAATCAATTACTCTAGCTATATATCCTGCTTCAAGATATAAAATTAGCTTTGACTTTAGAATATAAATTTGTTCATATTTTAGTACAAAATTTATATAAATTAACACATGATACAAATTTGGCCAATATAATCACAGATTTATTTTTGTATATTTGTAATGCATATATTGCTGGTAATAAAATATATTGTCTATTTGACATAAATATCAGAAAATATATCTGGCATGGGTCAAAATAATGTTGCGAGTACCGATGAGTCATCCATGTCTTGACCAATAGGAATGATTCAGTGGAAAAATATATGCGATAGAATTGGAATATTGGATGGTAAAACTTTTAAAGGTTGTCACCTCTACGCTTTGATTATTTTTTATCGTACGGAGTAGTATTTTAATGGGCTACAGTAAAAGGCTGTTTGTGACTGTATGCGGCCGAGACGGACTCCCAATTTATAATAACTCTCTTCTCTCTTTGCAATATATTCCCTCCCATTCACCATAATGATAGTAAGAGTGGCTTTAGAGATTTGATCAAATTTTATTTTTTAATTCACACATTATAATAATTTAGGTAAATAAATAAATAAGTTAATTATATTGTTTTTATTTTTATTTGTGGAGAATATATATATATATATATATATATATATATATTAATTGAAAATTTGACAATTTGATTAATTATTTTAAGAGTAATATTATAATTTAGAGTTAAATTTAATCATCAATTGACTGATCAATGTACTTTTAAATATTTATGAATTCCTCTACATAAATTATTATTGTGAATTGAATGGAGTATTTTTTAACATGCAGGGTACAAGTTATAGTACATCTAAAAATTATATATAAATAAAATGTTTTTAAAATATTAATAACACAATGATTAAGTATTAATATATCAAAATTTATAAAATTATTAAAAAATATTCAATGTAATTATATTTTTATATTACATTAAAATTTGTGGCGTATACATTTATTTAAATATGGATTATAAATAGAGTATATAAGTTGTCCGATATGTATATAGTACCATATCTATAAGCTTTATTGGGCTTAGTTAAAGAGAGAATTTGGCAGAGACTCCGTAGCTACTGCCATTCTAATATTAAAAGAGAAAGAATGAGAGAGAGAGAGAGGAATCGTGGAACTTTGCGATGACAGAGAGGGATCAAAGTGAATCATTCTTTTTTCTTTTTTCTTTTGACAAGGACAATATATATAGATTTTGATATCTACTGTATTACAGTACAGTACAAAGACAAACATTCCCTCTCGTTTTTCGGTCATATAAATTACAGTACTTGGTTAATTATGCGTATCCGGAGGACATTTTCTTAAATTACGTGCGATTTATATTTGTCATTCCCTCAATATGTTTTTGCCAACCATGTAATTCTAATATGTAATTCAATTTAATAAGCTATTGTAATTCCTTAGATATATGACTTTTATGTGGTGGCACTCGTAAAAAATTAGAAGTTTGACTCTAACGGTTTTATCAATTTTGAATCAAATAAAATTTTGAGTACGAGTTTTATGAATAATTAAAAAATATATATTTAAAGAACTTTTAATCTTTAATGGAATCTGACCCAACTAAATTCAGTTTAAGAACTACCGAATATTAAATGATAAAAAAAATGCTTTTGACATATGATAACAAAAGTACATTATGATTTTGGAGATGTATATGACATAATCCCATGTGCCTTTGTATTTAAATTTTTATGCAACAAATAATTTCAACAAACAGCTGTTTCAAGAAATTTCAAAAATGGAATTTAGCAAGAAAAAGAGGGGGAGTGGGGTTGTATATAATAATTGAAGAAGAAAGAGGTGTAGTAGCTCCAGGCTCCAGGCATTCACTTTTGAGTTTTAGTGTCTTTAATACAGATGGAGGGATAAGGGAAAAGATTCCACTTGTCTTTTGGTTTCGGAACTCCCCCAGCCCAGCCCATTCCAGTCCAGTTTCTATTAACCCTACTACTATATACTACTCACTCATTACTCAATAGCAGATGAGTACTTGTACTATCTAGATAACTTCACATTTGACCATAATAAAATTATACCCACCTGAAAAGACCCAGCCTTTTGGCTTTTGGTGTCTTCTTTCCCCTTTTTCCTCCACTTTGAGCCTTTTCTTTTTTATAATGCATTGTAGAAGATGGTGAAATGTGAAAACTTGAATTAAAATGATGTTGGGGAAATTTTGTTGAAAAGAAAGAAAAGTAAAAATTACATTTTACCAAGATTCAAATCTTTTTCAACCCCACCAATTACTTAAAAGGTTGACAGTTTTCAAGATTTATCACTTTGCTCTTCCTTTATGATGCCAATTCCGAATTCAAATCCAGGTTTATTATTGTCTTTCTACCTTTTTTAAAGTTCTACCTATAACTAATATTTACTATTTGGTGAGACATATATGGATGCTGCCAAGGTCCTACATCTATAGTTTGTGAAAATTACACTGTTGAAATTAATTAAGAAATCATATTGCTAACTTTTTCTTTTGGTAATGATATTGCTAAGTTAAATATTTACATGTATAAATATTTGAATTGCAATCACTTTTGGAGTTTTGAAGAAATATCTCATTTTATGTTTGACATTTTTATTTGTCCATATAATTATCACCCACCATATATAAGGAGAATCGTAAAATGTAATTTTCTATACTACTCTTACATTTAATGCATCAACTTTGTTTTAAATTTATAGAGCATTAATTATTGAAAATGATAAATATGTAATTTTACATCAAAATTAATTACAAAATGATAATATTAATATTATTTATCAGTAATTAGATTCCTATGAAGACAAAGTACAAATTTGAAAGCACAAGTTAATTGCTTTTACTAAATATGAGTATGATACAAGAACTAATCACTACTAAGAATTTTAGATTATCTTCAAAATCTCGCACCCAACCACGAAGAGCGCGAGCATTTATCTGTATCTCCGAATATTAGTTATGGACCCACAAACTTCACTTTAAGCGATTCCCCATATGGGACCTTATTTATTTATTTTGAATTTTTATTTAAATCATTATACGGTGAAAATGGGTTGAAACTAAAGGCGTGCATAGTGCAGTTACAAAGTGTAATAACAACCTAATTATTTAGTTTGGTTCAGTTTCGATCATTATATTGTGATTACGGTTATTATTCGGTTAATTTCAGTTTTTGACAATAATTTATAAATGATAAATTTTAAATATATAGTGGGTTGTTTTATGGTTTCAAGCTATCATTATGCGTAGTGAATATTATATTATGTTATTGTATATTACATTTTGAAAGATTTTTTTTCTAGTTTGATAATCAAATACATATTTTAGGTGTTAATAATATTAATTTTTCATTGACATTTTAATAAATTAAAGTTATATAAACAATAATTATACGTAAGTTGATAACACCAATACATTTAAGACTAATATTAAATAAATTTTATTAATTTATTGTGGTTTGGTTATTTTGATATATTAACCGAATATAATAACCAAATGTTTAGTTTGGTTTTTATCAATTAGGTTTTTAACCAAATGATTCCCCTAGTTAACACAAAGTACACCTCTTTCTCCTCTAGTTTCACTTTTCCTTAATTTATACGTGATTATTGTCCAATAGTTTGGGGAATCATTTCTTTTTTTTGTGTTGACATATTTGGTTTCTTGAATGAAATATGAGAAAGAACAAACTTGATAAATTAAATATATGTAATGGTAAAAAAAACGAAAAAAAAAATTGAAGATGACCAATCATATTGATTTTTATTTCATGAAAAGCAACTCATCCTTTCGTTTTCATTAACCCCATTCCTCTGTTTCCTCGTCACTCTTCTACCACCATTTATATTTCTTCTCTTTTTGTTTCATTCTGCTTTCTATAACATTTAAATGTAATCCAAACACTGTATTTTAGCTTAACAAACTTTTTTTAAAAATTTTAATTTTAGGGAAGGAGAGAGGAGAATCATACCTAAAACCCCGTACACTTAAAAATTCTTATGATCACTATCTAATTAATATTGGGTTTGGACAACTTATAGAATTTTTAGTTAAACCTTGAAAATTTAGACTAAAAGTTGGGTTGAATTATGCTCATAGGAGTCTGAAACAATAAATTTTTTTCAACCTCAACGTCAAAGTATTCCCCCCATTTTCAAATGTTAGTTTTTTCAGATACACATACCAGAAAATACACAAAAATCATAACTTTTTACTTTTTTAAATATTTTTTTTCTATTTTTAACCTTCGATTAAAGGCATGTGAGACGAATAAATATTGTTAAAAAAGAGAAATAAGATAAATAAATGAAAGCTATCAAAAGATAGAAAATATTTAATACACCTAAAATATATAAATGACTAACATAAAAGAATTTAAAGACAGTCCAAAAAATTTAACATTTAAAACAGAGGAGTACATTGGTAGCACGCACAAAAAATTTGCCCACATCAGGAGCCTTTTGTTTTTGTCCTAACTTATACTCCGTATATAGTTTTGTACTTTCACTTAATTTATAACTTGAAATATCCGTAAAATATTGATTGGAAAGGAATTAAGTTCAGAAAACATCTCATCAGATGTCATTATATTACTCTGCGATTCGCAGATGAGCTGTGGGAGCTAAATTTCAAATCTCATTAGCAAATGTTGAAACTACAACTTAAACGAAGGTTCGAATATCTTACTAATTTATTTTTATTTTTTTTTGTTTGGGTAGAGAAAATAACTTACTAATTATCATCTTAATTACTCACGCTTAAAACTTTAGGATAAAAAATTCAAGGAATAATTAAAAAAAAATACCCTAAATTATGTACTAATTTCCAGTTTAAGAATCATTCTTTCAATTTTTACAATTAAGATATTAAACTATGATTAGTTTATACTTTAGTTATTATTCTTTTGTTTTTTATAGTTAAGGAATTCAACGATAGAGACCGTTCCTGTAATTTTTGCAATTAAATGACTTACATGTTATGTTTGTTAAATATGAAGTAAAATTTAATGTATTAAAAGCATTTTAAATGAAAAATATCATCAAAATTTATTATTTTCTTCAAGTTACTCAATTTTTAATGGATATATCCACATATTTTATTATTTGTTAATATGTCATAATGACATGTCAATTAAAGTTATTATGTAATGAAATATAACATTGAAATTGAGTAATTGAAATAAAATAATAAAAAAATGACTCAATTTAAAGAAAATTGAGTCAATTTCTTATTATTTTCTTTTAATTGAGTCATTATTTTATTATTTTCTTTCAATTACCTAATTTTAATGATATTTTTCATTAAATAAAGAATTTAATTGACATGTCTCAACGAATAATAAAATTATCAATATGTCTTAAAAACTGAGTATTTCAAAGAAAATAACAAAAAATTGATATTTTGTTTAATTAAAAATTGATGTTTAATTCATCAAATTTAGACCATATTAAAAAAAATTATAATAAGTAGATCTCTTAATTATAAAAATTAAAAGAACAATCGCTAATTTAAAAATTAACTATAGTTGGATCCCTTAATTATAAAAATAAAAGAACGGTCCCTAAAGTTGATTTAATTCATAACTTAATCACTTAATTGTAAAAATCAAAAGAATAGTCCCAAAAGTGGATTAACTCATAGTTGAAGGTATTTTTATATATTTATCCCAAAATTCAATTGCTAACTTTATTTTATTTTGTACTTTATTTTGGTGTAGTTTAGTATTATAACAAGGATTTGCATAAAAGAAATAAGTGATATAGCAAAAAGTGGAAATGTAAATTTTTGGTAGAGTAGTTAATGTATATTTTTTTTAAAATCTATTTTCTCTTAATGAGTGTGTGTTTACATTTACGTATCTTTTTATGTGCGCTACTTGCATGGATTTATAATTCGAAAAATCTAACTATATAGACACTCCATGTATATATTGTTGAAGTGTAATGTTTCATTTTCATCTTTTCGCAGAGGGCAAAATTTTTATTAATACCGAAAAGGCTTGATCTAAAAGATTTAAATCCAACAAAATTACAAAGTAGACATATGAGAGATATAACTGAAAATAACTGTTCGAACTATTTAAGATAAAACTGAATTTCTCTAATGTGTTAGAACTATTCGAAAAAAACTGAAACTTCGTTGACTAAAGACTAACCTTAAGCAAGAGATTAAAGCAATTAACCCAATGAAACATGTTCAAAAGTAATCAAAGACATATGGTTATACTACACAATATAATACTTCCCTCTATTTTAAAATTAAAGACATATATATAGTAATTTTAGAAATTTAAACATCACCAGATTGATGATAATAACAAAAATAATACATTTTTTTTAAAAAAGGACCACAATAATTGTAGCTATTACGATTGATCAGTACTATCATTATATGTGTTATTTCAGAAACATTTAAAAAAAGAATCTACTAAAAATAGTTATTTATTAAAATCATTTTATTACATTATATATACGCCATACCTTTTTTTGTTTTTTGCTAAACCGTTAGAGCATTCACACCGGTGCCCGTAAATTTCGTATAATCTTAATTTAGCGAGCGAATGAGAAAGAAAGATACAAAAATGGCTATACACCAGTTTCCATACTTTAAGATTTAAACTCCGATCATGAACACAAACTCCATATCTACTGTTCATGATCTGTAGAAGAAAAACTAATTGTTTATTGTGCACCCCACAAATAACAACTCTCTCTCCTTTCCTTCTCGTGTTCTGGAGCAAAGGAAACAATATTGTTATAAATAAATCATAACAAATTGATATTTATGTTTTCTTTTCAATGCGAAACTTACTGATTTAAAAGTGTTTTTACACGACTTTAGGAACTTAATGAATTAAGGTCACACGATGTGTATATCTAATCTTGGAGTGAGAGAATTTTTTTTTTCATGAATGAAATTTCAAATAATCATGTTATTATTTATTGGCAACAACTAATAGTAAAGCATTTAATTTGGATTTAAATATTTATTTTATAATAAATGAAAATAATGTTAAACTATTCATAGTGGTGGCTTTTGGATATTATTATTTTACTATAATAATTTGTATAATAGGGATATTGGTGTACTTCTAATATAAAATAAAAAAAAAGTTTGAAAAATGTGAAAAAATATACTTTAATCTATAAAATATAAAATTTATTAAGAGCAACTGGTGTCATCTAGTCAATTGTTTGGCCTCAACATATTTTAGTGAGTTAGATCTGGGTTCAAGTGCTATTTCACCCCCTAACCACAACTCATTCGCTGATTTTTTAACATCGCTTAATTCAGACCATCACTTAGTTTCACTCAAATTTCAACCCCTTCTTATCCTAAAAAGTAAGGTTATTTTACGTCCTTAAACCGATAACCATTTTTTAGCTAACCTAACCACTTTTGTTTGGAACCAACAAAGAGTAGTACAAGAATATTAACCTGTTACCCATCGACTATGTTTTTCGGCCTAATCTTAGGCACTAACTCACCTTCCGTGGACGAATCTTACAAAGGAACCTTATGTTTTCAGGTCCTTGAATTATTATCAATATTTGTATTATTATTATTATTAATTTTCTAAAAAAACCAAAAATAAAATAAAAAATACTCATGATAATCATTGGGCCGATGAAATCAGTAATATTATCCGTCTAACACATTAAACAATATAATAGAGAATATCTTGGGTAGCTTATGAGGAGTATTTCGGATGCTTGTCCGTCTGTCTTCTGAAGCATGACTAGTCAATAAGTCAATTGGGCGGCCACCACAACATTGCTTTATCCATAAGCTACCGATAACATTTTCTACCCGTTGGAATCAAATTCTACGAACGCGCGAGGATGTTAGCAAGCCGTGGTGTAGTCTTTGCCGCCTCCCGTTCGATTTCTCTAAGGACTTTCTTCAAACAGTTTGAGACTTCAAAGCCTTTCACATTCAGAATCAACAGAAAAAGTTTCTCCTCCACCACCACCGTAATAAACCTCAAACCTTCCCATTTCGAAACCCTAACTCCTCGCCAAAAGGAGCAGATTAATGTCTATGTTGACGCTCTTCTCCAGTGGAACCAGGTAACCATACTCATATCTCTGTATATGAGCTTATATTAGCTGTTAGCATATATCTTAACGAAGAAGATTTTCTTTATTCATGCCTTTTCTGATTTCAGAAGATGAACCTTACTGCGGTTAGGGAGGAAAGTGATGTGATGGAGAGGCACATTGACGACTCGCTTGCGATTATACCTCCGATTCGGAGTTCGTATTTGTCAAATTGTAGAACTTCGACCGAAAACATCAATCTCGTTGATGTAGGAAGTGGAGCTGGACTTCCTGGTTTGGTTCTAGCCATTGCCTGTCCAGGTATCTCATTGACATATTAACGGGTGAATTTGCTATTATCTGTATCCTTATTCTGACAATTTTAATTTCTTAAATAGTTGCTTTTCTTGGTCCGTGGTATGAATCAATCAAAGTCCTAGAATGATTAAGAACCACAAACAAACTTGTCATTCTAATTCTCTTTTGATACTTAACCACTTATACAGATGGTATCCTTACCAACAAATGTTATAATTAAACAAGTTACTTCACACACTTAATTAACTTCCTAACTGATTTGCTAGAATCATGGTGGTGGAATGTTAGAGTGTAATATTGTGTGTGTATGTTGTTGTCCTAAAATTCATTTCCTTGATAATATTAATCTAGTATTGTAGTGACAAAGGTCTACCCTATCCATTGCCAATTGATTTGGGGATAAGGGGCTTGAACTCAATATATGATAGAGTTGGGCCCATCTTATATTCCAATACGAAGCTGCCATGCATCCTAGTTCCAGACTACCAGCTCTTTTTCCAGTCAAGTCTTCTTTATTACCTTATATCACCGGATTTTACTTAGCTTCAGCCTTCAAGTTAGTTTAGTTTGAATCCAGAAATTTAACTGTATAACATACTTACCAGTTTGGTTGTTGACAAAATATGAGAGCATAAAAGTGATTTGCCATAAATAAAATTCTAGCAAATTAGTTTATGGGCACTTTCTTCCTTCTATTTTCCTTTATAAAGCTAATAATATTAATTTTCTTTTGCTTCTTTTATATTTTTTATTCTTTAATTCTAGAATATCAAAGAAAAAAATGGCTTAAAAAAATGTTTTATCAACTGGTTTAGATAATACTTCATCGATGACCTCGGAAAGCGTAAGATCTATTCAATACAGCGTGAAAGTTTATTTGTCCGAGCGAGTGTGTCTCTCTCTGAGACAGAACTTTTGAGGAAATTTTTTTTTGTTGCATACTGTGCAATCAGATTATTCTACACTGGGCTACTAATTCCATAAAATTGTTTCTTTGTTTATTTTGTATTAAAAATTTGCTAATGCATAGACTGGAAAGTGACACTTCTGGAATCCCTGAATAAGCGTTGTATCTTTTTGGAGCATGCAATTGGTCTGACTGGATTATCAAATGTGCAAGTTGTACGAGGAAGAGCAGAGGTATACATTTACTCCTTGTGCTCCAAGTATTGTCTCAGTAATCACACGATTCATAATTGTGTATAATTAGCCTTCTTCACTTAGTTGATTTATTGAGCTACTTTAATTTGAGTAGTATATTTTCCAGCATATATTTTGTGTTCTTGGTTCTCATCGTACGTTAATTTCTCATTTCTTCGGGAAAAATACAAAATTTTCATTTACATATTTGCAAAAGGATAGAAGTCAGTAAACGACAATTTTTTTCCTTCTTTTGGTTATAGAGGATGCTATTGTCTAGACGCTAATTTAGTATGCTAGAGTACACTAAACGCTAATTTAGTACACTAAACGCTAATTTAGTATGCTAGAGTTTTGTAGTGGATATCAAATGAGGGATTAATTCATTATAAATTCATGCTCCCAACCCAATTCCTTGTAATATATCAAGTGAAAATAGCTTTCACATATATATCAAGTTGATCGCTACCAGAATTCATATATATATTGAGGGAAAAATTAAATGATTGATCAAGAAACTAAGTACCAGTTTTCAATTTGATTACTTAACCCAATATTTTTTTAATTTTACATTTCTTTCATCAAACAAAAAATCTTTTCAACCGAGTAGATTCCAGCTGTTCTGTTGCACATACTGTTAATTAAATGAAAAATCATTTCTTCAAGTCTCTTTAACTTCAATTATTTGTTGCATGTCCTGTGTCACATCTCCTTGAAATTACCAGTTATATCCCGCAGTTTATCTATTAAATAAATGGTGGCATATAAGACTGTTTTTGCTCATGTTACGGTCTCAACCTTGTGTAACATTTTGAAGGAAATCGTTATTGTGCCTAAACATGCTTCTACAATAATTCCGCCCTACATATCCGTGTTTACTATCACATTCTAATTCTTATATCTTGTTATAGGACAGAATTTGGGCCAAAATCTTGACTTCAGAGAGGTGTTTGATGTGGCTGTGGCAAGAGCTGTTGCAGAAATGAGAATATTAGGTAATTTATGTTTTCTAATTCTGTTGAATCTTGGTTTCTTTCCTCCAGGTTTCAGTATCAGTTATTGAGGAAACCTTTTGTGATTTATCAGCTGAATACTGTCTTCCTCTGGTTCGTGTGGGCGGTTTGTTTGTGGCTGCAAAAGGTCATGATCCTCAGGTACTTACAGATATCTCCAATTCCAATTCAAATTGTGAAAATTTAGGATCTTTCTTGCAGCCTTCTGAGTCTTTTTAATCTATTTTCTGTACCTCTGTGGTTGGGTGTATATGGTTTTCTATCTATCAGTGAGTTTCATATTATTATTGTGTGTAATCTCTTGTGGAAAGCAGTGTATTAGTTTTAGGTATAGCGAAGCATTCTGGTGGTTAATTATTTATTTATTGTGTCCGGGGGGTGGGGGGGGGGGGGGGGGGATAGGTGGTTAGTTCCAAAATAGTTTTTTATATGCTTACTTGGAGCTTGTGTTACTATTAGTACTCATATGTTCCTTTGGTTACTGCTGGTGCTATTCCTTTGTGGGCGGTCCTTAATGTGTATATACTGTCCATTCGACTTTGATTCTGTCTTTACTTACTCCCAACCCTCTGTTGCTCATATACATTGTAACGTTATGGTTTGTTCTACAATAGGTGGACTGAAACATAGATTATAATGTTATTCTTTCTCAAAGGTAAGTGGAACTGTTGGACTTTATATATCAAAATCCAAGTTGCCTTGGCTTCAGGATACACATCTATAAGCTGAAGAAAGAGAGATGTCAGGCGTCGTATTAACATGAAGCTTGTCAAAGTTAATTGTTTTCCTCCTGATTAACACATTTTGACAGGATGAAGTTAGAAGAGCTGAGAGAGCAATCAATATGATGGGTGCTTCATTGCTACAGACATTACCTGGTATTTCTGTCACTAAAGTTTTTCAACACATATATGTTAGCAAAAAAATGAGATAAATAAGATGGTCAACTGATAACCTGAAGATGGCATTGATATTCAATCATTCATTTGATAACTGAAAGGTAATCTTTAGTATTGGTTATTCTATATACTTTGCCTATTCTGTATATTTTTCTAAGACAAAGCACTATGTTGGTAGTATGTGACATTTAATCATAATTATTACAGATACATACTGTCATATTACTCTCCTTTTCCTAATATATTCACCATCTATTACCTGCATACGGTGTATACATGTGTAATATGTTTGCAGTCTTCTGTTTTATTGTAAAATTTTGTTAAGATTTGATTTTGTATACTAAAAGTAGATTGGTAAATAGGTTTATAGGTATTATGTCTAGTGTAGCTTTGGTTTCTCATCAGTTTCTATAATGGATCATAGGACTAGTACCGATAACTTATTTTAATAGGCTTTTCATTTAAAATCCAGTTGAAATCAAACAAAATGAGTGTCTCCAACTACCGATTGTTATCCAATATTTGAACCTCTGAAATCTGAATTTCATACTGAAGAATACTACTCTTATTGAATACAGTTGAATCGCACAGCCCACATGGACAAAGAACTGTCGTAATTTGTTTAAAAGATGACCACACCCCAAGGAAATATCCCCGAGATCCAGGCACACCAGCAAAGTTACCATTGTAGATGACTCAAATGCCAAATTATCTTTTACTTGTATGTCTCTAACATTTGTTTCAGTTGATCTAATTACAATTAGTTGATATATTTAAATAGCTCGTTTTCAGATTGGATACATAAACAATAAGCTAGAAAGGTTAACAGGTTAACATTTGTTGGTTCCATTTTCTTCTTCTTGTTTTCTCCTGTTATTCGTGGTGCATGTGTGGAATGTGGTGCTGTTGATTTTAAATATGCATATACTCTGACTCGAGTTGTCTGGATATAACCTATGTTATATGGACTCTTTGTTTTGCCTCAAAGTACCGTGTCCAACACCCAATTCTCCGACAAGAATGTGGGGTGGGATACTCCATTTTAGTGTAACATTATGACAAATTTGAGGCATACCCATGTGGGATTTTTTGAATTACCCGTGTTCGACCGGACACTCTATACGAGTCCATGTAACTTAAGGATATAATGGTTGAATCCATTTTATGATTCTACTGGTATCTTCATATGGTCAGAAATTGTGGCTTTAAAAATAGCCTAAATAATAATTTCCAAATTTGTTTGTTGTCTCCCAGAATATGTATTTCCTCTAGGAATATTAGTATCGGTTTGATTTTCTATTTAGGCTTTCATGGTAAAAACTGAAAATATCATTGATTAGATGATAATGTGACAAATTCCTACTCGTTACTGGCGTCTGACCACTAAAATATCATAGCTTATATCCTGAAGTTGGTGCTTTATACGAAAATGAAGGATGCTTATTTAATTAAAACAATGTAAGAGCATGGGAAATTGATGACCTGCCTTCAACCTATTCACCAGTAGTGCAATCAAACTTCTGTCTTAAACTAAGGAAAGTATGGCTTCAATGTTCATATTAATGAATTCTATTGAAGCTGAAATTAGAAGATATGGAAATAATATATGAGATGTGCCCATACTGGGCTTAGAGTAAATGTGCCCTAAAAGCAGGCTACTGTGGCCTTGTGGGGTTTTCCAGTGTTTTTGTGGGGGAATAGCACCCATATCATTAAGGCAAACTCTGAGATTTTAAAATCATCAACTTTTATTGTGGTTACTGTTGATTTATAGAAGTAACATAGACTTTTAAGGTGTAAAAAGATAAAAGATAACTTTGTGATGATGGTATAACCATTCAGAACATGTACATAGATTTGTCTAGAGCTCTTCTTTAACCCTGCAAGTTTAATAATGGAGTTGTAATGTTTTATAGGCTTACTGAGTTTTGCTAAAGATAAATTCAGCATCTTAGTCTGCAAAGCATTTTAAACTGCCTTTGCGTTTAATTGGTTTACACAATATCGCAGAGCTATGCGATTTAGTACAGGCTGTAGATGCATCTTGTACCCTTTTGTCCTACCAGGTCTCATTTGACTCTTTCCACATCATGAATGATATTGTTTTTGGAGACATGGAATTCTTATGGGCAAATAACATAAATCAGGGGAAAAGGACCTTTACCTAACTACCTTTCCACCTGTAATTAAGTTGGGTAAGTCAAAGATCTGAAGTTCCTTAAATATATGTATATAATTATTTCAACTGATATTAAAAATATAGTATCTCTAGTAGATTTTTTTGCTATATACTGCTGCCACGTCGCATTTTGATCATCTTTAATTGATTATTTTACCATTCCCTTCCCTTTGTGTTTATCGGATCTAACTATTGCATCACAAATTATTTTGTCTCTTTACCTTTTGAGATAATGTAGAATATTACCATGATCACTTCTGCTTTAGGAGGCAATGCCTTCTTAAGGTTGACCAAATAGGAGTAGGTAAAATTAGCAAATCCCTCTCATACAAACTAGGTCAAGTTTGCTGCGCCCAACAGACAAGGGTGTGCTTCAGTTCCTGAGAATCTGGTGGGAATTTATCTTTGAGCTTAAGCCCATCCGTTTTATGTAATATGAATATGTTGATTGCTTTTTAACCCATCCAAAATCAAAGTGCTTGAAAGGATCTTGTCATTCACTTTGCTGACATTATTGACTCCATTTTGGGTTTATTATTATATATTTTGTGTCTTCTTGTTATTATTGTAAATATTTTCTTATGTTAGGTCTCAGTTAAATTCAGTTCATTTGTTGCATACTTAATATTTTTGTTTAGTTATTTACATTATGTAATAGATTTTCTGGGAGTGCCTTTCGTTTTTCTGTTTTATTTTCATGATCCGTCCTGTGGAAATTTCCTGCTTCCAAAGGCAGGATTAGGGACCGTCTTCATGTCCTATTAATCGAAAGTTGACAAGTTTTGTTAATAACATTAAGTATAAGGGTTATGACCTCTAGGTGTTAATTTGATAAGATCAATATATAGATGAATATGACCTGACCGTTGGCTCATTGGTTATCGATTGCTTTTTCTGAAAAACGAGGAGATTTTCGAACTTTGTATGTAGCCAAAAATAAAAAATAAATATATATATACACACATGAACTTGTTTATGTAATAATCTAAAAGTATCGTGACCAGTAAAAATGTTGTGTTTCTTCTTATTCGAGTATGTACATGACTAAAAATGTCGATGCAACTCATGAATAATGAAAATTCATAGAAACATTCATGTATTAGTAACAACTGGTTTATAAGAATTTTGATTAAATTATGAGATGTATTATTTATTGTTATCTGAACAGCATGCCATTGATAAGCCATTTTTTATCCAAAAGTTATGAGCAGTACGGGCAACATTTCCATTGATGAAAGAATATATGGTCAACTTATTCCATTAAGTCAACAAACTATAGGTGGAAGACAATTAATATAAAGGTCAAATGTGGCTGTTCTAAATGTTATATAATTATATTATAAACATTGTTCAAGTCCAAAATACAATGCAAGGATAAGGTTGTTCAGAATATAGGAGTTTAGGGGAAAATGAGGATGCAAATAGTGTGAAGTGCGAACTTCAAATATTTATATAATGAAACTTGTTCTATAAGAGCTCCAATAATGCAACCAATCCTATGATAATATAATATTAAAAAGCAAACTGCACAGGATCAATTACACAACATTGGAGTTAGGCATAAAGAGAGGAAGGGAGGGCGCAGAAGCTTCTAATTCACATCTTTGCCACCAACGGCAAATGGCCTTAATTGAACTTTTATAAGTAAACCGGAATCTAAGTTACATGGATTTGTATGGATTGTTCGGTCAAATAAAAATATTTTGAAAAATTCGACACAAGTACATCTCAAATTTGGCACATTTTTACATTAAAATGGAGTGTCGTACATTCACACCCTTATTCAAGTATTGAGTGTTGAATACAGATATTTTGAGGTAAGACGAAGAGTTCATGAAACATAAACGAAAATACATATGAAGTTTGATTTAGTTTCTTATAGGGAAATAGACCCTTCAACCAATCAAATTTGAAGAGTCCAGATATCATCATTTTTGCCTAACTGGTTAGGTTTCTGCCCTTCAACAGGTCTCCCTCTCACGCACAGACACAACATTCACACACACACGCACACAGAGGGACTCAATATCAATGGAACACAGATGGCTAGTTATTCAGTTGCCAAACATTTTTACAATCTGAAATCAGGACATGCGGCTGCATTAAGCTAAGTTCTTACGAAGGACCACCCCTTAAAAAATCTCGAGTGGAGTTCTCTTTATGGACTACAAGTTACTCATGGGCACACCAGTACCAATTAAGAAAGCCACACTAAAAAGTGGAATGAAAGCCTGAAAATTTATCTGCAGACCCTCAAAAAGAATGACAAAAAACAAGAGATCTGTTACAGATGTGGGACAAAAATCTTCCAGACCTTGATGTCAGAGTCCAAGCTGCCGCTGTAGAGGTGATATGAAGATGTCATATCGGATGGATTATAACTATGATCACTTGCCGCAGCCAAGCACTTAATCGGACCTTTGTGACCCTCCAACACTGTCAAGCAAGAGTAGATTCTATCGACACCTCTCCAGACTCTTATTGTTGTGTCTGCTGAACCACTACAGACCAAGTCATCCACCACGGCCAAGCACAGTATCGACTTGAGATGCCCCCTTAGTGCACCAACAACCACCATGTTGTAATCATCCTCCTTTTCCCAAACTAGTATTGATTTGTCACACGCACCAGAGTATAAGACAGACCCGTCAGTACTCAATGCCAATGTATTTACCCCAGACTTATGTTTTTCTAGTGTAGCAAACAAGCAATGCTTCTTTTCTTCCACGCTTTTCCTCCACACCTTGATTTTTTTGTCTGCTGATCCGGTATAAACATTTCCGTCGTTAGATAATGCAACTGCATTTATTGCATCATCGTGTGCATTCCCTATGGACTCCAAGCACTTGAAGTCACTCACCCTCCAAATTTTGAGTGTCCTATCCCATGAAACAGAGTAGATGACAGAGTTGTCATTAGACAAGGCTAGTGATGATACAGTGTCAACGTGATGGACCCATGTAGATTTCTTATGACGCCTTATCTGTACGTGATTCTTGGGTGTCAGTAGCCTAAGGGCACGGTCACCAAGCGTTGGGAGTGTAGCCAAATGCATCAGCTTCTGGTGGTCTGTTTCATGATTATCAATTTGCCACACCCGGATTTTGTGATCTTGGTGAGCACTGAATATTTTATCTGCTAAAACAACTAGAAACTTCACTGCTCCTTTTCCCGCAATTACCATGGTTTCTCCTAGATTTTCATGATCAAGTTCAGAGCTTAAAATGTTGCGTGGCCACAGTCGAATTTCTTTGTCAGATGAGCCAGTGTAGAGAAATTTTCCACCAAGGGTCAGAGAGGATATGTAGGAGTTGTGGCACTTGAGTGTGGTGATGCAGTGGTGCCAGGTAGAGCAAAGATGATTTTCTTGATGATACGGTTGCGATGTGAGGGAAGGAATTGATTGGAGGCTTGGCTGGCAATAGAGGGACGTTGACTCTTGCGGCAGCAGGAGTCCAGAATGATGTTGAAACCCGTTTTCGGAGCAATCATTTTGCTGATATGCCATCTTTCGTTTGGGTTATAGAAGAGTAAGAAAAGAGATCGTTGGAGACATAAATGCTTGAATATGATTTATAAAGAGGAGGGCATAAAAGGGCTGTTGTATTATGACATTTCAAAGCCTTGCTGACACAATAAAGGAAGGTGGAGCCGCTTGTATTCTTGAATGTGTTTTAAGCATGGATGACCCAGATTAGACCTAGTGGGAAGCTCATGTAAATCAGAAAATCCACTTACTTTTCTGTTCCTCTCGTTGTCTACACAAATCACTATCATATGCTTATTTTGCATAGGTTTGTATCATAAACCTTAGGAAATAATTGTACCTATTTCCCCTCTATTATGATAGCTTAGTTTTGTCCACGCTAATGAGGTTCGGTAGCTTTGTTTAATACTACTGTTTTATGAACCTTTTGTTTCTTTAAGGCTAGTTATACTCACTAGGCCTCTAAGGAGGACCTGGGTGACGTCCTGCTTTTGATTATGGCCCTTGTACTTGTTAGCAGGTTGGCGCACCCCATCTAAATGGTAACGTCTACCTAAAAGGAACGTGGTCTCAACTTTATGGCTATAACCGCAACCAAATTGCCTAGCAGCAAAGGATTAAGAACTTGCATAATATGTCTTTGGATGGTAGGAGGATTACTGTGATAGAGGATGAAATTACTAGTTGCTGATCCAATTAATTATGGTGAACAAGTAATTAGCATATTACCGAAGTACTGACTACTGAACTAAATGTAAAGCCTTCTCTTTTTTCTTCATTGAGGATTTTAGTGGAAGACAATCCCATTCTGCTTCTCTGATTATATATTGCACTAACACCTTGTTTCCAGTCTCTCCAGTATGATTCAGCACGTTTGATTTGTTTTTATGTTTGTACTGATTTATACTATGCATCTGGTACAGTGTATTGAACACAATAATTTATGTTAAAGCCTAGCATTATGGGATGAATATGGTCGCCGGAAATCCCATATAATTTCTATGAACCCAAGTATGATCTTTGGGTTTTTGCATAAGATTTCAAATTGTAAAAAACATTTACCAATAGTATGGATTAGAGTCAGCTCTTCCCTTCTGGAGGGGATTCCTAAACAAAGTTAGTTTAAAGGGAGCAATTAGGTCATGAAAATCTTTTTCTACAGGTACAGGAGCTACACAGAAGAGGACCTAGAATGACACACAAAATATACCCTTTAGTAGTGCCTTTTACCATGAATCTCAAATATACTTGAGAGGTGTTTTCTGTTATATAATACTGTTAGTTAGGAGGACAGAAGAAGGTGCCAGATTGATCTTTATTCAAAAGCCATATCATAGGTGGTGATGAAAAATTAATACTTGAAAGAAATTATTTATTGTTTTGCATGTCTATTTCCCATCAAAAATTGCCATCATCATGCTTTTTACCAGTTTTGACACCTTTTGTTCTTTTCAGGGCTGAGTCATAATCCTTATCTTAACCAACCCTATTAGCCCTGCTGCCTTGCTAGAAGATGACATCTCCATTGACCTTCATGGATGCTTTAATTAGGCTTACTAATTACCGACTAGGCTAATGGTATGAAGGAACAAAAAGCTTATGAATATTCTTGAATTCTTGTTATAATCTTCTCTTACTTTCGGTGAACCAACTGTTTCTAATTAAACTTTGATGGAGATGACCTGCAATTTTGATGGAGAAAGCTTTCGATGCTTTTTAAAACTGTTTCTTATATCAAATACGTACTGTGTTTAAACAGCCACTTTGAAAGTAGTTGCTAACTTGGTTTAGCCTTCGAGTACCTTAATTATTTTGTTTCTTAATGTAGATACGAGTTATAAGACTTAACTGATTTGAAAAATATCCAGAAATAAGCTGAACAAGTGAACTACTTTTGGAGTTTTTTTGTTTCTGTTACAAGAACTACTTTTAAGTTGATGATGGTAACATGGTCGTTATAAAGTTGTATTGGCCTCAACGAATTTAGTAAAGCTGGTAATATTGTTTTACAATCATTTCCCTTCGGATTCCTCTCTCAGAGGTAAATAGCTAATGTTGTACAAACAACTTTCGTCAATGTTGTCCGACCTTTTTTTCCCTTTTGGAGAAATGGAAAGATAGAAGAGTGAAAGTAACTTTTTATGTGTGCTTTTATTTTATTTTAAATATTAAGTATCCGTCATTTTCTTTATTCAAAAAACTGAAATTCAAAATTTTATTTAAAATGAATAAACTCATTACCACTTGAATAGGTCCGTACACTGTTTCATGTATTTGCAATAACTTTAGAACAGAAAAAGTGTTCACTAGTACAGTTACTTGTTAGGGCCTGCACTTCTTCTACTATTCCACTTTTTCCCTTTTATCCTGGGTCCCTACACAATGGGAAGGCGAGCTAAACCACTTTATTCCCCAGCCATTGGCCATGACATTTGTCGACCTGTAGCACAGAAATGGAAAACAATAGATTGATTCAACTAACTTTCCATGTACGTGACATACATGGTAATTGGTGAGGTGTCCAAAATACGAAGGACCATGTGTCATTTTGTTAATATAGGCCCTCATGAGTAGATTTTTTTTCCCCTTCCCTGTTACAATGGGGGCAAAAGCTTAAGAAGACAAAAAACAATTTTCTCCATTTTAAAATAAAAAATATATTTTATTTTATATAAAATAGTTTTAATATTTAAAATTGAAATGAATTTTTTTTAATTTTAATAAAATTAAAGTAAAATATTATAAACAATAGGAAGATTATTCTTAAATATACATTTTTATAATTTAATATTCTTACAAATTTATATTATCAATAAAAGTATATAATTTGGGAGGGAGGGAGGACAAAACTAAACAACCGTTCTAGTGTTCTAGGCATCATAAACAGGTTTGTGATAGCTTTTATTAGTAGATATATTTCTCTCCCTTGTTCAGTCATGTGCCGTTTTCATGCTAATATGAAGATCTCCTTCCCATATACAGTATGTATTTACAGCAGTACTGCCGGTACATGTCCATTTTTCTTTAAATTGCACGTCTCCATCACTTACAGTCATCCAATTAATTTTTCGCCAAATCCAAAAATCAGAACTTCAAATACTTTGATACCACATCTCTGTATGCACAAATTCCTAATGTAAAGTATACACTGCTATATTTTTCCTTATAATCAATCTGGTCCTAAAATTAGATATCGTTTGCTATATTTTACCTTTTGTACTTATTTTTGTATTGTACTCGACTAAATTAAAATTTTAGAATATGTATTACTCTTTCCGTTCTAAAATATTTGAAGTTTGATTTTTTGCACGTTTTTTTAGATGAAATTTAATATATGTTAAATATTTTATTTTTTCAAAAGTAAAATTTAAAACTACAAATATTTTAGATGAAATTAATATGATATAAAAAATTAAAATTATATAAAATATTTAACATACAATAAATTTCACCTAAAGTTACGTAAAAAAAATTAAATGTCATACATTTTGAAAAGAAGCTAGTATCTAATAAGTATGTACAATTTTTAAAAACTAATTAAACTTACTAATAAGTTTCATTGTTCTCACAAAGAGACTAATATGAATCTTTTTTAGTCCATATATAACATGGTAAGCATAATGCGATAATCAACATTATAACCTAAGTAAAGCGTATGAATCATTCGGTGGCACTGGCACTGTATCACTGCATGATCTTCTCGATATGATATGTAATATTAAGCTTCTCGATATTGGAGGATCGTAAAGAAAGATATGGATAGAGTTTACAGATAAAGGAGGGAGTAGCTTTTTCCCTCTAATAAACAGTAAAAAAACAGATACTCCTAAAACATTGGGAAGAAACAGAAACGCCGAAACACAAGTTAATATCCGACTGAAAATCACCAAGCAACTGCTGAGCCGGTAGAATGGGCTGGGTGAATCACACTTAAGGTAACTTAAACTCAGTAAATTTTTTCGGCGTAACGATCGAATTTCGGACTCATTCGTCTCAATTCAACTACTACAAAAGCCCCCAGATGGTGTGATATATATATTTTTTATTTTTGGTGTGAAGGGATGAATGAACAGTTCTATTATTTTATAAAAGGTGATACATGTCGTGTTACAAATATTTAAAAATTAACGTGTGTGGGGATTATTACTTAACGCAAGAGGCTAAAAAAAGGAAATGTACATTTGACAATTTTTTAAGAGTTGTATTAGGAGATGTTTTACGATTTAATTTAGGCAACCTCACGTGGGGGGAGTGGAGTTGGTCATTTCCTTGAAAAAGACAAAGAAGTGTTGACCAAAAGAAATTAACAAAATTGTGATCCCGTCCGGTCCAGATCCAAGTATCCAATTGCTTGGATTACAACACGACCACGTAAAATGAAATTTGACCATTACCCGTTCATATATACAATTCCTAAACTAACATCCCCGAATCTTCCTCACCCGAACGCTCCCTTATATATACACATACACCCAATAGAAATTGATCATATATCATCCGCTAGAAAAATATATTACTATAAATAGAAATATAGAATAGAATAGAGAGAGAGAGATCTGCTGATTATCAAACAGCAAGCTCATATATATAACTATATATACATAGTATCTATTCCAGTTTACATATATCTACACGTACAGTTTTCATTCACATAATATATACAAAAGTATCGATCATATCAAAAAAAAAAAATATATATATATATATATATACATACTATGGAAAGAAACAACTCGAACGACAATTCATGGGCGGATCAGTGGGACTCCAATTACGACAATCATCATCTTTCCGACGACGAGAAGAAGAAGAAAAAGAGCAACAACAGTTCTGCCGCCAAATATGGAAACAAGGTTGGGGAAAGCCTAGGGAAAACCAAAGCCGTGGCTTCAACAGGTGTCAAGAAAATCAAGGCTGGCTCTTCCTTCACCATTGGTTGGATCAAAAACAAATACTCCAATCACCAAAACCACTGATCACCTTTCTCTATACTCCCATCTTTAATACTACATCCCCCTCAAAATTGGAACGTTTTTTTCTGAGCGCGGGACACGAATTTTAAAATACATTAAATTTATATTTAAATATCTTGTTTTGTATAAAGTTTTTGTGAATTCAATGTTATTCATTTAATGTATTGCACTACGTTCTAAAATTTTAACAATTTATCATTCGTAGTTCATCGACTAATTTTTTTAAAATTACAACTAGTTATTTAAGAGTTTCTAAACCACACATGGTATAATATAAAACGAATTAAACTATAACTTTTTAAAAAATAAGTATCTAAGTAGATATTTTATGCTTTCGGATGTCTTAAAATTTTGTGTTATATACTATAAACAAAGTACTATAATTTTTATGAAATTGATAGAATATTACTATTGCATCCACTTTCTGAATAAATATGTACACGTATATATAAACCACTCGTAATTCATATGTGTTTTTGTTAGGACAGACTGACTCTTTATCTAACCATTAAGTATTTAAGTATCATGTAGGATTTGCTATTCATATATACTTCAACTTTAGTAGTTATTTAATGCAATAGACATTAAATTAATGTATGTTAAAAAGAGCAAATAAAGTATTTTTTTTTTATATATGGGTCGGTGTCTAATTATTTATTCAATAGCAACTATCTTGCAAAATATTTTTATTAGCAAAGAAAATATTTTACAAATACTATGCAAGTTCTTTCCTAAGGTAACTTTATCTTTTCCCTTTCCTTCCTCCCTGCCATGTCTTATCTCTCGCTTCCATTGAAGTAAATGGTAAGATTAGAATAAGATCTAAGAAAAAGAAAAAAGATTTGATATTAATTATGGTTTTGATCTGTATAAATTAACCTTCAGTATAACATGAAAAACGAGCTCAAATTTCCTATTTCTCATTCTCTAGGGCAATTGGTATGTTTTTTTTATTAAGAATCTAAAATTCAAAAAATGACGTGAGGAAGGATAATGAGATAAAATAAAATAAATCTTATAATATAATAAAATGAAATGAAAATATTGTGCACAAATTTGTAGAGTTGAAATTTTATAAAATAAAATAAAATTGAAAAAAGAAGACCTGCACATGATTCTTATTGTACACATCTATACATACTCATATAGTGATTTTAGAAAATATTAGTTTTGTTACCGGTGTCAAGCAGGTGTTCTATTTTATATAATTTTATATTTATATAAATTAATTATAAAATTTAAACTAATTTGTATATTTGTAATTATTGTAAATAATAATAATGTTTGACTTGTCGATTTAATTAGTTTTTTCTTTTTCTATTTTTATTTATAAGTAATTTTTAGATTATTTGAATGAATGTTTAATGAGTTTTTTTTACATGGTTTCTCATAATTATATATTTTAGTACATATTTTAATAAAATTTATTACAATAAAAAGTTAAGAATTTACAACTCTATATAAATTGGTTTATTACATAATAATTGTAGTATATTATAAATTAAATTTTAATTAATTTATTACATAAGAATTATTGTTGATTACAAATTAAATTTTAATAGGACAATTAATAAGTGATTTTAGTTTAGTTTTTTCTAACTCGTTCAGAATCGATTTTATTGAATATTGAACCGAGTTGGAACAGTGATGTAGTTAATTTAGGTACATTTTAGGAAGTTTTGGATAAAATCTTTGTTTGACTTTTTATATACAAAGAAAGATGATATTTTAATGAAAATTTATACAAATTTAACTCCTTTTATTGAATAATCTCTGGTAATATTTAAATTAAAATAAAAACAGGGAGAACATAAGACTAAGTGTGGCAGCCGTCCCTTTTGAGCGGATCTAACATATTAATTCTCCGACATAGGCATTTGAATATTTTATCATATTAAATATTGTTTTTTCTTTTGGAAAAACAGGAGGCTATTACGCACTGGTGTACAATTAGTTTGTAGGTACTTTTATTTGGTTCAGTCCTCTTGTTTTTATGAAAAAATTATCGATGATCAATTCAGCTAACATGGTTGTAGTCTCTGGTTAAAATATTACATGTAACTTCTTAAAAAAAACACTGATTTTATGATTTTTTTTTTTGTATATAAGTTTCGTAGTAAATCACCGTTTCGGGCCTAACTTACATCCATCGCGCCGGCCCGCTATAATTTAGAATTTGAGTAATACCATGATGTAAGTGAAAACGTTAAAAAATGGCTTGGCGCCCGTTTGGGAACCACTTTTACGTTTTAAATTAAAGTTAAATTTTAAGTTAAAAAGTTATATATATATTTGTTTTTGTAAAATGTCTTAAAAGTAGATTTTAAGTTTAAAAAAATGATGTTCCCAAACGTTTCATTTTTATATTTTAATTTAAAATTCAAAAGTCAAAATAACAAGCAATTCTCGAACAAGCATTTAAAAGTTAAACTAATATTTTTTTTCCCAATGTAAGCTAACCCTTTTAAATCAATTTATAAGTTAAAAAAGAAATAGATTCTTTTGAAGTTTGACAATGAAGTAAATAAGTTGTTGAGTTTTGGACGGAAAAATGAAATCAAAACAATCTTCAATGACGACAAAGAATAGAACAGAAGATTTGTAAGTTTTTCATTATGATTAGTTTCTGAATTTTAAATTAAAAAAGGAAATTGAAAACTTAATATGAGTATTATCCATTTTATATCTAAATCTTAACAATTACGATTATTAAACTTGTCAAGAAAACATACAATTTGTTTTATTCAATTTTTTTTAAATCACTTGAAAAAAATTATTTAACAAATAAAGCAGTAGTACTGTAGTCGTGTCGTTTCCTCGAGTGCTTGCTTACTCGCATGGTGGTTGACATATCTCTATTTTCTGCCGGCACAATATTTGTCTGTTACTGCTCTCCCGCAGAATCAAATCACTCTCTCTCTCTCTCTCTCATCTCTCTCTCTCTCTCTCTCTATATATATATAGGTTCCTCTCCAATGGCTTCTTCTATTCGTTTAATAAATCCATTTATTACTATAGATTCTACTTCCATATGTTTACTTCTTCTTCTTCTTCAAATCCCCCATCTGTTTCATAATTTTACTAGAAATTATTATTCATGGCTCCTTCTTCTTCCTTTACTTCCATCTCATTGTTCATCCATCTCCTCAGTTTCTTCACTTTATTAGTGGTGGTGGCTCACTCTTCCACCATCGGAGTCAACTATATTTCGCCACTTCTCCAAATTCAGGACTCCGAGAGAGCTCCCCCTTCCGTCCAACTCGCCGCCGCTCGTGGCGTCCTCAACCGTCTCCTTCCTTCTCACTCTTCCAGCTTCGGGTTTCAGATCATCTCCAAGGTACTTGCCCTTTCTCACTTTATTGAACGCACTCATCAAATAATGTTTGTTGCAGTTTATACTTTAATCGAATTTTGTGTCATTTTTTTCTTTTTTATGTTATGGTGCTTTATATTTTCTGTTATTTTGATTAGAAATGTGTTGTGCATACCTTGCGTTTTATTTCCTTCCGCGTAATCAGTATTTTGAAAATTTATATGCAATTATGCAAATGCTTCTAGAGTGAATCAAACTTATTTATTTACTTTATGTACCAAATTTATTATTATTTTTAATTTAATTTGAGTATTCGACTCACATAATTGCATAATTTGGAGGGAGTAACTTATTTATACCATAACATGAATAATCGTGTATAACATGTCTTCAAAATATTATATGTGTCCTACATTTTTTCTATCGAAGGGAACTTAAATCGACAACATTAGAAAGACTTGATACAGAAGATGTATTAGGGAACCAGGGAATGCTACATAAAAACTCGTTCCTAATTTGGAATACCATCGTATTTTTTGCATACCTTGCAAAAAAATAAAATAAAATTGAAACTTAAAATATTTTGTCAATACAATCGTGTTTTTCCTAAATCATCTACATAATAAAGAGTCAGTTTAGAATTAACTAGACATTCAATTTTGACTTTGAAAGTGAGTCAAAATTGACTTTGAAGAAATCAACTTTTTTTAAATTTTAGTGTGTTTCTAATTATGGAGCAAAAGCAATAAAGAAACATTTTCACTCTTTGGTAACTGACAGAATTATTTGAAGCTAAGTACGGTCAGGTACATGAGGTGTAGCTTTCCCTTTCTACTGAACCTTTTATCACTTTGTCCAACGATTGTCAGTTTGTCACTCAAACTTTGCTTGCAGGTGTGTAGGAAGTGAAATTTTCAGTTGACTGAAGTGATGCATAATAATATTCCATAGTCAACTTGCTCTTAATTCACAATTTCATATATAAACCATGACAAACTCTAATATATACTTTCAATTTTACCATATAGGAACGCTGTGGTGGTGAATCATGTTTCACTATAAGCAATCATCCTTCTCCCAGTAAACAAGGCAGCCCTGAAATATTGTGTGTATATTTCCCATGGTCCTTATATTACGACATATTGGTTGCAAATATTTTTTCTCACAGTAGCTTCCTTTAGTAGTTTGCGTTAATCATTAATATAAAACCTCTGGCCTCTGGTTCAGTTGTTCCTTGTGCCTGGATATTGAACTGTTATGTTTCTATCATAACTTCTGAGTTCCATTTAGTTGATCTTTAACCAATTTTATTGATTCATCTAATCTTGGGAATTAAGTTCACAATGTATTTTCATGTTATACTAGAGAATGCAGGAAATATCATATTGTGGTCTCTTCTAGGTATTAGGTGGTGATATGAGCAAGGAAGAGTGTTACATCTAGTGCATGATCTTTGCTCGGAATTCACTCTTGCTGAATTTGATCCTTCGTATTGTCATGTTTGAAACATTGATTTTTGTATTCTTACCAAAGTGTGATATGATGTAGCATTGCCACTGAGAATATACCCTCTCAGATTTTATCAACAGCAGCCTTTTTTTAATTTCTAACTAGAATAGGTGGGTTCACCGGAGTGGAAATTTTGGCTGGCCTGCACTGGTACTTGAAGTATTGGTGTGGGGCACATACATCATGGGATAAAACTGGCGGTGTCCAATTAGCTTCAGTACCTGGTTCAGGCTCTCTCCCACGCATTCAAGATGAAATATTAATAAGGAGACCGGTCCCTTGGAATTATTACCAGAATGCAGTTACATCGAGCTGTAAGTTAAAAAATCTAATATTATTATTGCATCAAGCCTTTATAATAGGCATGTGGTTTCATCTTGAACTTATATTCTAAAAGTGTTGTCTTATTCCTTCTTTCTTTTCTTATTGGAAGATTCATTTGCTTGGTGGGACTGGGAAAGATGGGAAAAGGAGATTGACTGGATGGCTCTCCAAGGTATCAATTTACCATTAGCATTCACTGGGCAAGAGGCTATTTGGCAGAAAGTTTTTCAGGTCTTCATTTCGTTCGTAGTTTTTTCCCTGCTTTCCACTATGGACATTAGCTCATAGGCTTCATTCTTTTATACAAGCTAGATTTATATTCTTCCCAGAGACAATTTTTTTATCGAATGATACAGCCTTAGTTGGTGCAATTGTGCTTTTTGTGCTAGCAGTTCTCTTATACGTCGAAAAAATGCACTGCACATTTCTTTGTCAACTCATTATCCTTTTGGCATATTCTAGAACTTTCAGATGAAACCTGAACTAATCTTTCATACTAATTCAAGATTATTTATAGTCACTATATGTCTATATCTGCGTTCCTTGTGATGCACTAAGAACAACCGCCAAAAAGGTTGAGACTGTATACAAGCAGCAGACGTAAGTCCACTGCCATACCCTGGTCAATGTTCTGTTAAAGCCTTTGAGCTTCAACCAACCTTGCTATATAATAATAATAATAATAATAATAATAATAATAATAATAATAATAACCTGTCAATAATTACAACCAAGGAGAAATTTATTTTTTAAACTGTAGGTTAATGATCTTTTTAGTTATTATTAATTTGTTGTAAGTTGGTGCACGTGCACACACATTTGTGATTTCCATCTTCATGATTATTTCATACAGTTGTTATTCCAACTTTGATTTCATTTTCAGTTCGAAGATGCTCTACTTGGTTTATCATGCAGATTGTAATAATCTATGAAATTTTATCCGTTGTTCATGTATCTTTTAAAGAACAACTTTTAATCTTTGACAAGTGCTTGTTCATCCTTCGGCAGGATTTCAACATTAGCAGTTCTGATTTGAACGATTTCTTTGGAGGGCCAGCTTTCCTCGCATGGTCACGCATGGGGAACTTACACAGGTTCGCATCTAGTCTTTGAAACTCTCTCTTGTATACTTTAATAAGATTACTTGCTTTTGGATTTGGGAAAAGTAATATTAGTATATATTACCACCCTAGATAACTTAGTTGTACGTTATAGAATACCATTAAATGTCTATAATAGAGGGGAAACGCTCTCCTATGCACTCATTATTTCTCCCAAGTAATCCTTCCCTCTACAAGGGAATCAGCTCTCTACACAACTTCTCATTTGATTTTCAAATGTCTATTAAAATCTCCACGAACATTGTTGTGCCAAAGCTGTTATGCTGAAATGCTTCTGAACATGAAAATGTTCATACAAACTTTATAATTTGTTGGTTGTTCATTCTATAGGCAATCCCCATTTCACTACTCCTGTTAAACTTCGTGCAAATTGATTATGAACCTTCCATTTAAGATTGCCTTCGATCTTTAAGAAATAGACTTAGTATTACATGAAGGATTGTATCTGACAATAGCAACTGTCTTTTTGTTGGCTGAGAATTCAGCACATTTTCCTACTTTTTACATCTAACTGCCCTATCGTATCTGTAGATGGGGTGGTCCACTACCGCAAAGCTGGTTAGACCAGCAGCTTATAATGCAGAAGAAAATTCTTGCGCGAATGTATGAGCTTGGCATGACTCCAGGTACCATATTTCACTAAAAGAATTCATTTACACATTTTTCAATCATTTGCTTTTGACAAGTAGCTTTATTCTCTGTACTTATAATTGTAAAGCAAGAATCTATAATTATGCACAGACCTGGATTAGAAAATTGTTAAAAAGCAAGGAATCGCATGCTTAAGGATGCTAGAAACAAAATGACTTAGCGAGGGTGCCATAAACAACAAACAGAATTATTTAACATTCACAACCCTCAAAGTGTCAGTAAAGCAAGCAGCAGAATATTCATCCCCAATTTCCAGTTCAGAAGAACTTCATAAGATACAATTATTAGTTCCTTTTTCAGTTTTGAGTGGTTAATGGCATGCATTTTTGTTCTCTACGAAGATATTTGGGTTCAAGATACTCTGTTCTCCTTTTTATCTCCTGTCCCTTTAGTAGCTCTTATCCAAACACAATACTTCCATTTTTTGAGTTTTATATTTGGCTCAATTTCTTGGATATTTCATTCATTGCAGCGCATTTTAAATGTCAGCTACTCAGCTAGGTGGAGAAATTTCCTTAAGAAATCCATTTACTAGGCTTTCTGTAGAATGAATCAGCATATTCTAGCTTATTATATGTGGAAGACAAACGTTTTCCTTGATAACAAATTTCTGTGTAGTCTTTCTAGTCACATGTTTCTGGGTATAAGCCTCACTAATTATTTCTGTATGTCTGTCTTAGATCTATATGTAAGAGAGTGAAATCTCATCTTCTCATCTGTCTATTTATTCTGATGGCTTGGCACTTCTTTTTGTTTTTGTTTGGCTTGTTGGATGAGTGTTCATTGATTGCTTTTTCTTAACTAAGGTTTCTCTTATGCACAGTTAGGAGAAAAGAATGATATGTTGATATGTGCTTGCTTTTCCAATTTGTCATAGTTTGAATTGGGAGAAATGTAAGAATAGTATTGGACAAAATCATCTTACTTTGGGTAGTATGTCTTTTTTCACTTCTATGTTGGTCTCATGAATTTTGGACTTTGAGGACTTTGTTAGACTTTCATGGGGATTGGTGGGTGTTACTAATACCTACTATTTGTTACTCTTGAAGAACTTCTTGTCCAACACGTGCATTATATTTTCTTGTGTTTCTACGATTGAATCTTCTTCCTTATATCTAAAAATAATAACACTACAATTGCTTTTGGTAATGTTTCAATTCATGTCCCAGTGCTTCCGGCCTTTTCTGGAAATGTTCCTGCAGCATTAAAAACTGTATTTCCGTCTGCGAATATAGCACGTTTAGGAAATTGGTAAGTCTTTCCTTCTGATATTGCTTATCTAATACAATACTCATCCTATATGTTTCAGTTTGATACATAATATTGAAAAGCAGACAAAATTGTACAGTTTCTAACAAAGCAAAAGTTTTTGATTACTGGATCAGGATCCAGCTCTTCATAAATATGCTCAGAGATTCATATGTATACGTATGTTATCATTATCCAAGTAATTAGTTACTTCAATAATGTAGTTTTCTGAGTTGTGCTTCTTTGTCTGCTGCTGATGGTGGAAATTATATTTTATGCCTTGACTGCAGTTGGTGGAACTTATATTACATGCCTTGGATAGAAAATTATATAAGGTTTTGAAATATTGCAATATGCTGTATTAATCTCCAATCCAATAGTTAGACGTCATAAGTTTGCTTCTTGGTCTTGACCTGGATTGTTGAGGAATTGTTGAGATGGGACAAAAGAACTATTAGGTCTTATTTTTATATTTGAAAGTACTATTAAAAGTTCTCTTGAAATCTTTAACAAGGATTTAGCAATATTTTGTTACACGAAATATTTCCTTGTTCATATGTGTTAGTGCAGAAAAATATAGACAACAAAGCGGAAGCATAAAAATAGCAATTTAAAATTTTTCTGCAATCCCAGGAATCACCTTATACAATATTATTAATTAAGGAAGGATTAAAATCATACCGTTATAAATTCGATGACGTTGATGTAGAATCTTTACGCACGAATTAACACCGCAATCTTTATCTTTCACGCTCCAGTCGATCCCCTTGATCCGTCTTGCAATTTATTCCACGTTCTTGATTGTTCCACTGGATCTAACGTTTACTACTCAAGTGTGTAGTACTCTAAAGGTGATCCACCAGAGAATTTTGATTATGAAGAATATTGGATTTCTCTCACAATATTTTGGTGACAAATATTATGGAGGCTACTAATTATTATTTCAGTTGGGGTTAAATCTATTATAAGTCTCCTTATATAGACAACCCCTAAACTAATTCCTAAACCATTTAGGAATTGGATTCTTTATTAAATAATAATAAAACTCCATTATCTAATTCCTAAACCATTTAGAAATTGGTTTCTTTATTATTAAATAATAATACCACTTTCTAATCTAATTCCTAGACTACTTAGGAATTGGATTATTTATTAAATAATAATAATATAAGAATAATTCTTATTTATTTATAATTAGTATTTCTAAAATACTAAATTATAAATATTAAGCCATTTAATTTATTCCACCATGGTATAAATTAAATTACTTAATTATTATTATTTCCCAATATCTTCATAATTTATTATTTCCCTTTTATGGTGTGACCCTTTAGGTTCAATATTAAGCCGGTTGTAGAAATAAATTAAATTAGAACTATTCTAATTTTATTTATACAAATTAAACACTTTAATTCATTAAATATAATTAATTATATTAATTATACTTATTCTACATCATGAGGGATACCTCTCAGCATATCATGACTATCCGGATAATATGAAATCAACGTTTAATCACAAAAAACCTATTCAGTGAATAGTTACCATACAATTCAATCCTTCTACCACACAATGTCCCGATTAAATATAAGACATGGAATTACTGTCAAGTCTTATTTTATTTAATCATATGCATTCCGATTCATAGATTCACAACTCAATATAATGTCAATTAGAAACACATTCTAATTATCATTTCATTCTGGCCAGAGATTCCCGAGTTGTCACTAATGGAATCGCATAGGACATTCTCTCCCTTTACTGGAAGCGGTAGATCCTTTGTTGATCATTCACTTATCTCCATGTACACTTTATTATACCCGAACATACACTTATATACACTGCTTGAGTTAAGATATATGACAAAGTATAATTTAGTGTACACAAAATAACCGCAACGATCTCAAGTCTAAGGATCACTTGTACAACTATCACTAGATGAACTCCTATTGACAATCAGGTAAAACTCCATTAGGTGTTCATTTAAGCGAGTCACGTTCAGTGAACTTATTCTCTAATAAGCACCTACTTACTTTCTTTAATGTCGTCACACAAATGATTATCAGATCAATCATCCTCTTGTTAAGAGCAAGCACAGTATATACTAATCTTTCCGGATTCACTAACACCCTTATTAGTGATCCTATGATTAGGAATATTTTTAGTTTCGAGTTAACATATTTTAGATCTCATTAGCATGATCTCATCATGATCCTAAAATATAACTCTAAACTATGGGTTAATATATTTAACAACTTAAACATATAAATAAACGCCTTTGAATAAATAATTCTTTTATTAATAAATGAATAAGATTACAAAATAAATGTTTCATCACGTCTAACGTGATTGGCTTGAGGGCATATTACTTTCAATATGGGCATCTAACACAACCAAAGCAAACTGTAACTATTTTCTCCATTTCTATTTGGGAGCAACTATCATAACTAAAGGTACTTTGTTTCATCTAAGGCATACTTTACCAGGAAGTTTTGATACTGTATTTATAACTACCCTGTCAACTCTCATGTCTTAGCAAAATGTTTAATGATTTTTGAGGTCAACATTCTAATCCATTTAATCCTGTTTTGGCTGATTTGATCATGTCCGATTTAAGCGAGAATGTCATTTTTTATCCTTCTTAAGGTTTACTGTTAGGAGTGACCCTAGATGGTGCTGCACTTATCTTCTTGATGCAACTGATCCTCTGTTCATTGAAATTGGAAAAGCATTTATCAGGCAACAATTGAAAGGTGAGTTTTCAAAGTAATTTTTCGGTTGACTTAAAATTTAACTAGGTATGCATGCAGCAGTTTTGTTCTGTAACATTAATGGTTTATCCTGTCCTTTGATACTTGACTTACCTCTTTGTTCAGAATATGGACGGAGTGCCCACATATACAACTGGTAATTTTTTTTCTTTCCCTCCTTTCAAGTCTTAAACATAATTCTATTTTTATATTTCTACAGTGAACATGTAATATCATTTGTTAAATTTTGGGGTAAATTTATTGTCTGGTTAATGGAAGACCAAGTTGATGACTTGATGTCTTTCTCTTATGGTTCAATCACTAATCTTCAATAGTTCATATGGGAGTAACCATATTGATTATCAACGTTGCATCTAACAATGAGAATACATATGTTTGAAATAGTCAGCAGAAAAAGAAAGGCTTTTTGTTTCTCTGTCATTGATGACATTCCATTGCTGCAAAGGCCAAATTATTGACACCGAAAATTGCTGTTTCTAGTTTACTATAAAGGTCATGATTTAGAGATTTGTTGCTAGTAGCATCTATCCCTCAAAAGATTATCTATTCCAATTATGCTTACAAGATTACAAAAAACCCCTCCTTTTAATTCGTGATCCACCCATGACTTCATGCAATTTCTAGTCATTTCGACGTGTTCAATGTTTCAGACTTTTGAGGATCATATGTCCCTGTTACAGTTAACTTTCTTTCTTGATTTTCTGTGCCAGCCTCCAACTTGGAAAACAATTTATATTAAGCAGTATCTGCCACTTATTTGTGCGTGTGTGTAATACTTTGTCGACTTCTTTTTCTAGAAGCACTATTTGTGAATTGAATTGTAAAACATTTAATTATTAGCTGAATCTGCAGTGATACCTTTGATGAGAACACTCCTCTTGTTGATGATCCCGAGTACATCTCTTCACTAGGTGCTGCAATTTTTAAAGGAATGCAAAGTGGAGATGGTCATGCTGTTTGGTTAATGCAGGTGAATATGCAAAGTACTTACTACTCATCAGGTTCTGATGAATATTAATGTTATGACAAAATATGGAAATCATATATCAAGGAACAATACTCCATATAATTAAAAGAAAACAAGGATTAACATGAAGACCCGAAATCGGACGCAGGTAAGCTAAACAACAATTCATTGATAATAATTGGAGAAAACAAAAGATTCAGTGATAGCACAAAAGCTTTAATCCTCGTATCAGACACATCCTAACATTCTTGTGTATTCAGAGAGAATACTTGATGTGGTGCTCAAACTCCGAGACAGCTTAAACAAATCCTTTGTGCTCTATTTATAGCCCTGGGATACAACAAATCTAAATACAACATGAAATAAGTAAATATGAGTACCCTAAACCAAATCTAAATTTGAAACTCCATACGTAAATTTTAATGCATATAAGAAAAGGTCCCAGTACATTTTCTAACAATTAATCATTGATGACAAGTATATAATAACAATATTTTTAACTAATTTTAACAGGGAGTTTATTTACACTTTTGTTTTCTAACTACCCAAGCATTTCGATGTATATAGACATTTTTCTTAATTTTTAAAACTAATACCTACCACCTTAGTTTATTTTTACATTGCTTTACTTACTTTCTAACTGATTTACTTTTAATTATACAGGGATGGCTTTTTAATTATGATCCATTTTGGAGGCCTCCTCAAATGAAGGTTATATCGTAATATTTTTAAATTTGTTCTTTTGTGTATCTTGTCAACCTATAAACATGCGTTATACAATCATGTATTCATATTAAGTTCCTTCATTTGTGCTTGGTTCCACTTGATTCTGATTGTTTTGGATCTATTCTCTCTGTCCTTTAGCCTATAGGGGCCACACGGTTCACACCCACTTTGGTTGTAACAGCAACTTTATCTGAGTGATATGGTCTGTGGGCTTTCCTTCTGTAAGAACTAGCTTCTGGGAATGGATTCTTCTAACATTCATTGTTGTTTTATATTGGATTCATTTATGAGGTTTTGGGAGATCATAACCATTATTATTCACTTTGTCTAACTTGCTGTCTTTGGTTTTGTCCATTTAGGGATTTTTATGAATATATCATTCTTCTGTTGCAATTGAATATGTTACTTTTTCAGGCACTTCTCCATTCTGTTCCAGTTGGGAAAATGGTTGTCCTCGATCTCTTTGCTGAAGTGAATCCCATATGGGCTACTTCGGAGCAGTTTTATGGAGTTCCTTACATATGGAAAGTGAATTTTGTTTCCTTTTTAAGTAGTTGATTAGTTTTGGGTACTTAGCTAGTTAATTTAACAATTGCACTATTGTATGCATGTTTAAGGAGTATTACTACACCAGTCAGCTGAGATATATATTAAATTTTGTGCATATTTTGAAAATAGAAGATTGCTATTTATTTATTCTTTATATTTTCTACCTGAATTTTGTTTATTGTAGTATGAAATCCAGAATTTCTGATTTCAAGCATGTTGTGCATGTACAATGGCATTTTATTTTAAAATACATGCATTCAGACTATTTTCTAAGTTTTGACATTGACGAGATGCTAAAGTCACACAGCATTGAGTAGGTTGTCTTTTATCCTAAAGCCAACCTTACATCCCTTCCAAACTTTAGACCTCACTTTAGTTGAGGAGAGGTTATATCGCCGGAGTTCAAAATCTTGATATTAAAATGTGAGTTTTAAGAGGTGCTTGAATCAATATCAGTAATGTCGTGAGTCCTATTAAGCCCAGTACTGAAGGGATGAATATGATAGTCAACAGGGACGGGGATACATAAAACAACATAAATTGAAACCTTTGTTAAATTTTTCTGTTTCCTGTTATTCCGTTTGTTCTGAGTCAATTGGTTTGCTTCTCAGGTGTATGCTTCACAACTTTGCTGCAAATATTGAGATGTATGGGGTTTTGGACGCTGTAGTATCTGGACCTGTTGAAGCTCGTATGAGTGAAAATTCAACAATGGCAAGTCTATCAACCCTTACTTTTTTTAAGGCTACCTTAGCAATATTTTTTTGTTAAATACTACATCCTACATATTATGAGGGTGAGAGCTCTTCTTTTTAAATTATTAAAGTAAAGAGTTCATTTATACTTTTATTTTTTGTTTTTTTTCGAAAACCTTATTTACTTGTCTTTTTGAGGTGATATTAATGTGGCATACTTCGCTGTTTTAACCTTAGTTTAGCTACAGCTTCCAAGGCTCTAGCTAATTGTCCACCCTTTCCACGAATGATTTTTATGCTACATATGCAATGCCTAAGGGCATATTGGCTGAACTATATTTTTCTTTTGATCAATCAAAATCCCTTCCCAAACTGTACAAGCTTCTTCGAAAGCATGTGACTTTCTGGATGTATATGATTTGCAATAGGACACACTTACATGTAATCTATTTAGAACATTATTTTGGTATCAAACTTGAAAGACTTAAATAATGGAATCACATTATGTCAAAGGTGTACTCCATAATATGCAAACCTTAGCCTGAGGAATATCTTATGTTGCATTGGCACAAAGCACGGCAGTAGGTAATATTGGTTAAAACAATCATTGTGTAACCCTGTTGATTGAATAGTCTTTCTTGCTTTAGGTCCCCGGTGTCAAAAGGGTGTCTTTCCAGTCGCCAATAACTCAGAGCACTTGACTCTTGTCCCACTTGTGTAATATTGAGTCTTAATTATCTGCCTTAACTTCATTTCAAGCTTAGCTAATTTTTTATCTAAATATATAGCCTCTGGAACTTATCTATATGTTTATGAATTTTGAATATAGAGATGTATCATGTATGAGTATATAATAGATTTACCACTTATGTGTATATTAACTCAATTCAAGGCCTCTTCATCCCAAACCAAGTGGAGTAGGAAATAGCTGTTAGTTCATTTACAGGAGGGAAATTGTATATATAAAATCAGTTCATGATTGTTTGTGCCACCTTTGGAGACATATTCCCAGTGAAAGGTGGTAAGCGTAAAATATGTGGATTCTCTCTTTCCATCCAAGCAAACAATTTCATACGCACTGGTGCAATTTGTCAGCGCAAAAACCTTTACATGATGGCCGACTGACCTTTGTCTTTTCACATTTGTATTCTTCTCTTTTTCAATAACTGCGTAATGTTCATTCAGTTCATGATATCACAGGTTGGCGTTGGAATGTCAATGGAAGGTATTGAACAGAATCCAGTTGTTTATGATCTTATGTCTGAGATGGCATTTCGTAATAAGACGATTGATGTCAAGGTACATATCCTAGGCTTCTTTCTTTATCCCCTAAAATGTTTAGATTATGCCCCTCCTTAGATGTTAGAAAGTTAGAAGTGTAGTATTACAGTTTTCTGAAGATATTTTGGTTAAAGCACCATATTGTTCGGGTGGATTCTATAGCTTTGTCATGGATTACTATTATAAGACTAGTATATAATATGTCTTATATTATGTCTCTGTCCAACTTGCTTCTTGTAAATTTGGTTGTGTTCACAAAAATATTGTTACACTGATAAATCATAAAGACAACACTTGGGGCCACTATGTTAGTTTCAGTTTGGAGGGAGGGAAAGTTGGAAATATCCCTTCAGAGCATTAGCTAAGGATCTTCAACCTTTCCTTTCCTTCACTCCTTTGCACGAATTGCAAATTCATGTGATTCCTGCAAATAGCATGGGAGAAAGAGAGTGTTCATGCCATTCATGACCAATGAATGGTGTTTCTACTCGAGCCCATTTAATTGTAAATGACTCTTTTTGAGCCATCTTAATATAATAGTAATTGCACTCTGAGATATTCATGGCACTGTTATGTCTTGCTCTAAATGAAGTTGCAGCCTTGAATGACAGTATTCAGTTTTGGCGTCTCCATGATTTATCTGAGCTTTATTTGTATGGTAGCAGTACAAAACTATTAAAAAAGTGTTCCATAAATGTGGTCTAAAACTAATTTTCCTTATTTCCTCAGACATGGATTAGCCTTTATCCAACAAGACGCTATGGGAGATTTGTCCAATCAATGCAAGATGCCTGGGATATACTATATCATACAATTTACAATTGTACAGATGGTGCTTTTGTAAGTATTCTAATTCTTGAGTCCAGCATTCGGATCTTTTGGTTTTCCTTTGCTCTCGATTTTTTTCTCTTTTAGTCAATACCTCATATCAAATGAAGTTGCAAACTAATTGTTCACGAAAAAATCTCAGTTCGATCAAAATTGTTTAACAAGCCGAGCTGGAACAAGATTTTTAGATATGAGCTTGCAAAGCTCAACTTCAACTTGAGTTGTTAACATGAGCTCGGTGTCACGGCCTTAGAATTTTCCCTCTTCTAAGTTCCAACCGTGCCGGCCTCTAGCGCTCGTCACCCCTTATGATCTACTAGAGCAGCCTTACCAACAAGCTTTTAACCAAAGCTTAAGAAATGAAAGCACACCAAAGTGTTAAAAGAACTTTTATTGAGAGAACAAGGAAGTATACAATGCTTTGAGAGCTATAGAATTCGTGGGACTTAGCTACTTGCTCTTGGTTTCCTTTCTAGATCTTGGATCCTTGATTTCTTGGTTGGTTACAAATGAGGGAGGCTCCCCCTATTTATAGGTCTCACCTCCTCTTAGGAAGTTTCTAGATAATCTACTTTAAGGAACATTCTAGACCTACTATTTACATGTTGTTTCTAGAATGTTCTATACAAGTATCCTATACAAATCTTTCTATAGTTCTAGATTCTTCTGGAGACTTCCACACAGCTTCAGAACCTTCTAGATACTTCTACATACTTCTAGAATATTCTACATAGTTCTAGAATATTCTAGATAGTCCCTCATGGTTCTAGACCTTTCTAGAATGTTCTAGTCCTCTCTAGAAAGTTCTAAACCCTTCTAGAACATTCTAGATTCTTCTAGAAAGTTCTAGACCATTCCAGAACGTTCTAGTCTCCTCCCGAGTGTTCTGGAATGTTCCGCAACAAAATTAGGCATGGTTGGAGCCAATTTTTCTACATCTTTAAGCGGGGCGTGACATCGGGCTTGGCAAGCTGCAGCTCAGCTGGGATGAGCTTGTTTACAGCACGACCAACTGATGTTGGTGCCTCCCCCACCAAGACAAAACTAAAATAAAAGAAAAGTTAAATCAAAAAAGAACATAAAAGGTTGCAAAAGTATTCAACTCTTGGGCACAGACATTGTCATTTCACTTGTCATATTGCTATTATTAGTTACACCAAGGCAGATGCTGTTTGATGCATTGAATAGGGATTTTTTAGCAAAAAGTAAATATAAAATTATTAATACATTTCTTTTGTCTTACTGAATCAGGATAAAAACAGGGACGTAATTGTAGCATTCCCAGATGTTGACCCATCCTTTATTTCAATACCCCATATGTCTGCACTTGGGCATCAGAACTACAGAATACCAGTATCAAGGAAAGAATTTCTAAGAGAAACAAGTGATTCCTTTGATCAACCTCATCTCTGGTATTCAACTTCAGAAGTGATACATGCACTAGAACTGTTCATTGAAAGTGGAGCTGAACTATCAGGAAGTAACACCTATAGGTACGTTGGCCAGTCTACAATTTTGATCACCTGGTATATCTAGGATTAGCTATTTGAGTTTCTTTAACTATCTTCTAAGACCTCCATTTTGTAATCCTTTCCGTATCAACTTATTTGGCATCCTAGATACGACCTTGTTGACCTGACAAGACAAGCTTTGGCAAAGTATGCAAACCAACTGTTCCTTGAAGTCATAGAAGCTTATAAATTGAAAGATGCACACACACTCATTCGTCACAGCCAGAAGTTTCTTGAACTTGTAGATGATATCGACACACTTTTAGCCTGTCATGAAGGATTTCTACTGGGACCATGGTTAGAGAATGCAAAAAAACTAGCTCAAGACACAGAGCAAGAAAAACAGGTAAGAAGCCCCCTCAAACAATCAAAACTTGTACGTGACTGAATTTGCAATTGGACAGTCATTGACATTTACCAAATTTACAGTTTGAATGGAATGCAAGAACTCAAATAACAATGTGGTTTGACAACACTGAGGACGAAGCTAGTCTGCTTCGTGACTACGGTATGTAGAATGCTTAAGATACACAATCCTATATAATCTGCATTCAACATTTATTGCTCCGAAAATTAATTTATTTTTTTTTAGCCAAAGGATGACAACATGCATTTGTCATACATTCTCTTGTATATGTTATCTGTTAATTTTCTATGTTGCTTTTTGGTAGGAAACAAGTATTGGAGCGGACTTTTACGAGAATATTATGGGCCAAGAGCAGCAATTTATTTCAAATATTTGAAAGAGAGTTTGCAGAAGGGAGATGGTTTTGGTTTAAGAAGATGGAGGGGGGAATGGGTGAAGCTTACAAATGATTGGCAGAAGAGTCGAAATCTTTTCTCTGTAAAAGGTGTCGGCGATGCCCTTGAGACATCTCAGTGGCTTTACAACAAGTACCTTCGAGATTCTGAGACATACTTATTTGATCACTAACTAAAACTGTCATTCTGCAATGAAGTTGGAGTCATGAAACCATTTGAATTGGTGCATAAGTCAATTATTTCAAAACGATGTTGAATGCAAACAAGTCCAATTCTCTATTAATACCTGTTTCTTTGTTTCTACTTTTCTGTTAACATCTAATGGAGCGAAGACCGATGGTGCTCCCTGCCCTCGCCACTAAATTACTCCCATCCCCCGGTATTTCAACACATCCGATGGAGTGTTGGATACTCCATTTTTATAATTATAAAAAATAAGAAAAAACAAAGTATGTTGAATATATTATTATTTTAAAATGATGTTACACATGCCAAACAATATAAAGAATTGCACTCGAAATACAGTTGGATTTAGCAGGGGAGAAAAAAGAAAAGGAAGAAACATTTAAACATAAGTTGTGAATAGTGGGTTTATATGTAGTATTTCTTTAGTGACGTGCGGAGGAGCCACCTGTTTAAAAGACACCCGCATGGCAGCATCCAATTTCTAACAGAATGTTCCGCTGTTATGAATATATGAATATTGAAGTTTTGAACACGATAGAACTCTTATTAATAATATCTTTAACGGTGGATAAGACAGAAGATTGCACCAAAAGTGGTGTTTATTGACACGTATTTTCTCTAATCTAAACAAATAGTGTATTACGGTGATGGTATATACATTCTGTGAAACTAAAAGTGGTCCTACCAACGAGCGCTGTTTGGGTGGACGGGTCTTAGCACACCATTGTTCCGATTAATTATTCCTTTTAATTAAAGTTTTTTTTTTTACCTTTATACTTTTCAAAGAAAATAATCGATTATGTTTCATCTAATCTAATCTAATTTAATAATAGATTATGTTTCATCTAATCTAATTTAATTTAAGACGTCTATTGAATGAGACTACATAAAGTAGTTATTTAAGAAGTACACTTTATTTATCGACGAAATTTCTGTTATAACTAATCAAATTTTCGCATATTAGATTTGTTCTCCAATTATTGAACAAGGGAGTATTCTTAATAACTGAAATTAACTCACAATCTCAATTTATAGAATATAAATCTATTTTCTTTATAATTTATAAAAATGCACCCTCTTTAAATCAGATAGACTCCACTCTTTCTATCGCAATTATTAATTAAAGACTACTCGGTATAAAAATAATTGAAGAAAAAAGAATCCAGAAACATATATTATAAGAGCGAGCTGAGGAAGATTCGCGAAGGCAGTTAGCGTGTGTCCGTTGATTGTATCACTTCACACGGTTGGACAATGGTTTTATATTTATGCATGAATAAATAAATAAATAAATTATATGGAACGAACATACAAGTAAGAAATATGGTGCGGTGGTTCATTCCACGTGTGTTGGTTCGATCAAAGATTCCACATCAGCCGCTCGATCTCCTCTACGTTTTTCACATTGTTGTTGAGATAAATAAATACTCCCTCCAAAAAAAATTATATTTTAAAAAATATTTATTTTAAAAAAAAGTTACATTTAATTTTTTTTAATTATTTTCTTATAAATTAAAAAAATTTAAATTACAAACTTATAAATCTCATAATAACTTAAAAAGTCATAACAAATTTTATGAAAAAAATTTATTATTTATATATTTAATTTTTAATTAAAAATACAAAATTAATAGTTGTCAAAAACCAAAATATTACTTTTTTTAAAGTATTAATTTAAAAAAGTATTAGCAGTTGAAGGTTGACCATCTGCGCTACTACGTAGCTCATAGGTTACGTACTCCATCTTTGAAAATAAAATAATTTTAAATCCATATTTAATTTTTATATAACGCGTGTATAGTATATATATGGACGAGTACCAGATAAGATAAGAGAGTTGCAAAAGAAAGCCAACAGCAAAACACATACGTACACATATTTCGCACAAACAAAACATAACAAAGCAGGGCAGAGCAAAGCAAATAATATATCTGTCTTCAAGCAAATATCAGCCAAGGCGTTGTCGTAACTATATAATATATATGTCAATGGAATTGGGAAACAATTACAAGAATTCGTATGGAACATCGTGGGCGGATCAGTGGGACCCCCTGCCGGAATATCCAAGTCAACAATCGAAGACTACCACGGGGGGCGGCGGCGGCGGCATGGCAAAGAAAGTAGGAGAAGGATTGGGGAAGACGAAATCTGTGGCTTCAAATGGCGCCAAGAAAGTGAAAGAAGGCACCTCTGTTGGCCTTCAGTGGATAAAAGACAAGTACCGCAAGACCACCCACAAACATTAATTCATTCATTACTACGCTAGCTACTTAATTAATTAGTCTTAATTTTATATATATATATATATATATATATATATATATATAATTGTATAATTAAGACGAATTAATTAATTGGTGAGTACTGCAAGTTTTGTAAATCTGTACGTCCTAGGCTTAATATATGTATGCAGTTGTATGTAATTGCATATTTGCATATATGGTTTTGTAGTCCATACCCTTCGTTTGTTCTTTTAGACATATCTTTCTCCTTTTCTTTTTTGGTTCTTTGTTTTTTTCTTTTTTTCAATCTTTGAGATATATGTAGTTGTGTGGGAATGCATGGTTTGATGTTCTACATGTTTGTAGTTCCCACGACAGACTTGTGTGATAATTATTTAATTATTTAATTATTTTCTTTGAGTTAGTTATTGTAAGGTGATCTTAATTACGTCGGTTTTAGAAGTGCATCAAAATATATATATATATACATATCCAGAAGTTTTCATTAATCTCCAATATTGATATTAATATAATAGTTCCACAAGGCATCAATATCTCTTCCTAATTGTTCCTTCCCGAAAGATTTGTAGTATCTTTTAACCAATAAATCTATGCACATAAATAAATTTATACATGAAATTTATTAATTAATGAAAATTTGATGTATTTATATATTTATTACTCTCTTTTTTTCATGTTTTTATACATTTTCGTGAGTTTTTTCTTGTAAAATAGTGTGTAAGTATTTATTTTCTTTAATAATTATACGAAGAAGTTATGTGTGCATATATACAGTGGCAAAGCCAGAATTTATAAGTAGGGTGGACTGAAAATATTAACAAGAAATTTTAATCGCATAATAATATATTAATTTTAATCATTAAAATTAAAAGACCAGACCAAATTTTAATATCAAATAAGATTAAGTAGGCTAAATTGTATTTCTCGTAATTATAGGTAAATTTGTGCTTGAATTAGATTCGGGAGAATACAAGACAGATTTTTTGGTTATATGAAACAAGGTTACAAAAACAAGTAATAGTGATACAAAAAAAATTCCTTCCATTCTAAACACGCGGGGAAAAAAAAGGTAATCTTCAGAATAATTTTTTTTCTACCAGAAAAAAGTTTATAATTATTTTGTTATGATGTTTAATATCTAAAGTTTGTTACTTCAATTTTTTAATCCTTATCATCACTTTGTACTCTCAAATTTTTATGGGGAGAAAAGTTTATTACTTATTAGGTAAATTTTCATCAAATATACAACTTAAAGATTTAAAAAAAACAAAACAAAAAAAAACAATGTAAATTAGATGGAGTATATTTTACAATAGTCAAGTTAGCCTTAAAAATATATATAACACTAATTATGTCTATCAACTATATAAATACTATTAATATTATAGTGAAAAAATTTACATTTTTATGGGGGGCTATAGACCACCATAAGTTGTACATAGCTATGCCCATGTATATGTATATATGTGTGTATGTAGGTATATATGCAATATTATGCATAGAGTGAGGGAAAAGATCCATTTTGCCATCCTCGATGAACTATCTACAAAATTAAAAGGGATGGGCTAACAAAATTAAAAGGGATGGACTAAATTACGCTAACATATATCTTATCTAATATCCTATTAAATTTCTTAACTATCATGTGTCTATTAAGATTTTAATTTCTTATAATTAAAAATATAATCACTTGTCAATTATAAATGGAATAAGTGCAAGAGATGGATCGTGTATCAAAGGTGACATGCCACTCTCACATCAATTGGTATGTACAATTTTTTCTATAATTAAATCTAAAATTCTATAAAGAATTTGATAATCTTTGAATAATTTGAATCTGGTAATGTTGTAAAAAGTGATGTAGACTAACCTAATCTCTCTTCAAATCTTATACAAAGTGTATTATTATAGAATTTGACATCTTATATGCGAAGTATAAAAATGACCCATCACGAAGCACAAGTCTTAATTAAAATATATGTTTAGTTTTTATGAAGACACTGTTGAATTAGGATATCAAGCTTCTTACGCTTCTCGCATCAATCAATTTTGAAATAAATTTCAATTATGAAAATTAAGTTAATTTATTATTTTGAAATAGATTTTGAGTGTTTATAAATATTGTCAAACACCTTCATGAAATACCACATCCAAACAACCCTTCGTTTTTTTAGCTTAAAGAAGTATATGTAAAGTATATACTGCGTTTATGTTACTACTATTTTTCTAATATTATGTTTTAACTATAAAATAATAATATATAATGACCCAAAAACGAGGAGGGTTATTTTGGATAATTAAGTCAATTGTTTGGCAATCTACAATCAACTAAAATATTTTTAAAATAATAATATACTAGTTTTAAAACTCATGCATAACACATGTAATTTATTATTATTGACTTGATTATAATTATTTTGTTTGAATAAATTAGTTTAATTAATAATTTATATTATAGTTAATTTATTAATTATGGTAAATCACATTGTTATTTGTTATTATCAATTTGATCATTAGTTATTTTAATTGCATAAATTTGATTAATTGCATAAATTTATTATGTTATGATTAATTTGATTGTAATTTAGTCTGCAAATTGGTTCACTTTAATTAATCTAATTCAAAAAAGTCTATTGTTAATTAATATATTCGTATAAATAGATTGATAGATAATTATTAATAGCATGTAAATGGGAGAACTTTTAATTAGTCTGATTTATGTTGAAAGAATAAATAAATAAATTAGTATGAACACGATGAGTACAATTCGTATAATTAAATAAATTAATATTAATAAATAGTAAGGCATGAAAGAAATCCATCAAGATCAAGTTTCATTTTAGACAAAGAATATACAAAAGACTGAACACAGTTGTTACAAAGAGGAAAGACACCGATTTCTTACAAATAAGAGTACCATGTTTGCCCAAAGACTATCTTCTTTAATCTTCGGAGTAATCGGTAATACTTGATCATGTTAGTCGTTTTGCTCTCCCCCAAGTTCATCTTACCAAGCAGGATTCGGGACGGTTATATTGTAGGTTCGAGCCCTACTAAGCCTACCACCTCCCGCCCAATTCAACCAGATCGCTGTGAGTATTATTGCAGATCAATCTATTAGAGAACTGAATACTCAATTAACATTAAGAACCTTTCATATCGGTGGAGTATTCATATGGGGTACTGCATGTGCGCACCCCTGAGAATTGCGTCGTTGTGCCTGGGCTATGAGGGCTAGGCTCTCAGCCACATGGATAGTTCAATGTGCTCGTCGGCACCTGACCCTGAGATGTAGATCATCCGTGGTACATTAGCTTAAAAAATTATATTAAATGTGTTATATTTTTATGAATTAATAGATTAGTATAGATAGATTTTTTTTTCTTACACCAGTTACCTTGTTATAAGGAAGTATTATTCCTACTACAAATTTCTAAAACTTGACATGTATGTAATTATTATTCGTGGATATAAGGAATTAAAAATAAAAATATATCACAAGTTTTTAAAATTTGTACTGGCTGTAGCCGAGAGCCATTATATATCTTTTTATAAAAAAATCAAATAAAATTTTTATTCAAAATCTGTTAAATAGGTGTTTAAATTAATTTTATAGTCGTTCCAATTCGGTTTGTTCTAACTCAGGTTCAATATTCAATAAAATCAATCATGAACCAATTATGAAAAGCTAAATCAAAATTTTATTTCTAAAAAATTTTCAATTTTATTTTAAATTGGTTCAATATCACTTATTATTTTTTTAATCAAAATTTAATTTGTAATCAATTATAATTCTTATATAATAAAAATAAACTTTTTAGAGTTTAAAAAAACTTAACTTTTTAATGTAATAAAATTTTATTGAAACTTTTACTAAAATAATGATAATGAATATTTATACAACTTGTAAATAATTTAAATTTTAAAATTAATTTATATAAATATATAATTATAAAAAATAAAACACGTGTTAATAATTAGTTTTTTTAATAATACAAAGTGGAAATAATTAGATTTGCCGATTATGCGGTCACTAGCTATTATGAATTACAGAATTAACTTTTAGATCGCCAAAAACCAAAAAAAAAATCATCCATAAGCGCGGACGCGCCGCAAAATTGCATTTTGAATTGAAAGGACTTCTTAAACTCCCCCACATTCCACTGTGTGAACGACCGCAGACATAGGTCCTCAGATCGAACTTCATTCCAACTAAAATCAAAGATTGCTTGATGATGGTGAGCACAAAGGAGAATTGCAGAAACGAGCTCCGAATTGCAATCCGTCATCTCAGCGATCGCTGCCTCTACTCTGCCTCCAAATGGTACTCTTTTCCATAACCCTAATAATCTAATCCACTTACATTGTTCAATTTTTTGAATCTCGAATTGAATTGGGTATTTTGGTTCTGTTTTGCAGGGCAGCAGAACAGTTGATGGGTATCGAGATTGACCCTTCAAAGTGCACTCCTTCTCACACTAGATTCCAACGAGGAAGCTCCAGCATTCGCCGTCGGTACCGGACCAATGAGTCATCTTCCACGCCGGCCGCCGGAGTTTCATATGTCTCTACTCCGGTGCCGGACGAAGACGATGAAGCCATAGACAATGATTTTTACCTTCTGGCTAAATCTTATTTCGATTGCCGGGAGTACAGGCGTGCTGCTCATGTGCTCCGGGACCAGACAGGCAAGAAAGCAATTTTCTTGCGCTGTTATGCTCTTTACTTGGTTTGTTTCTACTCTAATCTCCTTTTGATTATATTGGTATGAGCTAGCTAATTCTTAAATACCTTAGGAAAGGTCGAAATTTTTCCTGTTTAGTATTGTTTACGTATTATGCTTTTGAGGGGATTGCTAGCGGTGAGATAACAGAACGCATAATGAGAAGTTTTCCTTTCCCTTACTTTTTGGTGAGATACACAATATTCAAATTTCTGCTCAACTAAATGTTAAGTTATTAAATGTGTGCGCAATTTAATGTCAACGAATTAAGCAATTAAAATGCTGATTAATACCGATTTATATATGTTTAAGTCATTTATGATTTCAATCTTAAATTTCCAAAGGTGTAGGTACGATAAAATTCAGCGTCTCTTTTGATATGACATCAATGCCCTTTTTACTTCTAGTGTTGGTAATTACGCCTTTCAAATTCTATAGTGTAATTTTAGGTGTTCCATTAAAATCATAAAAAGATGAAATATGTGGCGGATAAATCTCCCTTGTAAATTTTAATTTTTCACATATGCTTTTCAATACTTTTTATTGATTTGTTGAAAATGTTAGCTTGCTCAACATTTTCAGGGGTGGTCATTGTCAAAATGTTAGAAACATAGAATTATGGCATAACTGTTTCTCATTTTCAGCACTTCCCTTTTTTCCTCTATAAAGAACCTTCCTCTACCGACTAATGAAATATTGTCCAGGAGGCCTTTACCCATCTAACCATGTCTATGATGTGCTGCTTGTGAACTTGCTGAAATCCATCAGCAAATACAATATACATCATAGAGCAAGGCTTTATGTGTGAATATCTGGACCGTGTAGAGAAATGTCAATCGAGCCAATTCAAGCTACAGAACTTGTCACTGCAGCATTGAAGAAAATCGTGAAGCATTAACTCAAACTCAAACAATATAACCTCTATCTCTATATTTGAGAATGAAAGAATGCTATCACCTTCCACGTGCTCATGCATATGCTTGCATTTTCTGAATACAAATCACTGCTTCCATCCATTTTAAAGTCCCTTGTGGACAGTTATCATTTTGTCCACTCTCTAGTCCAAACAGCTCCCTTAGTTGCTATGATACCATTTCAAGACACCTCTAATGGACATTATTAATTCGTACCTGGCTAAAGCTGCAAAATTGGTATTAGATAATAAATTATCTTTCATACTAAGAATTTTATCATGTATATTCTACTTTAAGTAATAGTCACTCTTGGAAATTTGGTTTTGTATGAAAAACATCAATTACGCACAATCACTTAGATATGGTAATACATATGCACTTGTCTTTATGTCTGTCTAATTAAAATTTAAAATGGAACTCCACACTTTGTCTTGAGTGGAATGCACCATACCAATGAAAAATCCACCAATATCCTCCCAAAATGTTGTCTACAAGTTATTAACCAGTATTAATTTGGCCTCCATTTACCTTCTCAAGGTTTCTGTGATACCTTAAAAACTTTTTAAGCAAGCATCTGGATTTGTTTCTCCTGCAAAGTTATTGATCAAACCTTTCATGAGCAAATGGATGTGAAATACCCTGAGTCTATTTCAGATTCCGTTCCTAATTCTCCACATTTAGGAAGAATATTTTAAAAAATTTATTATCATTATGCTCCTGTTATTGTTTCTTGCCATGGGTCATTTTTCCTTTGCTGATTTGTGAATAAGAATCCATTCAAGACATCATATATGTATTTTTTTGTCCTTCCTGGAATATGCAAGACTTGCAACACAATTAAGGTTTGTAGAATTGTTCTGACAGTATCTGATTAAAAAAAGCTATAGTTGAAATTAATATGTTTTTCATTTGCTTGATGCAGGCTGGAGAAAAGAGAAAAGAAGAAGAAATGATAGAACTTGAGGGTCCCCTAGGAAAGAGTGATGCTTTGAATCGTGAACTTGTTTCACTTGAGAGAGAATTGTCCGTGCTTCGGAAAAATGGCTCAATTGATTCCTTTGGACTTTACTTGTATGGACTGGTTCTCAAAGAGAAAGGCAGCGACAATCTTGCACGTACAGTACTTGTGGAATCCGTAAATAGCTACCCCTGGAACTGGAGTGCTTGGTCAGAGCTCCAGTCTTTGTGCACCACAGTTGAGACATTAAACAGTCTTAATCTCAATAACCATTGGATGAAAGACTTTTTCCTTGCCAGTACATACCAAGAACTCCGGATGCACAACGATTCCCTAGCAAAATATGAGTATTTGCAAGGGACCTTCAGTTCTAGCAACCACATCCAGGCTCAAATTGCTAAAGCACAGTACAGTCTGAGGGAATTTGAACAAGTAGAAGTCATATTTGAAGAACTATTAAGGAATGACCCGTATCGAGTGGAAGATATGGATATGTACTCTAATGTGCTCTATGCAAAAGAGTGCTTTTCCGCCCTAAGTTATCTTGCCCACAGGGTATTTATGACAGATAAATACAGACCTGAATCCTGCTGCATTATTGGGAATTATTACAGTTTGAAGGGGCAGCATGAGAAGTCAGTTATGTATTTTAGGAGAGCACTTAAATTGAATAAAAAATATTTATCAGCTTGGACACTTATGGGTCATGAGTATGTTGAGATGAAAAACACCCCGGCTGCTGTTGATGCCTATCGGCGAGCTGTAGATATAAATCCATGTGATTATCGAGCGTGGTATGGGTTAGGACAAGCATATGAAATGATGGGAATGCCCTTTTATGCTCTTCATTATTTCAGAAAATCAGTGTTTTTGCAGCCTAGTGATTCTCGGTTATGGATTGCCATGGCTCAGTGTTACGAAACAGAGCAGCTCCACATGATTGAGGAAGCAATAAAGTGTTACGGGAGGGCAGCAAACTGCAATGACAGGGAAGCAATTGCTCTTCACCAGCTAGCAAAGCTGCATAGTGAGCTTGGGCGTCCTGAAGAGGCAGCATTCTACTACAAGAAGGATCTGGAAAGGATGGAAGAAGAAGAAAGGGAAGGGCCAAACATGGTTGAAGCTCTGCTGTTTCTTGCTCAACATTGCAAAGAGAACAAGAGATTTGAAGAAGCAGAGATATATTGTACCCGTCTGCTCGACTATACTGGCCCAGTAAGCTTTATTTCTCTATAAGATGAATTAATTTACTACAAATGTTTGCTCTTGCATATGTTCGTCACATCTCACATGAAGCTAATGTTTTTACTTTAAACATTACTGCAGGAGAAGGAAAAAGCAAAGAGTTTACTAAGAGGAATAAGATTTGAGCAATCTAGTTTTCCTGGTATGGATGTTGAGCAGTATCCTTAATAAATTCTTCCTTCACTCTATATGGTTGCAAATGCAAACCTTGTAACCACGCATCACTGGGTTTCCGCTTGCGGAAATTGAAAGCTGCCGAGAAGCTAAAAGAGTGTTCGATGCGTACAAGTCCTTTGTACCTGAGGTATTGTTTAAATTTATTTGGTAGTACTTGGTGTAGGAAATTTAGTCAGGTAGTGAATAGAAGTTTCAAAATTTTTTGATACTTGTGTGTTTGTAACATGATTTTCTTATAGCTATGACAGTACAGTGCTGGGAAATTGGTAACATTTACTAAAATCTGTAGATTGTTGATGAACTAGCCGAGATATTTATGAGTCAAAAGATAGTTATTGACGGAATGTTAAGTCCTGGAAATGAGTGAAACGTTAATGTGGCTTATAGCATAGGCAACTACGTGAACATTCATTCGTTTTTTTTTTTTTTGGGTGGAAGCCCTTGAGCCAAGCTGAAATAACATTTATTTTTACAGTCAATATCCTGAGAGCAAAGATGGTTCCCACATGCATACATTCACAAGAGATGTCCTAGTTTAGCTAGTAAGTCTGCACGTGATGGCTTGATATTGCACGCTTGTGCACCAACTGTCCACAATTCATTTTTACATCAAATTCCGAACTCGTCCATCCAATTCTGAGTGAGATTCTAGTTACAAGTGGAGGAATCCTCATTTCTCAAGCCATGAATAAGCCCTTATCTTATGGTCCACATTCCTGCCTTTCCAATGTGGCGCCTCTATACTGTCATGAACCCCTACATATTTTGATGTCGGTTGTGAGATTGAAAGCCAGTATAATGTTACTCGCATCCCTCCTCACACTAAGGTTGACTTGGAGAGACGAAAATATTAGCTTCTCAATTTTTATTTTGTTTTTTGTTAACTGATTATGACCTGTTGGCAACATATTTTTGTAGTTTTTCTTGTAGTTTTTCTGGCGCGAGACTTTATACATATAAAATCATCAAATTCAATAAAATAGGAAGGATTAATTTTGTAATTTGATATTGCTGGCAGAGTAAATAGGGAGTCCCTCGCAATTTTTTCCATGGATATCATGATAAGATACGATTGAAAATATTCTTGAATATGGACTGGTAATTTGAATCATATCTAATTTACTTATAGTGAATAGCTGCTTCACCCTCACCCTTAACCCCCAAACCACCCCCCGCCCCCACCGACCCCCACAAAAACGCAGAAGAATGGTGGTGCTCAAAATTTGGTATCGGGGTTCCACCATGTGTCATTATTGAATCATTTTCTCTGGTTTTGGTCAGTTAAGATTAAGGCTGTTTGGGTCAAGGTTTGATTTAACCATATATATCTGGCGACTTTGAAAACTACATAGATAAGTCGAAAGAAGTGCCACTCAATGCCTGATATCAATTTCCGCTCCATCTTTTTTTGAGAACATCTACAACTTGGAAAAGCTGTGGTGTAAAAATTAGAACTTCAAGAAACGTTATTATCAAGATCAATGTTTCATACAAAGTGACAATGAGCACGCTAGCTCCGGTTACTTCCCAAAGGCTTACCCATTATAAGCTTTGAAAGGTTCTTTCATGCTTTACGAGCGTGATCACGCCAAGAACCTTTTTGCATAGCCAGTACCTAGGATAAGAAATGATGAAAAAATTTAGACCTAACAAAATTTGCAGTCATAACAATGACATGGTTATAATTTCTCACCTGATCACTTATGAGACTCGTAGTGGATGCAGTTTCGGTACTTTGCTTTTTGTTATTGTCCTCTTCCGAATCACTCTCTGTATCCACAGGGGGTGAAAGTGATGTAGGAGCTCCAAACATTGCCTTGTCGTGAGCTGCCTTAACATTCTCCTCTTTTCTTGCCTTCAACATTAAAATTAAATGAGTAAAAAACAATATACTTTTCAAACAGAGATATTTACTACAGCACCACTCGGATGAAGGAATATGATCAACAGAAGTATCAAGTGATAAGAAAGTACCTCAATTGCAGAAAATCGAAAGCTTTGTCCTATGTGCTTGACTAAGGCCGCGTCATCCTCTGCAGCTGCAGATTAAGCAACAAGGTTTGTCAGTCCTCCCTAAGAGGTTAACACTGATCTGATATCAAAATGAATTTCCAGGCCTTTGATCCATTGAGCAACTTTAGCCAAATATATATTCCTTCATATCCGATGTGTTTTCTTTGGACAGATACTACTAGTTATATGCATCAAATATATCCGTTCATTTTAATGGTATAGCAGCGGAAAAATAAGAGAAGAACATAATAGTTTTAATATATCCAGAGTTACATACCCTTTCTCATTTCTGATCTATATATATACAGAGTACAATCAATGAAGCCTTTGATGTAGGTTGAAATTACACAGATGCAATACCTATAATTATGGCTACAATTACTCTATTTGTAATTGCTACAAATCTGCTACATATCAAATCAGATCCTAATCAGCTACATGTCATATCAGATCCTAACTAATTATACCGTCATCTTGGTTTTAAAAAGCGCGATGTGCACCAAGGCGCAAAGGGTCCACGAAGCCGATGAGAGAGGAGAAGGCGCACGCATCACATATGCAAGGTGCACTTTTTGGCTAAAACACTTGTAAATTGATTTTAAATTGTACTTCATACACGAGACACATCAATACTATGTTATAAATGCTAAAACACCAATATATATCATACCATAACGCAAGTAGTCAAATAGTTTATGATTCAAGATCGCTAAAATGCATATGTAGAATAATAGAAACAAGTCAGACAATGCATTTTCATGAAGTCCAACTAAAAATAAAAGTAAAAGAGAAAGAAAGCTTAGTCATGGTTCCCTAATCTCTCTAAGGCTAAACTAGAACTCATCCTCGTCATAATCGTCACTATTCCCGAGCATGATATCATCCCCGTCATCTTCAGAGAGTCCAATGTCTTGTTCCATCTCTTCATCATCATCAAGTATTGTGATATGTGGTGGTCTACGAGTAGAACTAGGAGTAGAGGTATGAGCAATGCCCTTTCCTTTATCCTTTCTTGATGAACCCGTTGCATCTACATCCTTTAACAACCTCGATGCTCTAGTGACATAACTAGGTTCATATGCCCCGGAAGCTCTAGCAACAGCACCCCATGTTAAGTCACCATCATCAAAGACAAAATCAGTAGCATCTTCTACATCATCTTCATCATCCATCTTCCCAAGCAACCACTCATTGCTTTCATCAATTTCTTTCAAAAGGATAGGATCAATGGTGTTTGTACTTTTGTATCGACGACTCAAAGCACGATTATACTTGACAAACACCAAGTCATTCAATCGACTTTGAGCCAATCTGTTCCTCCTTTTGGTATGAAGCTGTTAAAAAAATATATATACGTTACTTAAGAAATAAGTGCGAAAAAAAAGTAAGAAACCAAATATTAGGATAATTTCACTTGGCTTACTTGCTGGAATGCACTCCAGTTCCTCTCACAACCGGTAACACTACAAGTGAGGCTAAGAACTCGAATGACAAATTTTTGCAAGTTGGGAGACGAAGATCCATAAGCATCCCACCAATCCGCTATTAACAAGCCAAAAGTTTTAAAAAATAACCAAGCAATTTCAAGTCAATGAGGTAGATATAGATAAGGTTAGAATCATTTTCTTACCAGGAGCTCTCATCTTCTTTTGCCTTGTATTTCCAAATCTGGAACCAACCTTCCAATGTACTCATACAAGCCCTTCATAACTTCATTACAAGTTGCATTTTCTGGGTTATCATAGAACATCTTGGGATTTAAGAAATATCCTGCTACATGTAACGGCTTATGAAGTTGACAATCTCACCTTTCTTCAATGATTTCAAATGCTTGCCTATAAAGTGACTCTTTGAATCCAAAGCTAAAGGTCATGGCCTCCTTAGCCCTATCCATGGACTCATAGATATAACCCATGTCGGGCTTTTTGTCCCCATCAACAATTCTAAGAACCTTAACAAGAGGATCCGTCAACTTAAGAGCATAAACAACATTCATCCAAAATGTGTCTTGTAGAAGAATGGATGCTACTTTCTTCCCGGCCACTTCTTTTCACCACTTGCTAACATTCCAGTCTTCAGAAGTAACCATTTTTCTCAAGTTGTTTTGTTGCTTGTGAATTTGTGCAAGAGATGAAGGAAGTTGTAAATCTAGTGATTGCGGGCCTATGCAAATTCCTTTGATTTGTGAACCTCCTCATCATGTTCACAAGAGGGACATGGTTATATATATAACCATTTATGAACATAGCCTTTTTTAAAGCAAGTCGAACCTTTGAAATCTTTCCAATATCCTCCAACATAAAATCAATGCAATGTGTCGCACATGGAGTCCAATATAGATGAGGTCTTGGCTTGCAAGTACTTTCCTAGTTTTCAAAAAGGATGAGAAAGTTTCAATTTTAACAAATGCTAAATTAATTGAGATATTAAAAAAATAAAGAGTCAAGTGTGATTAGTGTTCTTACCCACCTTAACATAGTTGGATGCATTATCCGTAACCACTTGAACCATATTCTCTTCTCCAACTTCCTCCACCATATTATCAAGTACTTGAAACAATAGAGTTGCGTCCTTTTTTAAGTTAGGAGACATCCATAGATTTCACAAATACGGAACCTTTAGGAGAGTTCACAATATCTTTGTTGACAACGGAATCAAGCCATCCATCCGATAAGATAGAACAACCTTTTAGTGCCCATTCTTTCTTGTGCTCTCTCAATGACAATTGGATGTCATCCACTTCCTTTTTAAGCAAAGGAACTCTAAGCTCATGCATATTAGGTGGTTTCATTCTGAGACCAAATTGTCTCTTATCTCCTTGTGACACACTTCGTTTATTGTTTGTTGTCTCCCTCCTTTTCTACCTTTGAGTGCATCTTCGGCTTTAGAAGTGAAATACATGTCCATAGAACCAAATTGCCTTGATTTCTTAGGAAGAAACTTACTACTTCTTAGTCCCCCACCACTTGACATATTCACTTTCATTGTCACATCAGGAGAATCGTCATCCTCATCCTCATTTTCATCATATTCATCTACTGGCAGCATCATTGGAAACATCTCACTTGCCTCCTTTGCCAATTTCTTTTTCAACATATAGTTCTTCACTTCTTCCCGAATATGCTCGGGACATTTGAGGCATTCTTTAACATTCCTAAATCTTCCAACTAAGTGTTGTTTTAAGTGACATGCTCCTCCCGTGGTTATCCTTAAGCAAAAGTTGCAAGTGAAATTGTTCCTTTTAAAAGGGTCAACTACACCATATTTTCTAGCCGGGTCTATAGAATTTGTTGATGCGGCTGACAGTCCCAGCAGCATTAGTAGGTTCCATTCCATAACCACCAACCAATTAAACAAGCTAAAAATCACATATATTATATATACACAAAATAATTATAAACTATATATGAAATATCTCAAATAGTCAAATTACTCATATATACTAACCCAAACATGCAACTGCAACAATCAGGAAGAAAAAAAAAGGTTAGAAATGGCTGACTGTTGACGAGAGAGAGACGAGAGAGAGAGAGAGACGAGAGAGAGGCTCCAGATCGACAGAAAAAATACGAGAGATGAGAGAGACTGAGGCGTACCTGGAGTCCTGGAGACGAAAGGTAGGGGTGGGGCTAGGGTTTTGAATTGGGTCTTTTTTTTTATTGAAAAGTCTGTTACGTGTTTCCAATTATTTTTTTTCCTATTCTTTTTTGCAAATCTCCACATGTACCGCATCATCACCAAGATGCGACTGCATCTCGTATCGTCTTGGTGCAACTTGATGCGTCGCATCCCATCGCATCCTATTTTCACTTTGCATCACCAGCTGGATGCGACTGGACCATTGCATCGTGTCACATCGCGCCTAAGCGCGCCTGATGCGCGCTTTTTAAAACCAAGACCGTCATATATTCTAACACTCCCCCTCAAGTTGGTGCAAGTTGGTGTATAGATGTCTCGCCTGCCCAACTTGAAACAAAATGGATGAAACATTTCACCATTAAGTCCTTTATATGATTCTCTGATTTAATAAAAGGTAGACAACAAATGAGACCACTAGATAGCTTCTCCTTAATGAAATGTCCATCAATCTCAATGTGCTTGATTCTATCATGTTGGACTAGGACATTTGCAATGCTAATAGCAGCCTTATTATCACAGAATAATCGCATAGATTCTTTGATAATGATACCCAAATCTTCTAGTAACATTCGAAGCCACAATAGCTCACAAACACCAAGTGCAATGGCTCGATATTCAGCTTTTGCAATAGACCTAGTTTTACTCCAGCAAGTCACAAGATTCCCTCCAACAAAAGTACAATAGCCAGAAGTAGAGCGACGGTCATCTATGCAGCCAGCCCAGTCTGCGTCTGAGAATGCTTTGATCCTCATGTGACTATGAGGAGCAAATAGTACACCCTTCCCAGGGGCAGACTTCAAATATCTCAAAATTCTAAGGACTATCCCTAGATGACATTGTCAAGGGACATGCCTATATTGGCTAACTACTCCCACAACATATGATATATTAGGCCTAGTATGAGAAAGATATATCAGTCCGCCAACTACGCCCTGATATTGTCCCTATGCCACCCTTGGTATGATGATTAACTTCGATAGGAGAATCTATAAGTCTACATCCCAGCATCCCTGTTTTTGCCAATAAGTCCATCACATATTTTCGTTGGGATAGAAAGATACCACTAGAAGATCTTGCCACTTCTATGCCAAGTACTTTAACATTCCCAAATCCTTAATCTCGAATTCTCTGGCCAATTTCTCCTTAAGATTGATTAATTTGGTTCGATCATCACCACAATGTCAACATACACAATCAAAATAGTAATCTTACCATTGCCCTTTTTGACGAACATAGTGTGATCTTCTCGAGCTTGCATGTATCCAAACCGTATCATAGCTCTATGAAATCTGTCAAACCAGGCTCTAGGGAATTGTTTCAGTCCATACAAAGACTTATGCAATCTACAAACCTTTCCACTAGTTGCAGAAGTAGCAAAACCTGGGGGTATTTCCATATACACTTCCTCTTTAAGATATCTATGAAGGCATTCTTTACATTCAATTGCTGATGTCCCAACCAAAGTTTGTTGCACAAGAAATAATAGTACAAACAGAGTTCATTTTGGCCACCGGAGCGAATGTCTCCTAATAATCAATTTCGTAAGTCGGAGAATACCCTTTGTCAACTAGTCTTACCTTGAGCCACCCTATTGACTCATCTACTTTTTGTTTAACTGCATATACTCATTTGCATCCAACTAGTCGTTTCCCATAGGGAAGAGGAACTAGCTCCCATGTTCCATTCTTTTTCAAGGCATTCATCTCCTCAATCATAACCTTTCTCTAGTTTTGAAAGCTCATTGCCTCTCTCCACCCCTAGGACACAGATACAAAAGACAAAGAAGAGACAAAGGCACGATATGGTGTAGATAATTTATCATATGAAACAAAATTAGAAATTGGATGTTGAGTACAAGATCTCACTCCTTTCTGGAGGGCAATAGGACCAATATCATTAGAGGGAATATCATAAATGTTACCATTAGTGGTTGCAGGGTAAGAAGCAAGAGGACTTGGCTCTAGACATGATTGGCTTTGTGGTAGTATTGCAACAATTTTGTTTCGACGAACATAAATTATCAATTCAGGTTATTCCTGCCTATCAAAAGGCTCCCCCTAAGATCTAGATCCAGTATCAGTAAGAACCGGAGAAAAAGATGGCAATAAAACACTAGGCTCTAATTCAAACTTCTCCTCACTAGAATGAGACTCCCCCAGGAGAAGTTCTGGAATAATAAGACTCATTTTCCCAAAATGTAACATCACGGGCAACATAAATTTTGTTTGAACGAGGACGATAACATTTATAGCTTTTTTGGTTAGGAGAATAACCAACAAAAACACAACGAAGGGCTTTTGGGTCAAGTTTGCTCCGAGTAGGAGAGTGATCATGAACATAACAAACACATCCAAATACACATGGAGAAAGAGACTGTGTATGTGTATATTTGAGAAGAGCAAAAGGACTCACATTTCCTAAAACACTTAAAGGAAGACGATTGATAAGGAATGCTGATGTGAGGACATCATCAACCCATAAAGATTTCGGAATGTGCATAGTGAACATAAGTGCGCGAGCAACCTCTAGTAAATGGCAATTTTTCCGCTCTACTACCCCATTTTGTTCTGGAATTTTAACGCATGAGGTTTGAAGTACGATGCCATTTTGTGCGAGATACGACTCAAACGCACCATTGTTACTATACTCACGACCTTTATCACTGTGAAGAATCCTAATTTTAACATCAAACTGGGTTTGTATTATTTTATGAAATTCTTTAAAACAACAAAAAACTATCTTTTGAATGAAGCAAATAAACCCAGGTGACACGAGAATAACAATCAATAAAAGTGACAAACCAACGATATCCAGAACGAGAAATAATTCTAGATGAACCCCACACATCAGTATGAATGAAAGCAAATGGTTCTTAACATCGTTCATTAGAAGCAGGATAAATAGTCCTCGAGTGTTTAATGAATTCACAAGGTTCACATAAAAACCGGTTTTTGTGACATTGTTTAACAAGAGAAGGAAACAGAATCTCTAAAGTAGATATAGAAGGATGACCTAAACGTTGGTGCCACTGATGAAGGGATTCCAGGCTGGAGCTTGAAGTAGACTGAAGAGCCTATGGAGTCTCCTTTGCCAAAGGAGTACTAGAGGATGGAAATTCCAAATGGTATAGACTGCTAATAGCACTACCGCTGCCAATTTTCTGTCCTGTCACCAAGTCCTGAAAAATGCAACGAGAAGGAAAAAAGGTGATAGAACAGTTCAACGATTCAGTCAGACGAGGGACAGATAACAAGTTGGCAGCAAATGATGGCACGTGTAAAACCGAAGATAATAACAATGTCAGAGTGCAAGCAATTGAACCTTTCCTGGCAATGGGAGAGAAAGTCCCATCAGCTACCTGTACCTTGTCTTTGCCCGAGCAAGGAATATAATTAGTGAAAAAGGTAGATGAACCAGTCATATGCTCAGAAGCCCCCTAGTCGATAATCCATTTAGGGAAAGCTGATGATGCTGTAAAAGCACTACAATGACTTCAGATAGCCTGGTATCCCATCTTATTAATACTACTGCCTTCTCCCATATTAATTAGGTACACAGAAAAGAAATTTCCAAGGACAGAAAATCAACAAGGAATAACACCTTTCTTATCCAATCATGAATATAACACCAACTATGGAGAGAGGTGATACCACAGCAGACTCCTTCGAACACACTGGTATTCAAAAAATTTCCATTAGGCAATCAATTATAACAAACTCACCAACCAATACCACAAACAGGCTGCCCAGAGGGAGGCGAGAGTTTTGGAAGACTGTCGAGGTCAAATTGTCGCCGGAGGACTCACGTGCCGGCATGTGTGTCGGAGGTCGCCGGACAGGGGTCACTGGCAACTTCTCTGGTGGTGGTAGCCCGGTGCTAAAGAGTCTGACGAAAGGTTACTCACATGTATGCAGGCTTGATTTGAAAGTGTTTCAAAAGAACTCTCAAGTCTGACAGTGAGAAATATTTACTGAGGATGAGAAAAAAATGGAACAGGTCACCACTAATAGATGAGCTCTGATACCATGTTCATTTTAATGGTATAGCAGTGGAAAAATAAGGAAGAGAACATAATAGTTTTAAAAGCTTCAGAGTTACATACCCTTTCTCATTTCTGATCTATATTTATACAAAGTACCATCAATCAAGCCTTTGATGTAGGCTGAAATTACACAGATGCAATCCCTATAATTATGGCTACAACTACTCTATTTGTAATTGCTACAAATCTGCTACATATCAAATCAGATCCCAATCAGCTACATATCAAATCAGATCCCAATCAGCTACATATCAAATCAGATCCTAACTAATTATACTGTCATATGTTCTAACAATATCAAGTATAGAGAGAACAACTATGCAATAAAATAACCTTGCCACTCCATATTTTTAAGCAGTTCAAAGCAACTCCAGAAGTACTAAAAAATGCTTGCAGATTTTGGACCAGATTATCAATTTATATCAAATATATATTGTACGACAGCAATAAGCCACTCATACGAAATAGAAGTTCATGTGAAACATGCAAGTGGTTTTTTAAAATCATAAATGTCGGAAGACATGTATATTTGAATTTTGAAATATGGAAGTTACTGTATCAAAACTGCTGTATGGAAAGCATCATCACCTTCTATCTCCTCATCATCAAGAGGGGCATCCTTGTCAAAGTCAAACCGTTCCCATCCTGGGCCATTGCCAGTTGTATCCTTTTTAGCTGCAAATAAGCCAACAATTTAACAAATGTTATAGACGCTAAACAATAAGAGAAGTGGCAAGAAAAGAATATGGAGTCACTGATTGAGCGGGATCTATGGAGACTTTCAAATTTACAAACACATCTCAAACTCTCGACATCAATATTAGAACCACCATACTCATATTCTTTGTGAAATGGCATACAAAGAAGAATCCCATTAGAAAAGGGGAAAAACTGCATTTTTAATTTTTATCCAAGTGCACAAGTAGAATTGGCAACATAGCAGGGTTAAAAATAACTCAGTGGGGAAATCATTGAACAAAAGGCAAAAGAGTACAGATGTGAGATTCCTCAATGAGACGAGCTTATAGATAATTGAATAGTTATTATGATTATCGATTAGATTCTCTTGTTCACACATTCTCCTTGTAAAACTACATTTAAAAGGGTCTGATGTTAAATCATGACTGTTTCCAATACCTCCCCTCCCAAAGGAAATTATTGTGTTCAAAACATGCTAGGTTTTGCTGCTACACATAAATTTGTACCAATTCTTTCTTCAAGTTTAAATTATCTTTTTTTTTAATCATGATAGTTTCCTACCTACTATTTCTACATCTCTAATTCAAATTAGACCACTCATGAAAATTTTGCTTTAAAGAAACACTGCAAGGAATTACTTATTTGAAGGAGGTGGAAACATATCTCTAAGCAAATATATGAGATAGTCATACTTCAGCAAACAAACTTACCAGTTTCAGAAAGCTGAATTTTCATCTTGGCTTTAACTCTTTCAGCAGGCGACTGCTTGCAACAAAAATATAATTTAAATTAGAGCCAACAGATACCGACAATAGCAAAAAACACATACTAAATACTACCACCACATCCAGATGTGATATAAACATATTTAATCCTAACATACAGTTACCACTATTTTTGAAGGAGAGAACATCATATTGTAACTTCCCTTCTACGAGTAAGCAATAGCTCAACATCCAAAACCAAATATCATATAAGAGAACAAATTAAACACAGAACCACCAGGCTCATGTTGGGTAATATCTTGAATTAGTACTTACCTTTAATTGATTATAAAGTAATAGTTGAGCTTGAAGCTGCAACACTTTATTCAAAAAGAGGGTGAGAGTCATCACATTTCAAGAGAGCTCTGAAGGAAGTACCAAGTAATGGTTGTTGGCATTGTTCATCTAAGAACTTTATTTTATGACGTTCTCGAAGAGAAATCAACTTCAGTTATATCTATTGCAACAATTTTGCTTTTGGTCTTCTAAAATGTAATTACAACCACAAAACTAAACATAGCTCAGTTCTATTTCTGACTGAACATTGTACTGCATTGTTCAGCAATTTGCGATGGCGTAAACCATAACAATGCATAGCCAAATTTCTAAATGGAAGCACTAAAATTTCAAAGATATCTCACAGGATGATAGAAGAAACAAGTTGAAAACCTAAACTAGATTTCATATCATCAGGAAACAAAATAATTAAAGATAGAGAAATAAGGCGCACCATCTTATCATAACCATCAATAAGTTTAGCATAATCAACTCCATCACCTTTACTCTTCTTCAATCTCCGATCTCGAGGAGACATACTCCCATTTTTCTTTCTATCTCTATCTCGCTCTCTTTCTCTGTCTCTATCTCTATCTCTATCCCTATGTCTATCCCGCTCCCTATCTCTGTCTCTACTCGTAGAGCGATGCCGACGCCTCGATCGATGATCGTCCCGTCTCGGGCTCCGACTCCGGCTCCGGTACCGGGAATGCCGTTCTCTGGCGCGATCACTCTCTCTGTGGGAATCATCGGAAACCCTAGAAGAGGAGTGACGGGAGGATTTGGTCTTGGAGAGTTTGTCATGGATGGATTTGAGTTGGGCTTGTTTTTCGAGGTCGGAGGTCTTGCTAGGGCTGGAAGCTCTGACGAAATTGCTGAGGAAGGAAGATGAGGATGAGGAGAAGGGAAGAGCAGAGCCCCTTGCGGGTACGACGTCGTTATGGGATGAGGAGGAAGAGAAGCCGAGGCCTTGCTTGAACTTAGCGGCGCCTTCGCCCTTGCGAGTGAGCTCGTCGTAGTATGCTGCTGCTTTTTCTTCTTCCATTCCAGATCGTTAGCTGCTACCACTGCTCTTCTCTGCTACAAATGTTTCTCCACGCAACCAAATGTTTTGAGGGTGTCGAAAATAAGTCGGTTATAACTGTAATATAAAAATTTTAAATGACGTTTAAGAATTTGTTTTATAAATTTTATGTAATATTAATTGACCATTCGATAATATTATCGGATCAAATACTAACATCATTATATCATGAGAAGAAGAAAAATGTGGAATTTTATACGTACGAAATTCTTAAATTTATATATAACAATATTAAAAGACTATATTAATCTGCTATTTGAAGTCAATTTTAAGACTTTATACAATTAAAATCACTCAACTCTCTATAGTTTTTATATTATATATTAACATAACATTTAAATGAGTATATTAAAGCTATTATCAAATTTTATTAAAGACAACAGTTGAATATAAACATTTAAAATTATTGAAGTAAATTTACTCTTCATTTAAATAAAGCTCAAGTTTCTTTTTTGTTTAAAGTATGATAAAAGCAAAACTAACAAAATAGTCCTTGTACTATAAATTTGGTTTCATTTTAATCCATGTAATTTTTAATTATTATAATGGTCCCTACACTTATTTTTAGATTTCAAACTCATCAATTTTTTTTGTTAACTCATATTTTGATGATGACATGAATTTAAGAAATATATTTAATAATGTTAACTTGGAAATATTTATTTTAATTAAATCAACCCTCACTTTTTGCCTCTTTTAATTCTAATTAAGTACCAAAGGTAAAAATAATGCTATAAAAATGTATAATTATCTTAGCACTCACTTATTCACATATATTAAAAGTTTAAAAACTAATAATAATATAGGAACGTTATTATTTTGTTCTAAAATAATTCTTTTAATGGACGTATTAAAAGGTACTCCACTATAGTTCAGCTTATTATTTAAGTTAAACCAAATTAAAAATTAAATTGATTTATTTTAATTTTTAAATAAAATTCAACTTAAAAATGAAATGCTATAAAATACATGAAAAAACTTAGCCCAAAAAAAATAAAAATTAGAATTATCACATACATAGCCAATAGCTAATAATAATATTCACGTCTTTCCAACATTATTCAAAATTATCAAGATTCCAAAAAAAATTTGTTTTTTTTTAAAGAGATACTCCAAAATGTGCACATAACATATATTTAATCTTAAATTTTGATTATTTCATATTTTTTAAAGTATTATTTTATTGGACCTTTTAGAACAAGTTGAACATGTCAAAATTAATGCGAAATGAACTAAAAATTTCAAATTAACCAACTCGGTACTTTAATATAAGTTTTATAAAATTAACTAGAATTCGGATAGTTGAAGAAAAAGACTTCAAAATTCATAAATGTCAAATCATTATTATTAAATGGTTTTTTAAAATCCATGTCAGCATCAACTATGAGTTAGCTAAATAAATAGATGAATTTGAAACTTAAAAATAAGTGAAGGAACTATTTGAATAATTAAAAAATACATAGACTAAAATGAAATCAAACCCATTGAACAAGAACTATTTCATTAACTTTGCCGTTTGATGAAATATAAAAATATTTCTAAGCGGAACCAATTAGTGATTTTTAGGATGAAACAAGACACGGAGATGACGAATACAAGATTAATTTATCAAGATTTCATATATACGAAATTCGAAATTAATTTAAGCTTTCACATTGAACTACATATCTGGTCTTGAATTGGGTCTAACAAAAAAAAAAAAAGACCAAACCCACTACAAATAAATAGTATTATGGACAAATCTTGGGCTGACACAACACAAAATCCAAAATTTCTTAAAATTTTTATGTTTTAAAATAATTCAGCATATATATTTTTTTTCGTATGTTATTATTTTTAAATTGCTATTTCCAAGGTTACTATTTTTTATGTATGTTTTCAATTTACTTTGTTTTTGTAAGATACTGTTATTGTACGTTGGTATTTATAATTTATTATATCTACAAAAGTATACTTTTAGAGAATTTTGAACTTTGTAGTAGACGGGCCCAATAATTATCCTATTTATTACTGCAGCTCTAATTTTTCGGGCTGGGTTTGGGCCTATAAACGATTTAAATTTATAATAGAAATGGTGTACCGGAAAATGCTCTTTCCATGGGTTTGAAGAAAGTAGCACTAGAATTTGATTCTCTTTATGTTATTCAATTTTTACGGTTTTCTGAACGGAATTGTTATTATGTTTTGAATATTATTCGTGAGCAAGAGTTGTGTAACATATTCGAGGTGGTTGAGTTCTTTCGTGTAAGCCCATGGGTAACCATAGAATCCATGGATTAGCTCATCTCATTAAGAGTTCTCATTTTTTCTATTTTGAGGAGGGACATTCATTGTGTTTTTCTTTTCTTAAAAAAAAAAAAAAGAAGAAGAAGAAGAAGAGAAAAATAATTTAACAAATAGTAATGATAAAAATATATGAGAAAAGTTGAAGGAATCTAATGCAAAACGGTGGAAAGAGACGTTATTATGATGAAAATGTCTTTTCTTTCTATTATTTTTTATCTCGTATTTCTCATTATCTCTCATTCACCAAATTTCTTTTGATTTTGATTTTAGTCTCTTTAACATTTCATCTATGCGATCTATATTCAACATCAGTATCTACTCAGGTTTCTTAAAGGGACGTATTAAATTTAAGTCTTTTTTTTTATATAATTTAATTATTGTATACCTAACAAATGACAATTTTTAAAAATAGCATTTGAGTCATATATTATTTAGGGGTGATGTGATACCATCACGATGAAATTTTTTTATATCATATTTCTCATTTCTAATCTCCTTCATTTTTTCATCATCTTTTTCCTACTACCGCTGTTTTTTTTTTAATTCATTGACATTTTTAACTTTATTCTCATCACCGATTTAAATATTTAACATGTACATGTACTATTTTTTAGAACATAGAGAAATGATAAAGTAAATAACAAATACTTGAATTTATTACTATCATATTAGCATGCTCATTTATACTCGCATAAAGTTAAGATTTGTTTGAAGTTTTTCAAAGAAAATTCAATTTTATAAAAAAATATGTTGGCTCGTGTCCTTGTGAATTGTGAGCACGAGTCAAATAGAACGGAATATTCTTTTACAAGAAAAACAGGAGACTATTTGAGAATAGAAACCTTGCTATTTTCTAGCAAAAAAATAAAAATAAAAATAATAACTTGCCAATTTTATTTTATTTTCCCATTTTGAAAAGAGATTATTTATTTACGGAGTTGTACAGAAAATGAGAAAAATAAAAGAAGAAGAAGAAGAAAAAGACGTAACACAATCTCGTCCAAATAATCGGGCGGTTGGCCCAATCCAAACCACATGACATGTCTGAAAACAGTAGTATTTGTTTGTTTAATGGTTTTGGTAGACAATGGAGGTCCCCCAAATCTTTGGAGAGAGAGAAAATCTGTGAAAGAAAATGATGGGGTGGCCGTGGGATTATCTCTGTTTCCATTCCACCAGACTCATCAATCCATGGTCTTGCCCGAAGTGTATTGTACTCTTTCTAGAGGAATTTTTATATTATTATTATTTTGTTTTTTTTGGTAAATAAAACACAGCTCCTTACCGACCTATCAACAGAATTGTATAATTAGGTAGGGTTTTAGAATTTAGTTATATCGTATTTAGCGATGACAACATCTCTATTATTTTGATAATGATAGTGACAATGAAGAAGATAATTATCGGTAGCAATAGTGAAAATAATGGTGATGTAATTTTAGGAATAGAAATATGTTTTTAATTGTGACAGAGAAATACTTACCTCTGATTCTTAAACAAATGAAATATTATTTTTTTCTGCTGCAAGGAAAAAAAATAATAATTTAAGCAAAACCAACTCTTGTAGAATCAAACTTAAACCCTCGGGAGGAGAAATCAATATGCGATGACAATTGATAATGACAGCAGTTTTTACATCTTACAATTTATGCACAACAAGTTGATAAATTCCCAACCCTTGAATTACACATATATTAATTCTCCATAGCAATTTTTACATTTTACATTTTATACTGATAAAAAGGACACAATTTTGAGTTTGTTAATGGTGGATTGGGAGAAAGACTTTGCTTCGTGTAGTTGTTGTGCATTTGGTATGGGATCTGACCATTCACTCAAATAGAGGAGTGAGGAGATCCAGTGGAGTAATAATTGTAATGATAATGCTGCTGCTGCTTCTGCTTCTGCTGCACAAGATCCATTTTTCTTTTTCATGGTCATGTGGAACCCAACTCTGACCTCCAGTAGTATTTAGATATAGATTGATCCTCTCCGTATTTCTTTTCCTTTACCTTCTTTTTATTTATCCAACACCAAGAAATTTTTTTATTTGCCCCAAAAAAGTCAAAAGAGTTTTCGGAAGATACGGAGTAATAAATGGTAAAAGGAAAACTTATCCTGGTACGGCTATAAATGATTCTATTTCAACAAAACTGGAAACGAGTTTAATTGAATATATTTTTATCAATAAGTTGAATCGAATTAAATTTGAAATTTTTAACGAATAAAAAATTATGTTTAAAATTAACTCATTCAACTATTTAAAACCGAACACTAGCTGAACAATATAAATTTATTGAGTTTACTTGAGTTTTTAAATTCGATCTGAGACAAATCTGAAAACTTTAACTAACAAAAAATTGTGTTTAAGATCGAATTATTTATTTTTGTAGGTCAAATCAAATGACTTTAAATCGAGTCTAACACGAATAAATAATTCGGTTCATTTACAACATTATTTAGATGTATAACTTGAGATATGTTAAAAAAATGTTTAAAAAAGGGCAAAAATTTCACCCGCTATGGGTGATTAGCTATTCATGAATGTTATCGTAAAAAGAGAAGAAAAGTAAGGTCGTATTTGATTAACTCTTAATATATATGAATAAATTAAAAATCTAAGCGTGTTCATATATTGTTTCGTTCATACTATTTGTTTAATTTAACACTTATCTCTTAATATATTCAGTTTAATCCAAATCCAGTAAGTCAGAAAAATTAAACTGTATGAATTAAGACTTGAGAAAATAATAGAATATATTAATTCAGTTATTTAAGGCAAAATATTAAATAAATAATTAAATTTATATTAAAATTCAAATATAAATACTTAACTGATTCAGTATATTCAGATCTGATGAATCTATTTAGATTCAGACACTTAATAAAACAAACGTAACCTAAGAGTAGATATCCCCCCTTAAAAAAATTATCTAAGACTAAGATCAAATTAATTAAATATGTTTTTGATAATTTAATTAATTATTAAACTATACGGATCGAAAGATTGAATAAAAATATTAAAACATAAAAATGTTCATACAATTTCGTGATAACTTTGACATTTTTTATAAATTCAAAAATTTAAAAATCTAAGCCATCACAAAATATACACAATCGTAACTATTAGATAAATATCCATAACTTCAAATCTAATAAAATTCTATATTATAGATTATTTTTGTATACTTATTTTATTAGTACGATTTAATCTTCGATTAAATTATGAAAATGTGTTATAATTAAAGTAAACTTATATAAAATTTTAAAGTTAATCCTAAAAAATTTTTACTTAAAAATAGAGGAATGTAAAAAGTTTGATTCGGACAAGATATTAGATGGTCAAACCAGGCTTAGTTTACTGGTATGTTACACAAAAATGGATGACTATAATAGGCAGTTGCCAATTGGACGAGATCGAGCTTACGTGGTCCAGTTTTTCTTTTTAAACGATAACAATTTAATTAAAAAATATGTAATTATTATTCAAAATGTACACATACGCATCCATATCAATTACTTTAAAAAAGAAAAAAATTCATGTCTCAATTTACACTTTCGCTTACCTTAGATTTAAAATTTAAATATTTTTAAGAAAAATTAGTGGCAAATCATGTAAGCTAAGGAACAAGTCATACAATTAAAATTAAAAGAAAAAAAATATGATCAACATACAAAAATTATATCATACTCTATATTATTTATAATTATTTTTTAAAAAAATTAAAAATTAATAAGGGTGCAAAAATTTATCTACCGAATACATACATACGGAAAAGTCAGTGTACTATTCACTACTCATTAATCTTGCTATTCTTGGTTCGGGGTCAGTGATCCAACCAACACAGTAAGATTAATTAGGTAAGGGCGGCTGATTGGTTTTATCGCCGCCGCTGATTAGTTGACTGGTTTAGACTTTCGGAGGAGACATGGCAGAACAAGAAGAACAAAGATGGCCCTTATAATTTATTTATTCAAACAAATAATGACTCATTTAAGAATTTTAATGAAAATATAATTTTTAATTTTTGAACTTGTTAATTAATCCATTTAATTTTATATGTCATGTTTGGTGTTTTTATTTATTTATAAATAATTATCGCACATAATATTTAAATAAAATCTTGAATTGTAATTTTTTATATTATTCTCATATTTAATGCGCTAACTTAGTTTGTAATTTATATAACATTTATTATAAAAATAATAAATATGTAATTTTATATCAACATTAATTATAAAATAATGATATTAACATTATTTTTTAATAAATATGTATATTCTTAATATGACAAATAAAATTAGACGGAGGGAGTAGAAAGTTGAGCGATACATAATTTAGTGTGGCTACTTTAAGATGGTAGACTGAATATATAATTATTGGACAATGAAATTAATTTTGTATTCAACTTGAAAGATAAATTTTAATCATGGATACAAATATCTTAAAAGTTGATTAATTAATTAAAAAAAATATAGAAAATGCATTTTAAATATACTTGTTAGAATTATCTTAGCAACTAGGAAGTATGAACGGCTTGTACATAATTGAATAACACGCTGAACTAAAGAACTTTCAAAGTCAATTATTCATAAAAATTAAAACCGAGTAAATTTTATGAATTGGAAATGGAGTACCAATAGACAAAAATGTAGTAGTGACAACGTCATTCTTTTATTTTTTGGTTACAGTGACAAAAACACATATTAGAGAAATCATTTTTTCCTTTACAAAATTATATTCAATTTACTAAAGATTACTCATTCCGTCTTTTTTCGAATGTGCAAAGACATTAGAAAAATTATTTTAGATTCATGTTCAAAAATATATATATTTCACTATTAAAAAATAAATAAACACTTTTTTATATTTTTTTTCTTTTTTATTTAATTAATGAATCTCAATTTTTTACGTTTTAAATTAGACACTCAAAAGTAACGTAAAACACTAAAAAAAATTATACTATATTTTATAGTTTTTAATTTATGTATTTAAATGTCTTGCGCACTTGTGCGAATGGAGACAACACACTTAACAAAATGGATGGTAAAACAGTAAACCATACAAGAAACAGAAAACAAAAGGAAAATACCAAAGCCAGAAACAATATATTTAATGAAATTTAAATGCGAGTCATTTATTGTGAGAGGATGGAATAGTGGAGATAACTTTTTTCAACTTTGATTGGACCGAGTGGTCCGGTCAATTCTCCGAATCTCATTCAATCTTTTTTCATTTTAATAATTTTTTTTTCAGTTTAATAAATTGGAGTTGTACGTAATTTCAGATGAAGATAGTCAAACAAGCTGCTGAGAGCACTCACACGTACGGTATATTCTCTGTAATCTTTATTTTAAGAAATAAAAATTATACCAATTTTTAAAATAGAGAATTTATTAAAAAATTTAAATATTGAATTTGTATATCAAAAAATTTACTATTTAAATATCTCTAATTTGTATAATAGAGATGCTGATATAATTTTAAAAAAATAAAAATTTTGAAAAATATAAAAAAAAATATAATTTAATTTATAAAATAAAAAATTTGTTAACCGACCTAATAGCTCCATCCATACAGATGATATTCGATCGGCTATAGTAGTAGTGGTAGTATTAGTAATTATACTATTATCCCGTGCCAAGACCAATTAGACAAGACATATCAATGCATCTCTTCCTTCTTTCCCTTTTGTTATCACTCAATTATTCATTTTTGCTAAGCCTATGCTAAGGATCACGTTGGGAACAGAGTTAATTTACATGATAAATTTTAAATATTTCGAATTATTTATATGAAAAAAATTAGTCCGGAGTAACGGTTTAGTACTTGCTTAAAAAAACTATTTTTTGTATTAAAATCCTTGAAATTAGTTTTTTTTATCGATAAGCACATAAGACATAAAACCCAAAGAAAACTTAAAGGGTAACAATACGCTCAAACGTAATTCATGAGGTATCTCCGTAAACCACAATGAACAAATTAATATGAACTTCCAAGAAACATGAAAGATCAGCTTTGTTCGTTGCCGTCTTGTTATCAAGTTAATCTACAACCATATATGCTTCACGATTAACATAGGAAAAGCTACTGCGTTAAAAAGTTAATTTAAGATTTTGCAACATTGTTAACAGGGAATAACAGTAACAGTAATAAAATAGGGGCAGCGAGGAAAGGGGACAAGGACAAGTGGGATTGTGCGAGGTTGATTTGGTAAGATCTCCTTCTAGGCTGTATCTCTAAGGCTCCACCTCTCTCTCTCTCTCTCTCTCTCTCTCTCTCTCTCTCTCTCTCTCTCTCTCTCTCTATATATATATATATATATATATGTACATATCTCTCTCTGTATCTCCATCCGCGGATTTGCTATATATATAGGGAGAGAGAGAGAGAGAGCTCGAAATGTGTGTATACGTATACCTCTCTTTCTCCATATATATTACGGATTTTCGATATTTGTAGAACACGCATATTACATTTATAGAAAGAGGGATATAACTTCACTGTCCCTTCTTTTCTACTTATAAACAAACTTTTGATTTTCATCCCTATACTTGCATACACAACCACCTAGCTCTTTAGAAATTAGATAGATTGACAGAAATGCCGAAAACTCTGTTGAAGAAAGAGTCACCGGAGACGACGACGGTGAACTATCCCCGTACTAAATTGGCCTCCGAAGAAGAGCTACATGTTCTCGCCGTCGATGATAGTCTCATCGATCGGAGAGTTATTGAGCGATTGTTGAAGATATCCTCCTGCAAAGGTAGCTTTCTATTTATTTAGTAAATAAAAAAAATTAAACGAATCAATTCCTGTGCTTTTTGGTTGGTTAAATTAATTAAAACGGTTGGAATGGAACGGAATATTGCAGTGACGGCTGTAGAGAGCGGTAGCAGCGCTCTCAAGTATCTTGGATTGGATGGAGAGAAAGGCTCCGTTGGATTCAATGTAAGAATCAATCACCTTCTCTGTATTTATTTCTATAAAGATGTTTTTTTTTAATTTTTTATTGTAATTTTAATGAAAGCTTTTTCAAGAGGTGTTTAGCTTAAGAAAATTGTATAAATAGAACTTATTAGCGAACACATCATTATTTCTTTCATTCTCTATGGTTTCAAATTTGGTAAT